>CM066195.1:37174801-37587319 GCA_033675215.1 Rhodiola kirilowii
TCCAACCCTGTGATCATCGATCAAGAATACTGCCCATGGAACCAGTGCAACTTAAAGGTACACCTTTAAACATGTTTTCTTAAAATATGCTCAATTTGATGCCTTTCTAGCTCTGATGACATATAATTAAAATGAGAATTTTTGTTTAATAATGGGTTGCAGGTTCCATCAAAGGTGAGGATCAGCAATGTGAGCTTTAAGAACATCAAAGGCACAACACCCACTCGGGAAGCGGTGAAGCTTATTTGTAGCAAAGGAATTCCGTGTAAGAACGTGCAGGTCGGGAATATAGATCTCAAGTACAGTGGCCCTGGAGGACCTGCTGTTGCTGTTTGCAAAAATCTGAAGCCAACCATATTGGGAAAACTCTTCCCATCTGGCTGCACTGCTTGAGCTTCTTCAAACCAAATATTTCCACCACTTGATTGGTGATTTGTGACAAATTCTGTCTCTGTATATTTATGTAAAAGGTGTACTCTTTATGCACAAGTTTGCATAAAATGGGGAGCCAACAGCGACAGATCGTGTCAAATGAGCTATGTTTTGAGGTTATGAAATAAATGGAGGTCAGCATTTGAAAGTTACGTTTTTTTAAAGAAAACAAAACATTCTGAATGTCAGTTTGACACTGGTTTGATATATTCTTTCTCATCTTAAACCGAAAATCGACAAGTGAGTGAGATGAAAATGATGTTTGTTCTTTTTCACTTAAAACTTCAATTGTTCAGTTGAGCATATCATTTATATATGGTCAAGGGGTGGGTTTGCCAACACGGGTGGTGATTTGTTGGTTAAAGAGCTCCTTATGGATCCTTAAACTCCGGGTTCGAATCCTGACGATGGGGTGGATGTGCGAATCCATCATCCATGGTAAAAGGTGTCGAACATGACTAGCGCTTCAGAAGTAAATAGATGTACCAGATGATTTCAGATCCGATTAACATACCTTGCTAGAGCATTAAAAAAAGATCAATATATATGTGTACTAGATAATAAAGTTTTAGTAATAGGCCATGTATTGTTCTGAGTTGTTGTAACTTGTACCTCATTATCAAAAAAAGAGGTGGGTTTAGTTAAAGAGTTGAATTTGGTCAGAACCTCTTGTTTTCGTCAGAAATCAAAACTTTTAATAACCGTTGATCTGATAATTTCAACGGTTTAGATTAAATAAGATTAGTTCAAATTAAATAATCTTTTAATCATTTTTATAGTCAAAACGGTATATTAAGAAATGACAATATATATTTTAAATTTAAAATCCTCGAATTATCAAATGAATATCCGTTTAGATATATTACAAGCCCTAAAATTTTGAAACAAACTCACGAACTCCAATCTCATCTTTGTTCTACTTAATATCTTTTCATCGGTCGACTACGAACTCTGATTTGAGATTTAAAAAAATATGAACAGAATGACGAACATATATATCGTATTTTTGCTGTATATTTATCAAAACCACGAACAATGGTTTTTCTATATTTATCAAAACCACGGACATAGCAAAACCACGAAAATCAGGATCAACTGAGAACTTTAACATAAAACTTGAGATAAAAGCACGAACATAAAACTTGAGATCTAAAACACGAACAATGGTTTTTTTTATAATACCTTCTTTTATAATGTAATTTAGAACAAATATGATTCGTTGATTGAAAACATCCTACGGATCCTGATTAATTGCTTTAATTAAACAATAAATTATTATTTCAGATTTAGTTTTATGATGAAAAAAAGTGATTGAGGGTGAATTGTGGATAATAAAACTAATTTAATTATTCTAAGCCCTTAAAATCGTGTGTTTACTATCAAAACAAATTTCATCCATTATTTCAATCCAGACTCTATCCTGATGATGGATGACCTGATCAAGATTTAATATTTAGTGAACGGTCGAACAACGGTATCATCAACTCACTACAAACGAACGAACGAATATTCCGTCTTCCTACCAAATGATTCCTCAGAACACACAACACACCACGTGCGCAAACTCCCTCACCAGTCACCACACATCACACGTCGCCGTTTCGCTCTCTCTATGTCTCCGCCAAGCCAGTCAAACCGAACCAGCGCCAGCTCTGAAATCTGAATCCAAACAACGACGTCAGGTCAACACACCGCACCAGGTAGCAAGTTAGCACTCACTCTTCTCTTCCTGTCAATTCAAAGTCCCGCTCCTACATGGTCAACGTCAACGCGTTCTCCAAACCCTCAAAACGACGCCGCATTTCTTTTCTGCCCTACACGTTTTCTTCCATAAATAAATAAATATTATTCGAGTGAAGAAAAAGAAATTAAAAAAAAAAGAAGAAGAAGAAGAAAAAAAAAACTCTTCTCTTGTCTCCGCGAGCTCCTCTCATCATTCACACGCTTCTTTCATCCTCACTTTCTCTGAAAGTTCCCATCGCAAGATTTCTTTCTTTGACGATGAATCGGATTTGATTTCTTCTTTGACGATAAATCGGATTTGATTTCTTTATTCTGGGTCTGTCTTTGCCTTGCCTGCCTCTCCAATTCCCATTTTCAAAATCGATTCTTTCCAATTGTTTTGAGTATTTATTAGGGGTTTCAGTTGTTACACAAATTTGATGGCGTCTAGTGGTTCATCGGTTTGGTGCTACCAGTGCAGAAGATCTATCCAAACCTCGACCGACCAGACAGACATCTGTCAGCGATGCGGAGGTGGGTTTGTTGAGGAAATTGAGAATCCTCCGATGTCGCCGCAGCCACTGAGATTTCCTATTTCATCAGATAGCTCGCTTTCCCCCAATTTGAGTCAAGATTCGGGGTCCAGGTTACGACGCAACAGGATGAACGGTGGAGATCGGTCGCCGTATAACCCTGTGGTGGTTCTGAGAAGGTCTGATGGCGGTGATATGGCCAATTACGAGCTTTATTTTGATGATAATTCGGGTTTGGGATTGCAGCCAATGCCCTCGAGTGCCGCTGAGATGTTGATGAGTTCAGGTTTTGATCGGCTTTTGGACCATTTGACACAATTGGAGAATAGTGGAGTTTGGAGATCTGATAAGCCACCGGCTTCGAAAGCAGCAGTTGATTCTTTACCTACTGTTGTGATTGGCGAGCTACATGTGGCTGCCGAATCCCATTGTGCGATATGTACTGAGCAGTTTGAGCTTCATGCTGAAGCTAGGGAGATGCCTTGCAAGCATATTTATCATTCTGCTTGTGTATTGCCTTGGCTGGCGCTTAGGAATTCGTGTCCGGTGTGTCGACATGAATTGCCTACTGGGTTGCCTGGAGGTGGTAACAGGGATGATGAGGCTGTCGGGTTGACCATTTGGAGATTGCCTGGTGGAGGGTTTGCAGTCGGGAGGTTCCTTAATGGAAGGAGAGCAGGTGAAGCTGAACTTCCGCTGGTGTATACTGAAATGGATGGTGGGCTTAACATTGGCGGTGGTCGTGGTAGTGTGTCCAGAGGAGTTCGCTGGGTGTCACGAAGAAGTAGGTCTAGAGAGCAGGGTGTGTTTAGTGGCACAATTAGAAATTTTTTCTCATTCTTTGGAAGAATGCGGAGGAGTTCGAGTGGGGTTTCAACTCATGATGATGGCTCTACGATGACGAGAAGTGAAGCCACTTCATTCTTTGGACGAAGATCGACCAGACGGGGGTAATAGTCATGCGTGGATGCTGTCTAGGTGATAAGTGATTTGGTTAAATACGCCGCTGGAAATCAGTAGGCTTTTTCTGTTTGTTACGAGTTTTGATCTTAAACGGTTAAACATATGCTGTTCATGTGGTTCAGGTAATTCAGCACAGCTTTTCTCGTTGTACATAAGTGTTTCCAAGAATAGATAATGACAACCATTTTATTCACCAATTTTTATCGCGACCTTTTTGTTTATCTTTCACATGGGATTTCTTCATCAACTGGATGGGGGGGAGTCTTCAAAATTTTGATAAATCTTATTCGAGTTTGTGTTCGCTGGTATGATATTATTAGAAGGAAGATCATATTGCCATGAGAGTGTGGCTGGACAGAAAAGAGATTCTTTATGGGGGGCGGACAAGAAGTCAGCTTGTTGAAATTGCTTTACTGATGACCACCAATATATCTGATTCCCCCCTGCTGATCACCTACTTATTGTATTTTATTTCTCTATGTAGTCTCAGATGCAATAAACTTCCATTTTTGTTGTCAAGATATGTGCCTTGCCGTGTGATTTGATATTATAAATTGCATCTTCATTTTATTTCCTGAGGTGGAACTTAAGCAGTCAATGGTTTCAACGACCAGGGCTGCACTTTTTTACTGTGACACCTGTTTATCGATCCAAGAAATTACCTGAATGGGCAGATTTTATTGTTAAGAAACTTAGGTTACTTCTTGGTGAGGTGCTTATTTGGCAAGTTTCCTCTTATTTTGTTCGTGGCAATACTTATCGCTTGGGTGCATTTTGATTTTCTAGTCATTCCTGCTATTTCAAGTTTCCTCATTTTTATCTAATATCTTATTATCTTTTCTTAATTTGCTAGTGCCAAGTGCTAAATTTTCTTATCAACCTTGATAACTTGTTTGAAACTCTGATCTGTGAGATCAGGCATTACAAAATAATTTTCTTTACTCTGGAGTCCAAATCACATACTTTTGTTATCGTTATATTTCAAACTGCTGGAGTGATGTTAATGAGATTCACAATTTTAGATTTTACTGGGTTAGTTAGTTTACTGCTTCCATATATGTTCATACTTTGGACTTTCCACAACTGAAGTGATCTTAAACTCTCAGATCTTACAATGTTGGCTCACATGCAGTTTTTTCCATTCTGATTTGAAACAGGTGAAGATGTAAGGTAGGACCACCCTTATCCTGAAACCCAAAATCTCCTTGGCCTTATCCAGCAACTGAAATATCCAAATCTGTGGACAGCTGAAGACGTATCAAGTGCTCCATGGATCACATATAACACCTTTTTTTGTTCTCTTGATCCAAATACAGTGAAAGGTCAGATACATTTCTCACAAAGTTCTTGAAGCAGAAAATGGCATCGATAGTGCCCCTTCAGACCCGTCCCTGCGCATATAATCCCTTGAAGCAAACTGGACATAATTTGAATTCACATTTTATATCACCTGTGGGATTATGGAACAAGCAACAGGTGATCAAGAAGAGATCATCGACTGTGGTGGCTGTTGCAGGTGATGTTTCTGCTGATGGCACTACTTATCTCATTGCAGGCGCTGCTGCAGTTGCATTGCTTGGGACTGCTTTCCCCATCCTCTTCTCCAGAAAGGACCTGTAAGCCACCCCCCTACTGGAAATTCATAGTACTAAATAATTTCTTTTCGTATATTTCTGCACATTTCACTCTGTTAATTACAAATATAATATTCAGTTTCGATTACTGTTCCGTATCAATGTACACAATGAACTACTACGAAATTCAAATATAAGTTGCTCTATTCATAATAGAGAGCTAAATTACTTGCATTTCCTATACGAAATGTGAATTGAGATTTTTGTTTATTTTCTGGTATCAAGTGGAAATAATTAGGGGATGGACATATTGCAGGTGTCCAGAGTGTGATGGAGCTGGATTTGTGCGGAAATCAGGAGTAACTTTAAGAGCAAATGCTGCGAGGAAAGACCAAACTCAGATTGTCTGTGCTCGCTGCAATGGCCTTGGCAAGCTCAACCAAGTCGATAAATAGAGAGAGAGAGACGCCTATGCTATGATGTTTTGATGAATATGAGTTTGTACTTTTCTTTTTATATTCTGCTTCTCAATCACATGTCATATAGCAAAAACGTGTAATGAAAAAACACATAACGCGACCGATTGCCGTAGATCTCTGGAAGGCTCGAACTTGCTCCTTCTCAGTAAATGAATGCTTGTTGGTCTTCATGCCATTATATTTTGTGCACAATTGGAGTAAGATTATCCCGATAATCAATATCCTATTTTGTTATTGAAAACCTAATTTAAGCTGGAGATACTCAGTCAATGTATGGAAGTGAACCATACAGATGGTGGTAGTGTAATCTTTCCTGCCTTGGGCAAATCAACCGGTGCTTTTATATGCTCTGTAAACATGTGAACCTCATCGGCATCCATTATTTTCCCCTAGTTTTCTATCTTCCTGCAAAACAACTAAAAAAGAATCATGTCACACTCATGTAGAAGCGTTTAGGGCTCCGAATTAATATTTTAGCTTTAATTCTTTATTTTAGTTTTTAGGCAGCATTATCTTTTATGCAACATTATCTTTTTAGATAGCATTATCTTTTTAGGCAGCCTATCATTATCTTTTAGATTTCTGTTTTCCTATTTAAACCCACCTTAGGGTTTCAGTTATGTATCTGATTTTCCTTTCAATAAACCTTTGATTTTTCATTTTTGGTGGATTCCAAAACTTTCTTGGTGGATTCCAAGCTTATCCCGAATTCATTGCTGGTGAATTCGTTTATCCAATTTTTCCGCTGCGTCAGTTGGTATCAGAAGCAGATCTTTCCCTGTCTCTCTGCTAACTTGATCAGATGGTAGATCAACCAGTACCCAGAGCAGATTGTGAGAGGGTCAACACGGACATAGCCGCAACCCTGGTTGCTTTGATGACACAGATGGCTGCTATGTCAACCCAGTTGACGGAATGGGCGGCGAGAGGCAATCAGAATGGTGGAGACAGGAGAAGTGAACTGAATAGGGTTCCGCAAGGTGGGAACAATCGTGCGACTATCTTTTACAATTCGAGTTCTAAAAAGAAAGTTGATTATGGTGATCAACCGAATAATTATGATTATCAAGTGAAGAGTGATATTTCATTGTTCTTTGGAACCATGGGAGAAGAGGAATTTCTGAATTGACAGGTCGAAGTTGATGAATTTTTCGACGTCATGGGTGTCCCAAAAAATATACAAGTTAAGATTGCAGCGATGAGGTTGAAAAGTGTAGCTTCCGTGTGGTGGGACAAGCTCGTTATTCAGAGGCAACGGGAAAGAAAATTGCTAATTAGATCGTGAAGGCGAATGAAACAACTTATGATAGCAGTTTTTGCCAAAAGATTTTGAACCAATCCCGTACGAGAAGTATGTCGAATGCATTCAAGGAAAGAAAACTGTGACGGAGTTGACGAATGAGTGTGTGAAGCAAGCTTCAAAGCCGGATACGAAGAAGGAAGAGGTTATCGTGGCGGAGGAGGCATTGAAGGAGATTGATGAGCTTGCGATGTTGAGGATTCTGTCTGCTGATTGTGAGGAGGAAGGTGAAGAGGTTGAGCCGAAAAAGGGGAGGTTATTGTGGCTCAGCATGATTAGTGGTTGTTGAATTCAAGCGATTTGATGAATGAGATTCAAATCTGTTCCCTCGGTGTCGATGGACAAACAAAGAAATTGCGAAATGTTCAAACCCATAAATTAACATTCCTTGAGGCTCGGAAATTGGTAGAGACAGGCCATATGGGGAAGCAAGCTAGCGGTTCTGTGTCCAAAACAGATGGGGAAACTATTGTTTACACTACTGTTTGCTTATCTGATATCCCAAGTGAACCTTATAATTTTTTTCCTCTGTTTGTAAATTACCAAGAGTGTTTTTCAGCTGTAGGCCGGACTAGTGGAGGCTTCTTCAAACGGAAAGGGAGAATCAAAGATAAGGAGGTGTTGGTTTGTAGACTGATCGACCGGCCATTGCGACCAATTATTCTAAAAGACTTCTATCGTGAAACCCAAATAAGCATGTGGTTCCATTTTCAATGGGAGAGCCCAGGTCCACTTACAGGTGTGTCCATTTTCATGCCACAAAAGTATCAAGTGGGCTTCATGAAAATGTGGCCATTCTCCTCCAATGCACAAGCTCATTTCCACTTACAATTGGGTGCCATTGAATCTTTATCTTCTCTAATAGAAAAGAGACTAGGGTCCACACATTTTACTTTTTGCAGCAAATGGACATGGCCATCAAAGTGGGCCTGACCACTTTTAAAGCATTCCCTCCAATGCAAAGTGGGTCTGGCCAAGACACTTCACGGTTCCCCAAGCAGCAAGTGGGCTTGCATTGGGGATGCTCTTAAAGGCAGATGAGGTCATACATCTAGAAGAGAACTCAAGGTCGAGTTCTTTTGAAGTGGAGGGACTGATGTAGGAGCGTTTAGGGCTCCGAATTAGTATTTTAGCTTTAATTCTTTGTTTTAATTTTTAGGCAGCATTATCTTTTAGGCAACATTATCTTTTTAGGTAGCATTATCTTTTTAGGCAGCCTATCATTATCTTTTAGATTTCTGTTTTCCTATTTAAATCCACCTTAGGGTTTCAGTTATGTATTTTATTTTCCTTTCAATAAATCTTTGATTTTTCATTTTTGGTGGATTCCAAAACGTGAATTCGTTTATCCAATTTTCCCGCTACGTCACACACTACCACAAGAAGCTGTGTTCAGAATATTCATATGCGAGTCCAAGAAAAACACCCAAGTTCAACAACCCACTCATCGCATTATATGATGTAATCAAAGACATCAGAGTAGCTTGTGTCACATGCATACAGAAAGCTGGATAAAAGCTTTACATGGCACAGCATTATAAGACAACCTTGCCACACAAAAAATCATGTACAATGTATGAATATTACTTCTTCACATTATCTTAGATAATATCTTGTATGTAAAACAAACTTACCGCAGCCATCCAACTATCCCGCCACATCCTGGATGGGGCGCTGTCTAATCATAAACCAGACACTTCATTTATAGAAAAGTAAACAACTCTTTGTTCTCAAAAATCAAAATAACTCTCAACAAAGGTTTGCACAAGTAATCTTCACAAGCATTTTACATGTTCATACTAGAGCATCCAGTTTCTTGATATAGTAAACTTTATGCTACTGTGACTAGGTCACTTGCAGAGTGATGCTAGGATACGACGGGGGGTGTTGCATGGTTGCCGTGCATGAAGAACAGCCCAATTGTCTATCCATAGGACATCACCTTTTTGCCAGGGAAAAACTACAGATTCCTCCTCATGCAGATTCATACAATAAAATACGATATCAGCTGGCAATGGCTTGCCATTCTCAAAAGTAACCGCCTTTACAGGATCATTCCTAGCGTCCTTCCATCCAGTATATTCAGCCACCATACTGTTGAACCAAATCTTACGTTGTCTAGTACTATCATATTTTATGGCTGGGAGAGGACCCAGAATTCGTCTGGCACCATCTTCAGTCCACTCCAACTTCGCCCCCATATTAGCAGCCCTGAAAATAAATATGAAAGGGATTCAACAGTTTATTCACATATACACCAGTATAGTTATGGCGTTGTTTGAGAGTTATAGATTATCGGCTTATGACTTGTTTCCGAATCAAACTGCTATAGTGAGCAGTGACTACAAACCTTTGCTCAGCCACATCCTTCTCACTAGTCGAGAAGGTAGATTTCCATCCCTTACCAATAGGTGATGAGGGGTCATCATCTTCCCCCATTACTCGAGTGTAGAGTAACCCATGTTCTTCCAACCTTTGAACAAAATCAGGGTACTTGTGTTTCATCTGCTCATAAATAATATGGCTGAGGACAATAGGAGTCTCACCTCCACTTTCCGGCTCCACTTCACAGAAGAAAAATAATTTGGATGGAAACTCTGGCATCTAGACAGACAATCACATGATTACCAATAGCAAGGTCAGAAAATTATCAATCTCAAAACATAATCGTATCTAAATGTTAGCCCAAACTCGTAAAAAATAGTACTATTAGCTGCTCATAACTCTCAATTCAACTAAGTACACTAGCTCAAGGGTAAAATGAGGATACATTTTCTTCACTGTAAACTGAACAAGCAGGCAGCAGCATCCAAGTACCGAACAACAAAAAAATGGTTCAATCAAAGGCAATTGCATCAGCAAAAGAAACTTTACCAGAGCCATCTCATGATGAAACTTAATTTTGCACTCAGGTGGAGACTCATTGGCGGTGAAAACCCTACCGACAACATTGGTCCTGAGCGCTGGGCCGGCGTAAGGCTGCTCCTCGAGGTCGAACGCCTCGACAAAGGCGTTGAAGTCGGAAGGCTTGCGAAGCGGGAAGCCTCTGAAGAGTAGTGCTCCGGAGTTGTGGAGGCGCGATTGGAGCCAGGGCTTGTGGGCGCGGATGGAGGCGGCGAGGTCGAAGTCTGGCGGAGCTTGAGGGTTGAGAGTGAGGACGGTTGGGAAGGTGATCGGGCCGTAGCATCGCTGCTGAGGGATGGAATCTTCGCTGAAGATCGACGATGCCGACGCCATTATTGAGTTCAACTTCTCTCGATCTCGATCTCTCTCGAATTATTAGCCGCAAGCCTTGTTAGCAGTCGTGATCTGCTTACTTAATAGTTTGGTGGGCAAAAACAGCACCGAATTTAAAAATTATTTGCCCCGCATTATAAATTAGTGATGTATAATTTAGATCAGATCGGATCGGATTTTTACAATCCGGATCACGGTTCATTTTTTCAAAAAAATTCGGTTCGGTCCGGATCGTAAAATTTGAGTGATAATTATAATATGAAATTTCGGTCCGGTCCGGGTCTGTTTTTAAAAATATATTCCGATCCTCGGTACATAATTTCAAAAAATTCCGGTCCATCGGTACGGTCTGGGTCGGACCGGATGTGCATCCCTATCGTAAATGTGTGTTTAGTTAACCGCACTGCTTTGGACAAAAACTAATTTGTTAAAAATCGTATCACAACCGAATATAACGGTGCAAAAACGGTTCCTTCTCTCAAACCACACGTTCCGCATATATAAATAAATAATTAAATAATTAGAAATTTAAAATTATTATAAAAAATAACAAAAATAATAATTTAAGGCCCAAGACTAATTTAAAATTAAGTCATAATTTATTTCTATTGTTGCTCGTTAGTAGTTCCGCCGTTTCTCGTTCTCTTCTTTTTCGTTCTTCGTCACAGCTGCACATCAAATCTTTGTTTTACCCAAGCTGTCAATCCACGAGAGTCTCGATCGTTATCATTTGGTCTTATCTTCGTTCTTGAATTATGGAATCCGTAAATTTTTTAGTTCAAAAATTTCTTGTAGATGGTTACTTAAGTTAGACCTTCGTCTATTTGCTGAATTTTATCATTGTGTTGACTCCAAACCCTGCTTTCAATCTCTTCAAGTATTGACATTAGTTTATCTTTATTAAAAAATGAAGTCTCTACTCTCTACTGCAACTTCCATTTTTTTGTCAACTTTGAAAATCGGTTTTTGAACCAAACCGCACCACATATTTGGTTTAAATTTTTCAGGTGCGATTTGCAAAATTTACAAACCAGTTAATGTGGTGCGGTTGCGGGTTTACTCTTAAACCGCACCAAACCGCACCGCGCCCCACCCCTACAGTTAGTAGAGTACATGTTCAACTGAAAACGCTGCGTTTTTACGCCACATTTAGAGAGCTTCAGGCGCCGCATGCATATGACACAAGGGATTCATATCTGATGCAGCTAAGTCAAAAAATATGTAGTTTTGATAAACAATATTACATAGTTTCATTAATATAACACTTAAATTGATAACTGAGCCATTTTCAAAACTATATTGTTTTAACAAAATACTACAAGTTTTGTATTAAAATACATAAAACTACGAGTTGTTTCTTAAATTGTCTGTTTTTTAAAAATTGCTGCACAAAATCTCACTCCAAAACATGGATCGATTGGCAAACATCAAAAGATTGACATGTCCACTACTAACTACTACTGCATGTAAAAGCAAGAAGACATCAGCACGAACAGATATTGCCAGAACATCACATACACAAGTGGCCCTGTTTCACATTATTGCTAGTTAACGCACCTTCAATGTCGAATTAATTGCTGGAAACACAATAATGGAGGATTCAAATATCAGCATTTGAAATTGGACAATGATTTATTGACCCTCAGGATTAATAACCCTGTATATGTGGCAGGTTACGTGGTGTCTATGAGGCGGTTGACTTACTAAACTCTAATAAATACTTATCGTCCCAATGAATATAGATGGTTTGTTGCACCTTTTGACATTTTTACATTATTATACCAACCAAAAGTACTTTCTTATTATTTAATTATGGCTAATTCTATATTCGGATTAATTTTTTTTCAAAATTTAAAATATATATCATCACAAAAAATAATAAATCTGATATTTCTTTATATCGGCTGCAAGTCAACTTTCAAACATGGAGATTTGTTCAAATTTTAGAATTGCAAGTGTGATCTTATCCGGTGTCTTAAAAATATATACTGATCTTGTGCAATTTAACTAACCAGCTTGTGTGTTACTCGTACCAATGGTAGTGATATATATAAAAATCGTTTAGAATAATTCAAATGATGTCATTCTAACACATCAATACACAAATGTAAGACCCTTTTTTTTAACTTACTCTTATTGGGTTATGTATTTAATCTTTACAAATAATGTACTACAAATTACGAATGTTCAAAATTCACTCATATATATATGCTCTTTTTAAGAAGTTCTTTTTTTACTCAGACCAACCCAGTCAATCTCAGGTGTTCATAAATTCAAACACATCTCCCAAAGTGTATGACATCAATAACAAACTCCGCAAACTTATCACAAGATGACACAAATACATTATTCAACAAAACTTGAAGGTTATAAGCATATCTATGGACTCAGATGCATCAAGCATAACTTATTACATACATACCATATTCAAAAGCCGACTTTGAGAAATTCTTAAACTTTAAAATTAACATCTACTAACTTGAATGAGAAAATGTTCTCGTAACGTCATAGTTCCAAATAGTTGACCAACAGAATGAATATGTATGAAGATTTAATTATTTATGAACAAATACTCACTTCTCTAAGATCAATCCACATAGCCACGCTATAATTTTGTCGTCAAAATAGTTAAACTATATGCAAACACCAACTGTATATTTATCTACGGAAACTTTATTCCTATTTTGTAGTTTAACCAACACAATATCCTTAGATGTCACCGACATCAATAAGAAACTATCTTTAAACTATTTCCATAAACTTCTCATGATATCCTCAAAATACAAAAGCCAAAAACTTACGTTATGTGAGGTTATTTATTTTACTAGACATGTTATGTCAGCTTATGTTATCTCAAAATACAAAAACCAAGATGGCCAAGGCTTATATGAGAAAAGGGTGAGTTAAGGGTTTAATTTTTGTGTGTGTTGGTATGTGCTGATTGATGACCGAAATTTACTGTTTTTGTGAAGTTTGATCATTTTGATGTGTGCATTGTGGTGGCTGGGAATTTTTCAAGTGTATTGAAGTAATTGATTTGATTTGATTTAAAATGGAAGTTACAAAACTCAGTGTATGTTTACAAGCTTTGCATATTAGATTTATGGGTGAAGTGTGTGTTTGTGGCATTCTGAGTGCCGGGATGTAGGTGATCGTTATACTAGTTGGAATAAGTATTGAAACCAGGATCCTGAGGTGCCAGATAAGTGTGAAGCTGATTATAAGAAATAGGCGTTGTAAACAATTTAGGCAAGTCGCTGTTACTTTAGTCTTTATACCTATTTTGTAAAGATTGAAGCTCATGTAACTATATGACTATTTTTGGAGACTTGATTTCCATTATTTCTATCAACGAGTCATTATGCATCGGTTCAAAAATAGAATTATGCATCGGATCTGTAATATGCATCGGTTTTACGGGAAACCGATGCATAAAGTCCGCAATATGCAACGGTTCAAATAAACCGATGCCTAATGGTTTATTTATGATCGGTTCGGTTAGAACCGTTGCATAAGGTATACAATATGCAACGATTCATAAGGAACCGATGCGTAATGTAAAGCTTTAAGCATTGGTTTTCGTTGAACCGATGCATAAGATCAATTAAAAATTAGGTTTCCCTCTATTCGATTTCATATTCCGACTGAGCTGCTTACTCCTCCGTCTCACTTCCATCAAATTCGCACCTGAGCTTCGACGACTCCGCTCGATTTTGCTCCGAATTCATATTTCGACGACGCTGCTCGACATCGCCGCTCGACTCCACTCGATTTCGTACTTCGCTAGACGCCAGTCACTGTGTTTAGGTATGAGTTTAGGATTTTTATTGCCATCATTGTTTCATATTTTGGTGATTGAAGATGAAATGAGCAAGAAGCGAATGGCAGTGAACTGTGACGTTTTTATGTTTGGAATTGTTTTAGTCATATCAGGGACTAAGAGCTTGTTCGTGGCTGCTTTTTGTTGTTGTTGATGTTGAAGCATGTTTCTTTGCTTATATGGTTAATATTTGTAATACGCATTTATAGTAACATGTTGTTGAAACCATTTGTTCTTAATTTTTAAAAAGTGTTCGTTTACTACTTGTAGTCATTGTTAGTCGATTTGCAAGAGAAAGCTTCTCCTCTCCAACTTTATCCTCCGAACATCATTACATCCTCTTCCCTTTGGTTACTCTTTGCTTCTTCAATTCATGGTATTTGATGGTTATCATTCTTTCTTATTTTCCTATTAACATGGAGTTTGAATTAATTTTTCCTTGTTTAATAATTTCTTTTTGTTGTTTATAGCTCTAGTCCGTACTTGTTGCACACCCACCATTAAGTTTCTTCTTTGCGAGCTTCTATTCCAAGGTAAACCGCACAATTAAACTAATTCACTACTTATGTTTCCATTCATATTGGATATTTGATTTTCTTTCTTCATTTACTAATTGTTTTTGTTGTGTATAACTTTAGATCCAAAATTGCATCCACCCTTTAATTGTTTTTCGCGAGAGCTTCAACTGTAAGGTAAACCGCACTATGTAACTCATTTAATACTTTTTAATTGTTGGAGTGATTGTAATTCACTCAAATGTAATTGTTTGTTGGTGTAAATAAGTAGTATGTAACTAAGCTACATTTTTTATTTGAGTTCTTATAAGTTTTTGAGTTACGCAATATGAGAATGGTAATTATATCATATTTGATATAATCTTATTCAAACAATAATATTTACATATTTCATATAGTGGATTTATAATGAATCGGAGTGAGTGTCCGCTAATAGGTTGAGTCAGGAGTACGAAAAAAGGATTATGGATTTTTGTACGTTTGCGTTGTCATATGCGTCTAGAAACAACATTGAACGTGTCTTTTGTCCGTGTATGGGTTGTTGGAATTACAAAAAGATCAAACCAAAAAAGTTACATAAATACCTTTTGTTAAAGGGGATTGACCCACAATATAAGGTGTGGTATATGCATAGCGAGGTTGAACAACAAAACTTTGAGCCTCCACCTGTAGAAAGTTTGCAGGAGGATAATGATGATTGGGAGGAGGATAATTTAATTGAGATGGTTAACAACGTTGCCGATGACTTTGTTGATACACCCAATGTTTTGGAGTCGTTGAGGAATGACTCTGAATTACCATTGTATGAAGAGTGTTCCAAATATACAGGACTATCGGCAACGTTGAATTTGTTCAATCTTAAAGTGAAAATGGATGGAGCAACAAGAGTTTCACTGAATTATTGGCGTTGGTAAAAGACATGCTTCCTGAGGGAAACACCCTACCTAACCGTACTTACGTGGCTACGAAGGTTATGTGTCCCATGGGCCTCGAGTACAAGAAAATACATGCTTGTCCCAATGATTGTATATTGTATCGAAATCCTTTTAGTGATTTCAAAGAATTTCCAGTGTCCTGGCTCATCGCTACAAGTTAAACAAAGAACCGAAAGGTACTTCTAAATGCACTCATTTGAAAGTACTATGGTATCTTCCACCGATCCCCAGGTTTCAGAGATTATTTGCTGACATGAAAGATTCTAATATATTGCGTTGGCATGCTAAGAAACGTGTTTTTGATACGAAAATGTGTCATCCTACCGATTCACTGCGATGGGCTAAAGTAGCAACACATTCCCAGTGTTTGGAGCAGAGTCTAGAAATTTACGGCTGAGCCTGTGTACTGATGGGGTGAATTCACATGGAAATCTCAGTAGTCAGCATAGTACATGACCTGTGATTTTGGTTATCTACAATCTACCTCCCATGTTAACCATGAAGCGTAGGTATATGATGCTTTCTTTGTTGATATCGGGTCCTCGGCAACCTGTAAATGATATTTATGTATACTTGGCTTCTTTGATACATGATTTGAAGCTTTTATGGGATGAAGGAGTACGCACATATGACGCATCGAGGTAAGAATATTTCAATATGTGTGCTATGCTGATGTGTACGATCAATGACTTCCCAGCTTATAGTAACTTGTCCGGATATAGTATTAAAGGGTACAAAGCTTGTCCTGTATGCGGGGAAGGGACACATGCATGCCATTTTAGCAATTGTCGAAAAATGGTTTATATGGGACATCGGCGTTCTTACCGAGGCATCATCCTTACAGGCGAAAGAAAGCTACCTTTAATGGTTAGACTGAACACGGAATAGAACCGCAACCGGCTTCTTGTGATGAAATACTTCAAATTCATAATATTACAAATCGATTCGGGAAACCTAATTCGTGCACTGAAAGTGGTCCATGGAAGAAGCGGTCAATATTTTTTCATCTTCCATATTGGCATTCTCTTGACATTAGACATTGTATTGATGTGATGTATGTTGAAAAGAATATATGTGACAGTCTGGTTGGTACTTTATTGA
Organism: Rhodiola kirilowii; assembly: GCA_033675215.1. Lineage (NCBI taxonomy): Eukaryota > Viridiplantae > Streptophyta > Magnoliopsida > Saxifragales > Crassulaceae > Rhodiola > Rhodiola kirilowii. The sequence continues at coordinate 37,191,413 of CM066195.1, forward strand.
ACATTCCTGGAAAAACAAAAGATGGAGTTAAAGCAAGACTCGATATCCTGGAGATGAATATTCATACCAAATTAGCACCTGAATCTCGAGGGTAGCGTATATATTTGCCGTCGTCGTGCACAACTCTCTCTAAGAGCGAGAAAACTAGTTTGTGTGGATGTCTGCGGGGAGTTAAAGTTCCATATGGGTTCTCTTCAAATATTGCCAGCTTGGTTTCAATGAAGGATCTGTGGTTGAATGGCTTAAAATCTCATGAATGTCATACATTGATGCAACAACTCCTACCTATTGCAATTAGAGGTATACTGTCTCCCAAAGTAAGGGCAGCTGTACTAAGACTTATTGATACATCGGAGCTTGATGGACTTCAGGAGCAGATAGTTGTTACACTTTGCCAACTAGAGATGTTTTTCCCTCCTAGCTTTTTCGATATAATGGTGCATCTTACTGTTCATTTGTTGCGCGAGCTTCGAATTCTTGGACCAGTTCATATGAGATGGATGTATCCTTTTGAGAGGTATATGAAGGTTCTAAAGAGCTATGTGAGGAATTCACATCGTCCCGAAGGATGTATCGTGCAAGGATACATAGCTGAAGAGGCTGTTGAATTTTGCACTAACTTTTTGGGAAATAAAACTGCGGTTGGGGTTCCAAGGCCACATCATTTTGATCGATTTATGGGAAAAGGCACAAGTGGACATCAGCTGATGCCTCAGTCATTTGAGGAGTTAACAAAAGCTCATTTCTATGTACTTCAACATATACCTAAAATAACACCTTTCATCGAGGATCACATAAACATATTGAGGAGTACATACCGAGGAAAATTTGAGCAGTGGTTGCAAAAAGAACACAGTCGGTCATTTTGTAATTGGCTAAGGAGTAAGGAGGTTTTAAATAATCAGACCAACTGTGAAGAATAATCTGATGACTTGGTGAAGTGACTTATGGCAAGCCCAAGACCTATTGTACACATGTGGAAAGCTTATGATATTAACGGATTTTGTTTTCAAACAAAAGATCAAGATGAGCACACTGTTGTGCAAAATAGTGGTGTCACACTTGTTGCTTAAACCAGTCATGTTTCTAGCGTTAGAGATCAAAATCCAATATCTGTTCCTATCAATTATTTTGGGTTTATCCAAGAAATATAGGAGTTGGATTACGTAAAATTTCGAGTACCCATTTTTAAATGTAAATGGGTTAACAATTCGGCGGTTCATATCAAAGAATTTGGAATGACATTTGTCAATTTTTGAAGAGAGGGATATAAGGATGAGCCATTCATTATGGCCGAACAAGCAAGACAAGTATTTTACGTCAAAGACCCTTCAAACAACAATTAGTATGTTGTGATAAATGGAAAACAACAAGTATTCAGTGGTACATCTGAAGAAATGGATGTGGATTGCCTACCCATTTGTATGACAGTTCCAGTAGACAACGACGACATCGAAGTTGATGATGAAATACAGTTGCGAGAAGATCACGACGAAGGAATATGGATTGGGAAAGAAACTTAATTTGTGTGTATGTTGTATATGCTACTTATTTCGTTATCACACGTCATTTTATTTGTTTAATAATCGTGTTCATTTATGTATTCATATATTTAATGTGTTTAATCTAACATTTAATGTGGCTCCTATACATAATCATGGCTAGCAGCAGCAGCAGTGGTGAGGATGACTACTGTTTATCTTCCCGCACACCGAGACATAAGAAAGGCCTCGTATACATGGCGAAGTTGATTAAGCAACACACAGTGGCTGGTACCAAGATCACGATCAACTTCGATAGTAAGGGTAATCCCAAAGCGAAGAAGGGAGACACTTGGAGGAGCTTCTTGGGTATGGTGGCGCGTTCTTGAGTTCCTATCACCTACAACGATTGGAGGAAAGTTCCTGACCATTATAAGCAAACTTTGTGGAGAGATACAACTATAAGTTTTTCTTTAATTGAAACTTCTACTTGTTTGTGATGTTGATTATTTTTTGTATCAATTATAACTTGTTTTATGTCTCTTTAGGTAATTTTTGAGGGATACGAGCCGCATAAAAAGCATGAGTTGAAGGTCGATGTAGCACGTGGAAGAATTTCAAGTCAAGACTGGCAAAATATTACATCCACGGTGATAAGGCAAATGAAGATCCTTTGGGTGAGTATAAGTATCTTGACAAAGAGACCTGTAGGATATTTAAGGAGCAGAGGCTCTTTGAAAATGCTATGAAGTTAAGAGAGACTAACAAAGAGCTTGTTAAGAAGAATGTATATGCGCACATCCTTGGTCGAGGAGGCTACAGAAAACTTGAAGATAAATTGACAACTGAGAAAATAGCTGAGTTATTTGCGCAGGGCGCAATTGAAGAGGTCCAATCTTCTAATGTCACTATAGAGAGACATGAGATGTGGAAGAGGGGGCAATCAATGAAAAATGACGAGTTCGTTACCAAGGCATCCCAGAGAGTGGCAACAAAGATTGTAAGTGATTCCTTATGTCAATTTCGATAGTTAATATCATACACTAACGATTGTTAATAGGATGAGTTAGTTGCAAGATCCTCTCAAGGACACTTCTCGTTTCAGAATCAACGATATGACATACTGACTGAGGCTATTGGGACGCCCGAGCCCAAAGGACGTACCCGAAGGGTCGTGTCACACATTCCGTGGAAGATTGGGTTACCGATATCCACCTCCTCGGGTGGCACACCTAGTTCAAGTAATATTCGCTTAGATGCATACAAACGCATCAGCCATCACTGTTCTGTTGATTCGGACCCGTGGAAGAACATACCAGAGGTACATTTACAATTATTAAGTTTAGTATTTATGTTGGTTGAATGTATGTAATACTTTTTGTGTTTGTTTACAAATTATTACTTCTACTAACAGGGTGGCCTGAAGAGCCAATTATACATCGAGGGGCAACTTAAAGGTGACAAACAGCTTGTGGCTATCGATCGAGTCGTAAATGGTCATTTTGTTAACTTTCGAGCAATACTCGAAGATAACGTGAAAGTGAAGGTCTGATATAGTACCTTTTCAAGGTCGAGGTGCAGCGTTGCCAACACCTCATCCAAAGCACTCGAATGTTCTAGATGCAGTTCACCATCACGTGGCATGGCCGAAAGACTTGGTCGTTGTCAATAAAAGGGTGAGATAATCGAAGATTATAACTTCATTTGCTTCATTGTGTTATATCAGACATAAAATAAGATAATTAATCTTAACGAAAATTTAACATGCATGCATATGACATACACTTATACGAGTCTTTGCCACTTACTGGCAAAGATTATGTATGATTTGGCAAAACGTAGCTTAGACAGTTCGAGCAGGAGTTCAGGGGGAGTTCGAACATATCCTAGTACTCACATACAGCGTGGAGCAGACGCAAGGATATTTTCCGGAATGATATTGGACAGCGAAGATATCGCCAAGTTAAGTCGGCCAGCGACTTATTGGAGCATAAGATATTCGATTGAATATCTACATTGAAGGCGGCGCTGCTTACTTGGGCTAGAAGACTTCGTATATTCTTCCAACCGATTTGAGAAAGATATACATCAAATATCTAGGAATATTTCCTAAATATTTGATGGGATTATCTTGTGCAAATTAGGGTTTCGTCCTAGCATATAAATACAATGCTAGGGCGCCCTTATTCTGCATCGCTTACAAGATCAAACATACACGATCATATACTATCGATTGGGAAGGAAGAAAGGGACGGCCGGCTGTGTTTCCCCACTGGAAACTCATCGGTGCAAGAGCAGTCTTGTCAAGTGCAACTGAGACTGCCTGGAAGCGATCAATCTGCCGCACACAACAAAGGTGAACAAGCATTCGAGAGAAAGCATCCGAGCTTCAGGAGAAGGTCGAGAACGTTCGGACTGCAGGTTCGGATGAAGGGGATCGAGGTTAACTGCTATAAACCTCGGTTGCAAATATGAGAGACGTAGTGTTAGAGGCTAGGCGATTACAAGGTGTAAGCGTAAGTCCACTTGTAGCTCTAACTCGTAATAAAGATTTGCTGTCCCTTCTATGGTGTGGGAAACCCCCCAGAGTAGGCCTGGCCGAACTGAGTTATCATTCTGTGCAGTCTTCTACTTTCGTTCTGTTGGCCGAACTGTTGTGATACGAGTTCAAGGTCTGTCGCAACTGAACCTTGAACTGACTGCTGAACTGTTGTGCAAAGAGTTCAAGGTCTGTCGCAACTGTATCTTGGACACAAGCTTGAACAGGGGATATAATTTCAATTGGTATCAGAGCATACACTCGACACACTGAGTGGGATCCTGAACTGTTCAAGATGACTCTGAAGGAAGGACAAAGCATCACCAGACCCCCGCTACTCGAAGGATCAAACTATGCCACCTGGAAGCCCGTGATGAGATCCTTTCTGAAATATCTAGATGAAAAAGCATGGAAGGCTGTTCTGAAATGGTGGACGGAACCCATTATGAACAATCTCACTGGAGAACCGATCCCAAAACCAGAAGCACTGTGGACAGAAGAGGAGGACAAAGCATCTATGGGAAACTCAAAGGCTATGAACGCAATCTTTTCGGCAGTAGATGAAAATGTCATGAAGCTAATCATCAACTGTGAAGTGGCCAAGGAAGCATGGGACATCCTCCAAACAGCCTTTGAAGGCACAGACAAAGTTCGCAACTCTCGCATGCAGGCTGTCACAACCAGGTTTGAAGAGATGAAGATGAAGGAAAGTGAAACTATCACTGAGTACAACACCAGAGTTCTGGAACTGGCTAACGAGGCTTCTGCTCTAGGGAAACCCATCGATGAAGAAAGGTTGGCCAGCAAAGTCTTAAGATCACTCCCTCCGAGATTTGCGATGAAGGTCACGGCCATAGAGGAAATGCACGACATCGCCAAACTAAAACTGGACGAGCTGATGGGTTCCCTCAAAACCTATGAGATCAATCATGATTTTCAACCTGGGAAAGTGAAGGGAATCGCCCTAAAGGCGGACATGTCTGAAGATAAACTGGATGGTGGCTGCACTACTGAACAACTGGCCATGATGGCTCAGAATTTTGCAGAATGGTGCGGAAAATCAACAGACGTGGACCAGAATAGGGCCAGCCTTCATCAAATAGCTTCCGAAACTAGAAACCCGACAGGTCAAGATCCAGAGACATGAGACAAGACTCTTCTAACAAAGGAAAGGAAGAAATTCAGTGCCATGAATGCAAGGGGTTCGGACATATTGCCTCCCAATGTGCGAATACCCTCATGAAGAAGAAGGCAATGGTCGCTAGCTTCAGCGATAGTGAGTCAGACGAAGAAAAAGGTGAGACCAGTAATTTTGTGGCTTTTGTTACTACTCTTGGAGATTGCAGCAATTCCAGTGAAGGAGTACCACCTCAGTTGGAACTCCCGGTTGAAGACCTCTCAGACAGTGATGATGAAGAACTCACGCAGGAGTCTCTGGCTGAGACATATAAAGATCTGTACGAGAAATGGCTGATACTGATCAAGGTCAACAAGAAGCTGAATGACACAGTAGCAAACGTCACTATAGAAAAGGACAAGGTCTGACAGGAGGTCGAGATACTGCTTACACAGAAGGTGGAACTCGAGGGCACAGTGGACTCACAGAACACTCAACTGGCTGAAATGAAACAAGAAAGATTGTGTCTCCTTGCTCAGAAAACAGAGCTCCTGGGTACTGTCTCTTCACTGAAAGTCGACATGGAAAGGGACCGTGACACTCATCCTATAGGCATGGCAGGTCTAAAAAAAACCATCACAGATCTGAAGTGCAAGGAAGTGTTCCAACTGAGAAGGATAGAACAGCGGGAACTTCAGCTAGAATCTGAGAAGATGGATCACTCAGACACTAAAAAGGAGCTCAACCATCTCAAACAGTCGGTAAGGATGCTAAACTCTGGCACTAACGACTTAAATGATATTCTCAGATCTCAGAGGATGAAGTCTGGACATAGAGGCCTAGGATTTACGAAAGAAGGTACCTCCAAAGGCACTACTTTCGTTAAAGCAAGACCAGTGTCTGAACACCAGCCAGAACAGAAGGTGAGACAGCACCCCAGACAAAAAGTGGATTTGTCCCAAGAACAGTCCAAAGGAAAGAATCGAGCTGATCACAAGGAGACGCATGGAACACTCGGTGGTGGAAGAACCCGTGGAACACCCGTCCAAAACCGGGACTACTCACCAGTAAAACAAAGGATTGATCAGCGCACTTGCTGGTACTACAACCAGATGGGACACATCAAACTGAAGTGTCGCCTGTTTCTTGCTGAACGACGGGCTTTTCAATAACGAACCATACCGCGACAAAAACAAGTCTGGGTTCAAAAGGCAGACCAAATTGTTTGCATGGTAGCCTGTTACTCCTCTAGCTACACAACGCAAGATAGTTGGCACCTCGACAGCGGATGCTCCACCCACATGACAGGTAACTCTCAATATCTTACCCATATTAGACCTGTTGATCAGATGTGATTTGTCACCTTTGGGGATGGTGGAAAGGGTCACGTGATCGGCTGTGGGACATTGATGGTTCCGGATCTCCCTGCACTCAAGAACACCCTCCTTGTCAAAGGTCTGACAAGGAATCTTATAAGTATCAGTCAACTGTGCGACGATGGACATTATGTGTCATTCTCTAGCTACTCATGCCTTGTCTTAGACAAGAATGGCGATACACTGATGAAAGGAAGAAGGGATGCCAACAACTGCTACACCATTGGGATGGGTCTGATGGGATCAATGAACGACGAGAACCATGGCAAGCAACCGGTTGCTCTTACCTGTGCAAACGCTCAACACAGATTTCTGCGAGGGGGAGTGGATAAGACCTTGCACACAAGGCCTGATTGGAGATACGCACAAATCCATGTTGACAACTGTCCCATGTAACTATTGAATCAGAAGGTGTCACAGTTACAGACGGAGTTCGTACAATGCCCACAGAAATATGCCTGGAGCCGAACAAGAAAATATGAATATGAAGGGGACCAGAAGATGATAACTCTGAGGCATACCAAGACCTTTGTCAACCCCTATGGCAGGTTACGGAGTGGAACACCCAGATCCCCAGTGGGTCCATGTGGTGTCCACCACTGAATGCATCCGACGGTGGTCAGTCAAAGTCGAATCTCCAGCTGAACAGTTGGACTGACCACCTAAGGAAGGGAGCTGGAACAGAAGGCACAGGGCGTGAAGACAACAAATATCTTTTGAATATTCTCGAAGATTTTTCATGCCGTTATTTGAAATGGGAGTTGACAAATTTGGGAAGTTAAAAAGGCTAGAGTATGTTTTTTGAAACACAAATCAGTTCGCAGTCTACTCTCTCTCTCGCCCAAACCCTAGAACGTCTCTCAGCAACTTCTCTCTCAACCGCTCATCTATTCAACAGCGATGGTGAACACCAGGAAATCATCTAAGTCCGGTGTCAAATCCGCTGAAAAGAAGAGGGAAAGCATGCAGTCCTCAAAAGCTCTGGCGGCGAAACCCCAAATCCCAAAATCAAAAGCTCCGAAGGTGAAAAAGGCGTCGCCTTTATGCTCCGTCAACAAACCTTTGGACAAAGCAAAGAAGACTTCCGGAGGAGTAACAGTTAAAATCCCTCAGTCAATCACAGTGGACTCGTCCGTCTCATTAAATTCTGGTACGTCTCAAGAAGTTTATCCCTAATCTGACGTAATTCTAACTGTCCCTTCAATTTCTGCAAATATTTCGATAGTTGAAAAGATTATGGCGGACAAAGTTCTGATTGTGGGTGTTGAGAAGGAGGGTGAGTCTGTTGACTGTGTTGAAGCCAGTAGGGCTGTTATTGGTGCTGGTACTAGTAGTGTTGCTATTAGTGATAAGGCGATTGTTGGTGATAAGGCCGATAGTACTGTCACTGGAAATAAATCTGTCAAGCATGTTGAAGATGGTGAACCCAGCAAGGTGGCTGGAGGGTCAGCAACATGGAGGGAGAAAATCCATGCCTCAGGGTATATTTGTCAGAGAGGTTTACGAAGAAAGAAGGGGACTCGCCGAGTTGTTTCTCCAAAACAATGTCTGGCCAAGATTAGTACAATCAGAGGAAAGCTGATAGCGATGTCTGATGAGGAGACGAAGAAATTTCTTGAGGCCTCAGGAAAGAGGAAGCTAGTGATTAATGAGGAATCTGACGATGGCTCGGACAAGAAGATTGGAGGTTCAGAAGGTGAACCAATCAGTGAGCAAGAGGAGATTGTGCCCGAGAGTGTTCATCCACCAGAGAATCTTGATGTGTTGAAAGAATCCATACCAGATCAGACCCAGCAGAAAAGGATGAGGAGTTGGAGAAGATGTACAAAGACATTGATGATGTCATGGAAGATCTAGAAAAGGAAAAGGATAGAGGAGTGGCAAGTTCAGAGGAGGTTCCACGTGATCAGGCCGTTGGGGCAGAAGAGTCTGTTGCAGAGAAAGCGTCAAGTGTACTAACTGTGGAACCAAGTGTTCAGTCTGGTGTTGAGACTGGAAGAGTTGCAGAGAAAGCTTCAAGCGTTCCAACTGTGGAACCATCTGTTCAGACTGAAGTTGAGACTGGAATAGCTCCTAAGGAAGTTGGTACTAAGGAGACAGTGACTGTACCTGTAGTTGTTTCTCAAGATGATCATATGGAGAGGGATGGTGCATCAGTTCGTGAGGACACTACGAAGCAAGTGTCGAAGGATGCTACTCTTTCAGAAGATGACCAAGACCTTGTCCCTCTTGTCAATCTCAAAAGGACAAAGAACGAGAAGAAGAAGGTAGACTTTGCAAAGTCTGCAAAGGGATCAGCTCAGAAGGTTGCTGAGGTCAGCAGTGGTGTAGGAGGAGTCGGCTCTTCCAAGAAAAGGAAGCGCGATGCTGTGGTTCCCGTCTCTGAAGATGCTGGGAGATGCAAAGTCCCAGCCCCTGAGTCTGAGACTGTCCCAGTGGGTAAGGTCAAGAAAGGAGTGTGGTTCGTTAATAAAGACGCTGCGTTGAAATGGAGTTGTGTGCTGAAAAGGAAAATCATTCCTGAAAGGTTGCTAGATGAGTCCCGATACAGGGGAAAGGAAGTGATTGAGGTGCTCAAGGAATCTGATCTGTTCTGGACGTTGGACAGATGCAAGCCGTTCAACGAGCAATTGGTGCGTGAAGCCATGGTAAACCTTCCTCCTGGGTTTGGGGTCATTGGAGAAGCAGATTATGGGGTCTTCTATGTTAGAGGAAGAAGGATCAAGATTGATCCTGAGCTGATCAATGTATACTTTTCCATGGACGACCCAGCTGTTGATGAAGAGGATTCAAGCCTTGAGAAGATAGTGAGCACCATCACTGCAGGCTCTGTTCGGTGGAGGTTCGAGTCAGTTATACATACAGCGGATCTGTCGACGTTCTATTCGATGCTATTTTTCATTGATGTTTTCAACTGGAGGCCGTCTACTCATCGCTCTACTGTCAATAAGGACATGGCCCAACTGATTTATCAGATAGGGAATAAGCTGAAGTTTAACCTGGGCAGAGTGATGTTCAAACAGATTGTTGAACATGGCACTTCGACGAGATCTCTGCACCAGATTTGCTTCCCGTCTCTGATATATGAGCTGATCATCCATCAAGCTCCAGATTTGAAGGCCTCGGCTGACCATCTCACAAAGGCACCCAGCAAGTTCGTCGTTGACCACAAGCTGTTTAAAGGGCGTCACGTGAACGATCTCAAGGAGGGGAACCAGAAAGGAAAGGGCGCTGCGGAGTCGAGTCGAGGGGGAGCCAGGATGGGCCGAGATGAGAGGAGCCAACTGGTCAATGACCTGAATGTCATCATCGAAGTGGACAAGGAGCAACGCAAGCGCATCAACAAGCTCGCTCGTGCCCTTAGCTACCCAAGTGAGGATGAATCTGATGATACTGTTTCTGAGGATGCCTCTGATGACGGGTCGTCTGCATGAAGGTCCTCTAAAAAAACTATCTCCCTGAACTATTTGTTTAAAACTTTCGTACTTAGTGCTTGTTCTAGCACTTTTTGATTGGCTGTTCGAACTTGGATTACACCCCTTGCCAGTTTGTGGCAAAAAGGGGGAGTATTTTTGAGGAGACAATTTTTGTTTCCCTCAAAGTGTCTATTGTCTAGATAGTTAGATAGACTTAGTTATCTAGTAGATCTGGTTTTGCCAAAATGCCAAGGGGGAGATTGATGTTCCCTTGAGTGGCATGTATTTGGAAAAACGTGGCTTGGACAGTTCGAGCAGGAGTTCAGGGGGAGTTCAAACATATCCTAGTACTCACATACAACGTGGAGCAGACGCAGGGATATTTTCCGGAAGGATATTGGACAGCGAAGATATCACCAAGTTAAGTCGGCCAGCAACTTATCCGAGCATAAGACATTCGATTGAATATCTACATTGAAGGCGGCGCTGCTTACTTGGGCAAGAAGACTTCGTATATTCTTCCAACCGATTTGAGAAAGATATACATCAAATATCTAGGAATATTTCCTAAATATTTGATCGGATTATCTTGTGCAAATTAGGGTTTTGTCCTAGCATATAAATACAATGCTAGGGCACCCTTATTCTGCATCGCTTTCAAGATCAAACATACACGAGCATATACTATCGATTGGGAAGGAAGAAAGCGACGACCGGCTGTGTTTCCCCACTGAAAACTCATCGGTGCAAGAGCAGTCTTGTCAAGTGCAACTGAGACTGCCTGGAAGCGATCAATCTGCCGCACACAACAAAGGTGAACAAGCTTTCGAGAGAAAGCATCCGAGCTTCAGGAGAAGGTCGAGAATGTTCGGACTGCAGGTTCGGACGAAGGGGATCGAGGTTAACTGCTGTAAACCTCGGTTGCAAATCTGAGAGACGTAGTGTTAGAGGCTAGGCGATTACAAGGTGTAAGCGTAAGTCCACTTGTAGCTCTAACTCGTAATAAAGATTTGCTGTCCCTTCTAGGGTGTGGGAAACCCCCCAGAGTAGGCCTGGCCGAACTGGGTTATCATTCTGTGCGTTCTTCTACTTTCGTTCTGTTGGCCGAACTGTTGTGATACGAGTTCAAGGTCTGTCGCACCTGAACCTTGAACTGACTGCTGAACTGTTGTGCAAAGAGTTCAAGGTCTGTCGCAACTGTATCTTGGACACAAGCTTGAACAGGGGATATAATTTCAATGTAGTTGAAATGTCCATGGACTGTCGACTTCTACATGAGGTGGAAGAACCTGAGTAGAGATACGATTATAGTACACGGTAACGCTGAGGTGTTCGGTGACGACTACGATATCGTAGTGGGTGAAGAGAAAGTCACAGATCTATTTAAGTTAAAACAATTAGGGAACTCATCATCTGAGTTATATATATGGTAATATTTATATTTTTTATCATTTTTTTGCAATTAGTCTAACTAACACAAGTTTTTACTTTGTAGTTATTTACACGATCAGATGCTTCGTTCGGATATTAAGTTTGGTTTTTTAATCCGTCTTTAATGACCCCAACCATGGAGAAAAATGAGAGATTGGCGACGCTTGTAGGAAGATTGAATATGCCAGACAAATACCAAGTTTTTTGCTACTTCCTCCCTTATGTTGATCACTTATTGTGAGTTCATCACTTACTTATAAGTTGTTAACTTCGGTTCTGAACACATTTTTTTAAGATAGTGGGTTTTTAGGTGGCATTGGATGTTATGCGTCATCTTTCCAAGACAACATAAAGTCCATTGGCTTGATTCATTGACATAAAAGAAGGATATAAACCCTGATGCAAAAGAGTTGGTGGAGACATAAGTTTGGAAATTACTTTTATCTTCTAACTTGTATTTAAAGTCACTAATTACATTATGGTGTTTGTTTTAGGAGATTAAATCGATACTACCAATGATGTGTACCGAGGAGTACACGTAAAGTAGAGTGGAAGATAGTTACGGTATTCACAAACTAGACATTTTTATTAAATATTTTTTCATTTATAAAGTATGTCAACTGAGATTCTTGAACGTGCAGTGTCCAAAACAACCACCTGGCCATTTATGTGGTTATTATGTGCTTCACTATATTCGGGACATTATAGCATTTGTACGGGCTAATAATGGTGCAGAGGTTGAAGACTTTAACCAAGTGAGCTTTTTAAAGATTTATATATATACATATGTTATTCATTTAACTGTTTACTCAATAAAAGTATGTGTATTTATAGTTTTTTGTTCATTTAATCGTTTTCACTCTTTAATTGTTGATTTAGTTCTCTTGTTTTTTATAGTGTTTTCCTAATGGTGTAGAGTCAGACGAACACGACAAGGTTCTTGAAGTTCGGGATGAAACCGCTAGCTACCTACGTGACTATGTGACCAATCATTTCGTGGTATAGGACATTAACTTAGACACAGTTGTTATGTAATATTTTGTGGCATTGTCAATTGTACCAAAGTCAAATATATGTGTATGAATGATTGTATTGCAAAATCAGTGAAATGATGTTCTGAATGTAAGCAACATTGTATTTGAAAATTGGAACAGCAGGGCATATTTTTGATGTTTAATTTTAGGTGGATTTGAGCTTTTGTAAAGCGAATGTGTCAGTTTTTTTGAAAACTTATGCATCGGTTTTTTGATGAAACCGTTGCATAATGTCCGTATATTATGCATCGGTTTCTTCTAAAAACCGATGCATAAGGTTCGAACATTATGCAACGGTTGATTATGCATCGGATATGGAACCGATGCATAATGTTAAAAAGAACCGATGCATAATGCATCGTTTGTAGTAGTGACATCAATAAGAGACTATCTTTAAACTCTTTCAATAAACTTCTCATGATATCCTCAAAATACAAAAGCCAAAAACTTATGTTATGTGAGCTTATTTATTTTACTAGACATGTTATGTGAGCTTATGTTATCTCAAAATACAAAACCAAGATGGCCAAGGCTTATATGAGAAAAGGGTGAGTTAAGGTTTAATTTTTTTTTGGTATGTGCTGATTGACGACCGAATTTTACTGTTTTTGAGAAGTTTGATTATTTTGATGTGTGCATTGTGGCTGGGAATTTTTCAAGTGTATTAAAGTAATTGATTTGATTTGATTTAAAGTGGAAGTTACAAAACTCAGTGCATGTTTACAAGCTTTGCATATTAGATTTATGGGCGAAGTGTGTGTTTGTGGCATTCTGAGTGCCGGGATGTAGGTGATCGTTATACTAGTTGGAATAAGCATTGAAACCAGGATCCTGAGGCAGATAAGTGTGAAGCTGATTATAGGAAATAGGTGTTGTAAACAATTTAGGCAAGTCGCTGTTACTTTAGTCTTTATAGCTATTTTGTAAAGATTGAAGCTCATGTAACTATATGACTATTTTTGGAGACTTGATTTCCATTATTTCTATCAACTCACTATATACTAGGTCACACACCATTGTCTTGTACTAGGTCACGCACTATTTTTGGAGACTTGATTTCAATTATATCTATTGTTGGATATTTGTTTCAAAACCAATAATTGTATACCTCATTATGTATAATTTAAAATGATAATTATACTAATTAATGGGTGTGCATTCATTTGTTCTTAATTATTATATAGTTAATACTTAACTTTGTATTCAAACGTTACAAGAGGTAACGAGTAGTGTTTTTCTGATGATATAAAGGACAAGAGCTGGAAAATGGGGGTGAGTTTTATTTTCTTCTAAAAAGTTTGTTTTCTTTCGTATCTCCCATTGTTCAATATTGAGAGTTCCATCTCTTCTTAGTTGAGTGCACAACTAAAGAAGAGGGCAGAGTAAACCCTGGAGTGAGCCGTCTTGGTTATCTTGCACCCAGGATTAGGCGGTTTTTCGCTCAAGTGCAGTAGAACTTTCTACGGCTCTGCAATTTCGTTTTCTTGTATCATTTTTCGATTTCTGATTTCCAACAATCTTGAGCGAAAATATATGTTGAGTCAGAAAATCGAAGAGCCTTGCAGTGCCTGATGGCTGTTGAGGATAAGTGCTGCTTCTGGAATGACGGGCAGCTACGCGGCGAATCTGACGGCCTGGAAGCTTCTAGCGAGCTATTTGATGATGGTAGCGATAAGTGTACTGTTCGACTGGGACAACAGCTTTAGGTCAGAGAAGATGATGATTATGCAGTCTACAACGGATGGGCTAAGGTCAAGTCCGATTCAGATTAGTTTGGTTTAGGGGCTACAGGCTTGTTATGAAAGAGCCGAGAGGCATGGATATACGTTGTTGAAGAAGAATGACGAGTCTGAGAAGGAGCTGCAAGAGGCGATTGATGTTATAGTCCGTTTCATGAGGAGTTCTTGATCAAAACGTGCAGCTCTGATGGCTTGTTATGGCCTGGAGGGATTTGGGACTGTCCAGACGGGTTAATTATTTTTGTAGGGTTTTCTTATGACTCTCGGGTTTGTGAGTAACAGGTTTGTCGTGTAGAGAATATTGAGGCGATGTCGGTTTGCTACTTTGGCTTTCCAACCATGATGGTGGCGTGGTGCCGGCACATCTGCCATGGTGTTGGAAAGAATAAACCCTAGCTGAATGCCTGAACCTTTAGGTTAATTGGTTCAATTATCGAACCGAATTTGGGTTATATTTATGTATTCCATTAATTTATAGTTGTGTATGAGTGTATGATATGACTAATAAAGTGTCTGGTTTCGACAAAAGTTTCACAGGATTTCATGGCGGGAGCCGAGATTACAAGGATGAACAGAAGCTGCTAGACGCTGCTACTGTCAGCTGCAGAGAGTCACATACCATTCATAAGCTTGGTTTTGGTTCATAAAATAATCCAACTGATCCGATTTAGATTGGTTCAATCAGGTATGATTCAATTTAATTTGAGCTAATTAAATTGTTTAATTGGATTATGACTTATGCAGCTAAGTTCGAACCTTTGCTGCAAATGGGATTTGATGTGAAACTCAATTTGGCACGGTTCATCAGCGATGAAATGAATCAATTTGATTTGATTCAAACAGGTTTGGTCGAAACTATTATTAGTCTGATTTGATTAAATAGGTTGATTCAAACAGTATGTTTTGAATATAGAGCCATTATGGTTGTTATTGATTTGGATTAATTGTAATTCAATTTAATCGGTTTGATTTGATGTGATTCAGTACATCAGATTTTTTATATCTCTGTGTAAGATATGATCAATCCAATGTTGCTTAGTTATGGTCTTCTTGCCAAATGTGGGGGGAGCTTTCCTTTCACCCTGTCATATTTTGATCCGGGTTTGCCTCCATTTAAAAGGACAAACTGATTCACCAGTTGAGGATCGTCTCCCTGATACTACCAAGGATAATTCGGAGGTTAGCTGATGAAATTGGTCTAGCTTATGGACATGGTGTACAAAGTATTACACTGAGGCAATCAAAATAAAGCAAATCAGTGAGTTGGTTGGTTCAGGTTTGATTGATATATTATGGTCAATTTTATTGTTCATTATATCATTTAATCTCATTTAGTTTAATTGGGGTTGATTCATCTTGGTATGATTTGAATAATGAATCGATTGATTGGTATTTGATTAAATGCGATTATCATGATCTAGTTTACTTACATTGTTATTTAATCTGGTGTAATGCGATGATTGTTCATGGCCGGATGAGAAATGGATCATGATGGATAACGATTCAGTCAGACATGGAGAACCTAACCATGGAATCTGAATTGATTGTTGTTGAATTGGTAGGTCAAGAAGCTGATTGGTCCTGGACACAACAAAAGGGCTTGTGTGGACATATGGTCTTGAACACAACAGACTGTGTGGACGAATGGTCCTAAACACAGTTGATTGTGTGGACGGTATGGTCCTGGACACAGCGGTCTGTGTGAACGAATGGTCCTGGACGCAGCTGATTGTGTGGACGAATGGTCCTGGACGCATCTGACTGTGTGGACGAATGGTCCTTGACACAGCTGACTGTGTGGACAGAATGGTCCTGGACACAGCGGCTTGTGTGGATGGAATGATCCTGGACACAGCGGCGTGTGTGGACGTATGGTTCTGGACACACTAAAGGATGCTCGTGTGGACTTATGGTCCTGGACACGGCAAAGAAAATGGGATTCAAGCCTCTATCATATTAGAATTATTCTGGATACCCAACCATGAATTCGAACACAATTGATTTCTGGTTCAATGTGGTCAAACGAAAGAATAATTGTAATCTGATGTAAACGAAAGTCCTAATATGTTGTTAGATGGAAGGTTGAGATATTTGATCTCTTAATGAACTCATTTTTTCTATGAGGGTGTGCAACAACACACACTTGATGAGTCACCTAAATAAGTGTCAAGATATAAGACTGCCTAACTAGATGAGCTTTAGGCAAACTCACTAGGACACTTATTATGCAGGGTTTGGTGTAAGGCCTTGAAATACACTATTGTGTTTGCGGAACTCTCAAATTGTTTTGTTTTTGTTGATTCAAGTCCAAAAGACATCAACATGCTTATTTGCCATAATTATTTTGATTTTGAAACATGTGGGGGATTGTTGGATATTTGTTTCAAAACCAATAATTGTATACCTCATTATGTATAATTTAAAATGATAATTATACTAATTAATGGGTGTGCATTCATTTGTTCTTAATTATTATATAGTTAATACTTAACTTTGTATTCAAACGTTACAAGAGGTAACGAGTAGTGTTTTTCTGATGATATAAAGGACAAGAGCTGGAAAATGGGGGTGAGTTTTATTTTCTTCTAAAAAGTTTGTTTTCTTTCGTATCTCCCATTGTTCAATATTGAGAGTTCCATCTCTTCTTAGTTGAGTGCACAACTAAAGAAGAGGGCAGAGTAAACTCTGGAGTGAGCCGTCTTGGTTATCTTGCACCCAGGATTAGGCGGTTTTTCGCTCAAGTGCAGTAGAACTTTCTACGGCTCTGCAATTTCGTTTTCTTGTATCATTTTTCGATTTCTGATTTCCAACACTATCAACTCACTTTGTAGAGTTTATTTAACTTAGTTTTAGTTGCAACACTAGTTTTTTATTTTGTGCTTGACTATTGTCGGGATAACCTACGTATTAGAGTTAAGAGGTTGATCACTTTGTTAAGTGGTATTTTGGAATTTTATGTATTAGCATTTTCTGTTTGGAAAATGTGTTGTATTTTGTTTATTCGCATGCTGAGTCTTGTCCATTATTTTGAACATTTGGATATTCTAACTTATAGTAATGGCCCCGAATTGGTAGTTGGCTTTATTGGTTGGAAGGGGAGGTAGACACAGTGATGTTCCCATGAATGGCATGGCTTTTGTAAAACGTCTTCAGAGTGTTCAAGCAGAGGTCAAACAGATGTTCAATCGAAGACTGGAACTCACATACTGCGTGGAACAGACGCACATAAGTTTTCTAAACTACACACATCATGGAACAGACGCACGGAAGTTTCCTAAACTGGGAATTTCCTAATATCGACGATATGAAGATTGGAAACGGCTATAGGCTGGAGTCGGTTGAAGATCAGATTGGTTGGCAAGATATTCAAGCTACATTATCAACTTGCCAAAGATAATCAAAGGATATTCAAAAGATAATTGAAGAAGAGAAAATTTGGAAGCTTGAGAATATTTAGGAAATATTTCCTAAATACTCGACGATGAATATCCTAGCTGATTTAGGAACCAGCTGAGTACTATATATAAAGGCTAAGGTTACCTTGATCAGCATCGCTTATGGAGAAATAAAATACACGCAAGTGATCTTAAGTAGAGGAGGAGGGGGAGCGACGGCCGGCTGACTATTCCACACCAGAATATCAACGACGAAGAAGCAGTCTGTTTAGTGTGCTGATCAGACTGTTCTTGAAGAACAACCAAGCGCACACGCACGGTGATCATTCACGCTTTCGAGAGAAGGTGACTGGACTTCTGGGAGGTACAAGACTAGGTCGAGAGGGAAGTCTTGTCCTACCCATAGGGGATCGATGGTGAGCTGCGGTGAGCCGAGATCGCAAATTTGAGAGACGGGGTGTTAGAGGCTAGGCTATTACAAATGAGGAGTTGTGTCAGCGTCAGTCCACTTGTAGCTCTAAACTCGTAATAAAGATTTGTGCCCCTTTAGAGTGTGGGAAGCCCCCCAGAGTAGGCAAGACCGAACTGGGTATCATATCGTGTGTGCTCCTATTGATCTGTTTTACGGTATCTATTTGTTAGTGTTCAAGACGCAGTTTAAACACCTTCTAGAACTCGTCTTGTATAAGACAACTAGATTTCAATTGGTATCAGAGCAGACACTCGACATAAAGAGTGTGATCCGGCGACTGTTCAAGATGAGTTTGAAGGAAGGGCAGAGCACTAACCGTCCACCGTTGCTTGAAGGGCCAAACTGAAATCTCTCAATGAAAAGACTTGGAGAGCTGTATTGGTTGGATGGACTTAACCCATGATGGCCAATACTGAAGGATTGATCTTACCAAAACCTGAAGCACTGTGGACTGATGCAGATGAAAAGTATGCTGCTAGAAATTCAAAGGCCATGAATGCAATATTCTTTGGAGTGGACGAGAACGTGTTCAAACTGATTGCTAACTGTGAAATTGCTAAGGAGGCATGGGATATTCTCAGGATAGCCTATGAAGGTACAGACAAGGTATGAAACTCACGAATGCAGATTATGACAACAAAGTTTGAGGCTATGAAGATGAAGGAAGAAGAACCTATTCCTGAGTTCAATGCAAGAGTTCTAGACCTCTCCAACGAGGCTACTGCATTGGAAAAACCCATTGAGGAGAAAGGATGGCTAGTAAAGTGCTGAGATTGCTACCCCAGAGGTTTTCCATGAAAGTTACTGCTATTGAAGAGATGCATGATATCTCTAAACTTAAACTGGAAGATCTCATGGGATCTCTGAGAAAATATGAGATGAATCAACTCTAAGAAGCCCAACCGAGAGGAGGCAAGGGTATTGCGCTGAACGCCAAAGTATCAAAAGACAAATATGAGTCTTGCTGCTTGACTGAACAGCTGGCAATGATGGCCCAGAACTTTGGCAGAATGGTGAGGAAGATCAACAGATGTGGATCAGATCAAGGTCAAGCATCTTCAACAAATTTTCAAAAATGGAAGAAAGGTAAGGGGAAGGCTGATGAAAACAGACAGTAATACTCATGTGACAAAGGCAAAGAGATTCAATGTCATGAATATAGACGCTATGGTCACATCCAAGCAGAATGCGCTAACACTCTGAAGAAGAAGGTGCTAGCTGTCAACCTGAGTGACAGTGAGTCTGACAACGAGGAAGAGGAGGATGAGACCACCAATTTTGTTGCTTTTATTACCACCATTGAAGACTGTAGTAAAACCATTGGAAGTCAGTACTCCAAGTGTACTGTCTGAACAGCCTATTGATGACGCATCAAGCAGCGATGATGAAGAACTTACTCATGAGGCCTTGGCCGAGACGTACAAGGAACTTTATGAGAAGTGGCTAATGGTGATTGGTCTGAACAAGAAGCTCACAGAAATACTGAAAGCCTGACAGAAGAAAAAGATAAAATATGGCAGGAGGTTGAACTTCTCGTTGCCCATAAGGTGGAACATCAGGAGGAAATCTTTGCTTTGAAGCACGAGATGATCAGAATGAATCAAGAACACTCGTCACTTCTTGCACAGAAGGTAGAACTGCTAGGCACAGTATCGTGTCTGAAAGTTCAGATGGAGAAAAATAGAGAAACACATCCTACAGGCATGGTGGAGCTAAGAAGAAAGAACGTTGACTTGAGCCGCAAAGAAGTTCACCTTTTGAACAAGGTAGAATCCCTGGAGTTACAAATCGAGATGGAGAGAGATAATCATCCTGTTACCATGGAAGAATTGAGAAAGTTCAAAATTTCGATGAAGATTCTGAACTCAGGCTCTAAGAACTTGGAGACCATAATGATCTCCCAAAGAGTTGAAGATGGATATCGAGGTCTCGGCTTTAATGGAGAAAGTATCTCAGGTAAGATTACATTTGTTAGAGCAAAACTGAAACCTGCACAGTGACCTGAACAGATGGTGGACCCCTACCCTGAGAAGAGGTTTGTGAATCAAGGAAAGAAGCAGCTCATGCTCAACCGTGGCAAACCTGACACTGAATGGAGGAAAGACAATCGCACATGTTGGTACTGCTATCAGATGGGGCACATCAAATCAAGGTGCCGACTACTTCTGGCTGAGCGAAAAGTAATGGAATCCAGAGTCACCCCTCGAGTCAGACAAGCCTGGAAACCAAAAACTAGGAAGGAAGTGCTTAGTTGCTCATAGCTCATTTAGTCACATAAAGGAAGACCACTAGTTTCTCTACAGTGGATGCTTGGCTCACGTGATAGGTAATCCTCAATATCTCATCAATGTTAGACCCATGTGCAAGCGTCAGTACGTTACGTTTGGAGATGGAGGGAAGGGCCAGGTGATCGACTATGGGACATTGAAGGTTTCGGATGTACCTGAGCTCAAGGATATCCTCTTGGTCGATGGGTTAAAGGTGAACCTTATCAATATTAGTCAATTGTGTGATGGAGGACAGATTGCTATATTCACTCGTGACTCCTGTCAAGTACTAAATAAGAATGGTGATATACTGATGGAAGGTAGCAGGTCAACAAACAAAAGCTACTTTTTATGCACTGATGGAATATGAGCTGCCTCCGTCTGTCTGACAAGCCAAACTAATGAAATGAAGGTGGGAGGCACATGTACAATGTCTTCTAATGTAAAGGTGAAGGTACCCTAAAATCAGGTTCAGAAGTTGATAAAGATAGAGGTGGGACATCGGCTGAAACACGCCTTTAGACCAAGTCTATAGAAGATGAAGTTCCAGAGGGAGGCCAGCTGATGAAGCCACACCTACTCCAGCTGTGACACTCGACAATGCACCTACGCTGCAACCCTCTTGGAGAATTGACAAGCATCATCCAATCACTGAAACTATTTAAGATCCATCTGAAACGATGAAGAGTCGAGCGAAGGAGATCAAGTATTGAGAGCTGGCTACCTGCTCATCATGTCCTAAGAATGTCAACAAAGCACTTATTAATGGGATCAAGGAAGTGCCAATGCAGGTGGAACTGGGAGAGTTCACCAGAAGTGATGCGTGGGATTTTTATCATCATGTGCATATTTGCGATCGGAAGAAACCTATGTACGGACTCACACAGGTGGCCAGAGCATGGTACGAGCATGTCACAGTGTTCCTCATCAACCATGGCTATGTGCAAGGGGGAGTAGAGAAGACTCTATTCGTCAAGTACATGAGTACACAGAAGCTGACGAGCCAGTTAGTGAGATGGATACAAAAAGAGCTACAACTGACCATGGTGGGAGAGATGAAACATTTTCATGGACTTCATATGACACAAAAAGATGTTGGAACGGAGTACATTGCTGCATGAAGTTGCTACACTCAGTTGCTATGGATGAAGCAGAAGCTGTCTGAATACGGATTGGAACAGGAGGAGATGACGCCTGACTGTGACAACATGAGTACCAGTAGAAGTTCCAAAAATCTGGTACAACAGTC
The DNA here is from genome assembly GCA_033675215.1 of Rhodiola kirilowii. Classification (NCBI taxonomy): domain Eukaryota; kingdom Viridiplantae; phylum Streptophyta; class Magnoliopsida; order Saxifragales; family Crassulaceae; genus Rhodiola; species Rhodiola kirilowii. The sequence continues at coordinate 37,212,929 of CM066195.1, forward strand.
TAAGACAAAGCACAGTGTCATCAAACACCACTTCATCAGAGAGCCAGTGGAGAAGAAGGCCATCACAGTGAAACATGTGACAACTGACAAGCTGCTAGCTGACATACTCACCACTCAACTAAACTCCGTCCAGTTTGAAACACTTAGACCCTCTCCGGGTCTATGTGTTGTCACCAACTAGGTGTTCCAGGAGGAGGTCAGCCAGAAGCAGAACCCTAGTAAAACAGTTGGGCTGACCTATCAAAGAAGAAGGCTGGAACTAATGGTACGTGGTTAGATCAAATTATTAAATTCAAATTTTTGCAAGATTGTGAGCCGTTGAGAAAAGAAAGGTGATTGGACAAATATCTCAAGAGATATACTCAAAACAGTTTTGGGAAGTTGAGAAGTCCAAATATTTGAAAAATCAATTTCACCGTCAGTTGCACGTCCTCACTAAGTTCCAGAAACCCTAGCTCGACAATACTCTCAAGACTCTTCAAGCAACAGCAATTCAATAATAATGGTGAATACACGAAAGACCACCAAGAATGCTGTTAAAACATCACCTGGATCAAAGAAAGAAAACAAAGAATCTTCAGAAGGTGTGGTTTCAAGTGTTCCGACGGAAAATCCAAACATTGCAAAGACAAAAAAATCCAAGATGATGAAAGAAAAGACGGCGATTGCGATGGAAAGTGGGAAATCAAAGAAAGCATTTGAGTCGAAGTTGGATAAGGATACAATGTCAGTAAACCCTAAGATCGGTAAATCAAAAAAGAAGGGAGAAGAGGCCGCTGTGACAAAAAAAAGAAGCAACTTCGAAATTGTCAAAGGTTAAACCTAATCTATCTGAAGGAAGCAAGCAGACGCTGGAGGAATTCCAGTTGATAGCTGAATCACCCCTCAAAGAGGTAATTCCTAGTACTCAGTCTCAAGTTACTGTTCTCAATTCTGTCGTTGAGGAAGTGAAGGAGATTGGTAAAGATTCAGTGGTGGATAAGGGCGAGAAAGTAGTTAATGAGAAGTCGAGGGGAATAAAATCTGTAGTAGAACCTGTGGCCAAGGTTGCAGAAGAAGGTGAAGCCAGTAGGGCTAAGATTGGGGTTTCTGATAAGAAGAAACTATTAAATGCAAAGGTGCATGCCACTAGTTTTGTGCTAAAGAAGACATGGATCCGCATGAAGGTCGTGCCTCAAAGGAACGGAACTCCCAGTAAATATGCTGCAAGAATTAGTGTTGTAAGGGGGAAGAAAATTGTTATGTCAGACTTGGAAACTGAGCAGTATATTGAATCTTCTAGAAAGAGAAGTCTGATACTGGATGAAGAGTTATATGAAGGCTTAGCAGAAAAGACTGCCGAGGCAGTAGATGAAAAGAAGGTGACAAAGAATGAAGCTGTTCCTATGGAAGCTGATGAGGTGAAGCAACAAGAGCCTGAAGATGTTGTCACTGATGAGTCAGACCCATCTGAAGAAGACAGTGAACTTGAGGAAGTATTTAAGAAATTGACCAGGTGGTCCAAGGTTTTCAAGAGAAGGAAGCAAGATTTACTAAAAAAGGAGACCAACCTGAAAACCAGACGGAGAAAGAACAAGTAGAAGAGCAAGTTGTTGTTGAACCTGTCATATCCAGAAGGAGGTAAAGCAGTCAGATGTACAAGAAGTAAATATGACTAAAGCAGAACATGGTGCTGGTAATAACGCACATAGAGATGTTCGGAATCCTGGTTCCTTAGCAAAAGTAAAGAAGAAGCAGAAGGAAGGAAATGTGCTTATTAGATCTGCAGCACAATCAAAAAAGGAACAGGTTAAAGAATCTGATGAACCAGCTGTGCCGACTGAGTTGGAACATCCAGCTAACACAGATGTAGAGATGCAGTTATCTGATCAGGAAGAGGCTACGAATGAGAACACTCAGAAGGACGACCAGGACTCAGTTTCACTGGCAGAGCTTAAGAAAGCTGAAAAGAAGAAACCCAAGAAGAAAGTGACCTTCCAAGCTTTCTCATCTAATGGAACTATCAAGAAGAATGGTGAGAACACAAACGCATAGGGAGCAAGTGCGTCTAAGAAAAGGAAGAGGTGTAGTCCAGACCCTATTCCTGCCCATGTTCCAACTGGGATTGTGAAAAATGGAGTATGGCTTGCCAGTAAAGATGCTGCAGCCAGATGGAAGGCAGTACAAAGAAGGAAGATCATTCCTGAGAGATTTCTTTAAGAGAATAGGTATAAAGGAAAGGAGGTCGTTCAACTCTTGAAGGAGACTAATTTGATTTGGACTGTCCAAAGATGCAAACCGTTCAATGAGCAGCTAGTAAGAGAGGCAATGGTTAACCTACCAGGTTAGTTTGGAATTGCTGGTGACAAGGACTATGGTACAGTCTTTGGAAGAGGAAAGAAGATCAAGATTGGTCCTGAGATCATCAATGTGTATTTCGCAATGGATGATCCTTACAGAGTGGTGGAAGAGGCGAATTATGACAAAATTGCGAGCTGCATAACTACTGGAGCATACCCTCGGTGGGAAGACACTTCCATTCCGGTAGCTGACCTGACTACAACATACTGCATGCTATTTTTCATTGCTATAGTGAACTGGAAGCCAACCTCACACCAGACAATTGTGAGTAAGGATATGGGACAGCTGTTATATCACATTTGGAACAGGATGAAGATCAACCTGGGAAGCTAATGTTCAAACAGATTACAGAATGTGCTACATCTACCAAGTCGCTGCACCAGATTGTCTTCCCATCCCTCATCTATAAACTCATCATTAATCAACATCCAGAGCTGAAGACATCTCAGGACAGCCTTTCAAGAGCCACACAGAAGTTAGTTGTGGATCACAAGCTATTCAAGGGTCGACATGTGAATGATCTGAAGGACCCCAGGCTGAAGAGGAATGACGTACCTGAATCTTCCATGAGGAGAACCACTGCTAGTGAGACAATGTCCCGAGCTGAACGAGGACAGATGCTGAAGGAGCTGGAGATCATACTGGAGGCCGACCAGGAGCAAAGGAAAATAATCAATCCATTGGTGCGTGCCTTACGATATCCCAGTGATGATGAGGCTGATGATGCTGAGCAAGAAGAAGAGGATGACTCCTCTTCTTGAAGGTTTATGCTAAAAACCTTGACTTGACTCTGACATTTGAACAGTTAAATTATGTCATATTGTTGGAAGTACTGTATTGTCGTACTTGTTGTTTTGAACTCATATTTTGAACACCCCTTGCCGATTTGTGTCAAAAAGGGGGAGTAATTTTGAGGACGACTTAGGTTCCTCAATCTTACCAGTACGAGTTTCTGAAGTCTAGATAGTTTGAAACTAGATGATTTGGTTTTGTCAAAAATGCCAAGGGGGAGATTGATGTTCCCACGAAAAGCATGGCTTTTGGAAAAACATCTTCAGAGTGTTCAAGCAGAGGTCAAGCAGATGTTCAACCGAAGACTGGAACTCACATACAGCATGGAACAGACGCACATAAGTTTTCTAAACTGGCACACATCATGGAACAGATGCACGGAAGTTTCCTAAACTGGGAATTTCCTAATATCGACGATATAAAGATTGGAGTCGGCTACAGGCTGGAGTCGATTGAAGATCAGATTGTTTGGCAAGATATTCAAGCTACATTATCAAGTTTACAAAGATAATCAAAGGATATTCAAAAGGTAATTGAAGAAGAGAAGATTTGGAAGCTTGAGAATATTTAGGAAAGATTTCCTAAATACTCGACGATGAATATCCTAGCTGATTTAGGAACCAGCCGAGTACTATATATAAAGGCTAAGGTTACCTTGATCAGCATCGCTTATGGAGAAATAGATTACACGCAAGTGATCTTAAGTAGAGGAGGAAGGGGAGTGACGGCCGACTGACTATTCCACACCGGAATATCAACGGCGAAGAAGTAGTGTGTTCAGTGTGTTGATCAAACTGTTCTTGAAGAACAACCAAGCGCACACACACGGTGATCATTCATGCTTTCGAGAGAAGGCGACTGGACTTCTAGGAGGTCCAAGACTAAGTCCGGAGGGAAGTTTCGTCCTACCTATAGGGGATCGACGGTGAGCTGCGGTGAGCCGAGATGGCAAATCCGAGAGACGGAGTGTTAGAGGCTAGGCTATTACAAACGAGGAGTTGTGTAAGCGTAAGCCCACTTGTAGCTCTAAACTTGTAATAGAGATTTGTGTCCCTTTAGGGTGTGGGAAGCCCCCCCAGAGTAGGCAAGGCCAAACTGGGTATCATATCGTGTGTGCTCCTATTTGTTCTATTTTACGGTATCTGTTAGTTAGTGTTCAAGACGCAGTTCGAACACCTTCTGGAACTAGTCTTGTATAAGACAACCAGAGTTCACACAGAAAGCTGGTTGTTTAATTTCTTGAGTCAGATGCTGATAATAATCTTTGGGGTGATTGGTTTTTAAATGTGTAATTGTGTTGTACCTATCGTATGAGTTGTCGATTTGGTGTAGGTTGTTAGAATAGGTCGGAGGCCTCATAGGACTATACCCTGACCTCTTTACAAGCCATGCTTAGTCTTTTAAAGTGGCTCGTTGACAGAACCGCTCGTCGTTAAAGCGATTTGTGCAAATAAATTTATAATAGTCCGCTACTCGCAACTATACTACTAGGTAGTACTTGGTAAGTAGGGGTCGAACCCAAGGGAATTAGGGGAATAGGTTATTCTTTTAAGGGATTTGTCTAGCGAGAGAGCGTGTTTTAAGTTGGTTGAGGTTTTAGTGCTAACAACTACGTGACTTTTTGATTGGTTGCGGATTTGATTGCTGAAACGTAAATTACAGAAAAGTAAATACTGAAAATACAAAGGAGACTTACAGTGGGTGATGCGTGATTGGTAAGTCCTCCGGATTGTGAGCAGTTGATGGTTGTAGTTGATCGAACAGTAAAAGTACAGACAGGGGGGTTTTGTAATTGCGAGAGAAGTATTCGGTCTTGGGGGGCCTTGTATTATATCATGTTCATTCTTTTAGTAACCCTTCTAAGTATTCAAACGTATATTGAGGCCCTTTCGTAGCGCTCAATAAACTCTTGTTCTAAGCGATACTAATTCCTTCTTTCGAAGTATCTTAGCAGTAAGTGCATCCATTTGGTCCCTTTGGTCCAGTTTCCAAATGGTTTTTAAGATAGATCGAACTCCTCAGATAAGCTTTGCCCTTTCGTAGCTTCCACTTATCCGAGTATGTTCACGAATTCCCACAGTAGAGTTTTGCCCTTTCGTAGCTTCCACTCTACCTTGGAAATTCTGACCTTATAAATGGCACATAGAACAAGTTTTGAATACAGAGAAATGAAACTAAATGAAGTAAAACATTTTATAAAACAAGAACTCCCCTTCAACCGAATGAAGAGTTTAGTTACGAATATCCATGGAGTTGGACATCATAACTAGGATATTGAAGAGAATACTCAAGAACAAACAGGAGTAAAGAGAGAAGAGAAAGAGATTACTCAAGAACAAACAGGAGTAACTCTTGAACTGTAACTGAAAACTTGAGTACTCAAGAACCGACAGGAGTACTCAAGATCGAACTAAAGTATTTGAGAATAAACTGAACTTTTATTAATATCAAAACCAAACTTTACATAGTAACAAACTTAGAGAGATAAGTGGAATGGATTGTGGATGGTGGGATTTGTGTGGATGATTTGAAATGGGAAGGATGGCTTAGTATTTATAGCCATGGAGGAGAGAAATGGATGGCCAAGATGAGGGCAAGTGGTTTGGCATCCAAGGGTGGAGATGAGGGGAGAAGGAGAGGAGGACAAGTGTCACAAAGGGAGAGGAGGAGGGCAAAGCCGCCGGCGGCTTTGGGCATGGATGGAGGAGAGGGTGACATGTGGTGGAAGGGGAGAGGGGGAGGGGAGATGTGAGGAGGTAGCCGCCGGCCCATGTGGCAAGGGGAGAGTGGTTTGTGAGTTTTGTGCAGTTTGCACAAAACTATCAGTGTATTTCAGCTCCGGATTGCCTTCGGTTTCCCTTCGGTTTGATTTGTTTTGAATGATTCCAAGTCAGGATCTTTAGATTTCTTCATTCAGCGTCTGATCTTGACCTTGGATTGTCTCCTGATATCTTTTCTGTGCTAAAAGCTCTTCCTTAGCGTGTATTCTCTCTAAGCTCTGAAATACCCTGTAGAAATGTATCGGGACAAAAACATCGAAGTTAGATAGACAAACAGTCTAATTTGGTGGGTTTAACTGTGTTTATGATTCATACAATTGTGGTCCATCACTCGTTAGCCATAACTTATTTCATGACAGAAAATATTTACTCAGGACGGTAGAGATCAAAACAATATCTTCTCTGGAGATGCAACTAGTTAACTGCATCAAGAGCTCCCGTGTCCAGAAAGGAGACACCTTCTATAATTAAAATGAATGAAAGTGATCTGATGAAGTAGCGCTCAGAGATATTCGTCATAATGGGAATTAGTATAGCACATTTTAGGAGTGTAGAAAACGTGGAGATTCAAAATGTATGTATTACATTTTTATATTAAAATTTTTTTGATAGGTTATATTAATTTTTTAGAATATTTTATTTTATGAAATCGGAATATTTTATTTTATAGAATTAAAATATGTTATTTCGCATCAAAGTATTTTTGTTATTAAAATCGAAATATTTTGATGCTAAATTTGAAATATTTTGTTATTAAATTCGAAATATTTTTGTTACTAAATTTGAAATATTTAAATTATTTATTTACATTATCGTACTGTTGTCGCACAGACTGTGCGATAACTTTACTATAACCATGCGATAACATTATTAACTTATCACACGATTATCGCAATGTTATCGCACTAAGTTGTCGTATAAGATAGCAAAAATTTGTAGTGATGGGGTTTCTAAGGCGATCCCGCGACGCCGACTTCGAAGCTTCGGGAAGATGACAACCGGAAAGACGACAGCGCCAGAAGCAAGTAAAGGCAAGGAGGTGGATGGTGTAGGAGCGGCGGAGAAGAGCAAACTTTTCTGGGCGGTTAGGGTTAATCGAAACAGGGAGCGTGGTGTGCTGCTTCTTCACCTTCCTCGAGAACAAGGCATGGATCGAGTTGTAATCCCAGCGGAGGAATGGAGAGCGGCGACTAGCAAGTTTGAGCATGCGCTGATGAGAGAAGGTTGGCTTTGGAGTTTCGAAAGATTAAATACAATCAGTTTCTTTTCAACAAGCAAAGGACAAATGCTCAATGGATCAAAGAGGGAGACGCTAACACCAAGTTTTTCCACAGCTTATTAAAGAGTAGAAGAAGTAAGAATAGTAATAATCAAATCAGCCTTCAGGATGGTTTTGTTTTTACAGATAGTGACATTATCAAGCATGCATTTTCAGTGTACTTCAAGGAGTTGTTGGGGCAAGCCAGAGAGTGTAGCCCTGTTGATTCAGATGTTGTTGTGGAAGGCCCAGTGGTCATAGGGGAGCAGTGCAGATCTTTGGTTAGAGGAGTGATAGACAAGGAGATTTGGTCTGTTTTAAGTTGTTTGGGTGATGATAAAGCTCCTGGCCCGAACGGCTTTTCTGCTAGTTTCTTCAAGAGGAACTGGAATATTCTTGGGAAGGAGCTATGTGAAGGGGTTAGGCATTGTCTCCGTTACAATGTCATGTCCAACGGAGTGAATGCCGTGTACATTGCTTTAATCCCTAAAAGCAGCCAGGCTTCAAAGCCGGAGGATTATAGGCCTATATCTTGCTGTAACATTACTTAAAAAATTGTGGCTTCTCTTTTGGAAGGTAGGCTCAAGGAGGTGCTCCCTCATATTATTAACCCCGCACAAGGAGTCTTTGTCAAAGATCGTCTATCGTGGATAATATCTGTTTAGCTCAGCAGCTCTTCAATGGTTATGGTCGAAGGAATATTAGCGAAAGGATGGCCTGGAAGATTGATCTGCGGAGAGCGTATGACTCGATTGATTGGAAGTTTCTCATCTCTATGCTACATATCCTGAAGTTTCCCAGCAAGTTTATAGCTTGGATGGAGATGTGTATTTAATCTACCAGCTACTCTATCATGATTAATGGAGAAATGATTGATTTCTTTGAAGGCAGGAGGGGCATTAGGCAAGGTGATCCGTTATCTCTGTTTTTGTTCACGATCGACATGGAGTGTTTATCCAGAATGCTTCAAAGGTTAAACAAGGCTGAAGGTTTCTACCATCATCCCAAGTGTCACCGCATCAAGCTATCTCATATTATGTTTGCGGATCATCATATCATGTTTAGCAGCGGGAGAAAGTCAATGAGGTGTCCAGATTTCTAAATCCTGTGCGCTGTGTGAGAAAGAGGACAAGAGTCGTGATCACCTATTTTTTGAATGCAGATTCACTCAAGAAGTGTGGATTAAAGTGATGAGTTTCCTGCATATTGTTCCATCCTTCAATAGATGGGAATTCCTGATCCCTTGGTTCAAGGGGATGCCTCAAATGAGGCTGAAAACAAAGATGGTAGCAGCTGCGATTACAAGGGTGATGAATGGTGTTTGGACAGCGAGAAATAAGAAGATCTTCCGAGAAGAGGATACCCCCACAGCTTTGATTATTCAAGAAACGAAATGGTACTTAAAGATGAAGTTAGGAGCGATCCAAAAGGAAGTGTTCTCCAGTGCAGACAGGTCTTGGTTGAGGGATTTGGGATTCATTGAATAGGTTTTAGCGTTTGTTTTTTTTGTTTCGTGCCTGTGTTTATTTGCCTTGTTAGTAGTCATGTGCCTCGTTTTTGCAGGGGTTGGGTCTTGTGGTCCTTGGTTTTGTTCTTGTGTTTAGGTTTTGAGTTAATTTGTACATCTTTTTTGTTTAATGATATCATCATTCATTCAAAAAAAAAACCAATTTGTAGTAATGTATCTGTTTGCTGATGAAGTTCGGCAGCAGTGAGGAATGGATATATTTTGAAATCCGTCAAAAGTTTCAATGCGACTTTGGTGTTTTGTGATGTCTCATGAATCGGTGCTGAAGACGAAACAGGTCTGGCATTTGTAGTGATGTGTGACAGGTGCATACTCTGAGAGACAAGGAGGGATAATGTCGCATCGAGTTTAAAAAGCAGAAGGGAATATGGTAAACAGAGCCATGCAAGTTATTAAATCTTGAGGAACCTGTGTTCTTAACAGATTCCAGAGTAATTCCTTAGGCCATTTTCTCAGGATGTGGGGATCCTCACTGTTGGCTCCCTAGCTGTCTTGCCTGATGAACCGTCATACTTTATGGTCATTTGTGTACATCTATGGAGAGCTTAATGGTGCTGCCGACTCTTAGACGAGAATGGTTAGTCATGAAGCATGGAAGAGGACTGATGTTGTGTCGATCAATCAAGGCGAAAGTGGTTGTTTAAGTCTATCTTTGTTCATAATTGCCCCTCATGAACAAAGAAAAAAAAGAAAAAGGAGTCTATCTTTGTTATGGCCAATGCTGTAGTCTTGTTCTGGCTGTTCTTGTTTCCGTTTGTTTTCTTTTGTGGCTTTGTTTTGATATGTTTAAACGAAAGAAAAAGGGGGAGGTCTATTACAGTATCGATGTCAACGAAGTGTCAAACTCTATATCAGGGATGCACAAAATTGGACCGGACAGGATTTTTACGATCCGGTTCATGGTTCATCCTTTCAAAAATTCCTGTCTACCGGTTCGATCCGGACCGTAATATTTTGGTCCTGTCCGGTCCCGATCCGGACCGTATAATTTGTGTGATAATAACATGAAATTCCGTTCCAGTTCCGATTTCGGTCTGTTTTAAAAAAAATATTCGGATCCGGTCCTCGGTCCATATTTGAAAAAATTCCGGTCCACCGGCCGGGACCGGATGTGCATCCCTCTATATCCAAGCTTTCAATGCAAAACTAACAAGTCTGCAATATACAATAATCAATGTTGGTAATTTTAGGATTTTAGGACCTGTCATCATGTTCCAACATGTTAGGGTAGCATACCCTAAGGAAATGAGGGGTTTCGAAGATCGATTGAGCGAGTTGCAGCATTGAAGTCAGTGCGGATCGCTCCCACAAAGGACATTAAGTCCGGCGCGTCTAGCTTAGACATTGTGATAATGTCTTAACTGGGCGCGGCACGATAATGTGTGCTGTGGGCGCGCGGAGGACATAATCGGATGACTGAACTCAGTGCGGATCGTGCCCAGTGTAGACGTTAAGTCTGGGCGCGTCCAGCGAAGACATTAAGCTAATGTCTACACTTGGCGCGGCGACTTAATGTCGACGCTAGGCGCGCGGCGAACAGGCACAATCGCTTTATTCAGCTCAGTCGCATCTGCTTTTCGCCTCTGTTTGATCTCCTATAAATTGGAGGTCTTCGATGTCGTTAAAGGCGACTTAGAAAAATGTTCACTCACACAGAGAATCATTCCATGATTCTAAATCTCTCCCGTTTTCCCAAAAACCTCAAACCTAAGTTTGATTTCTAAATCTTTAGTCGAGATTAGAAATTGTCAGGTTGATTATTCCCGTTCGGATTTCGTGCAACCCTCGACTAATATACATGATCGAAATATCGAATTCAGAAAGCGACTACGCGATCTATCTGATATCCTGATCAATACAAATTCCTCAGAGAATCATTACATCAGAAGAAGAAGAAGTTGTTCACTGCCCAATTTCTTACACTATTGTTTTGACGATTGAAGACTCTCCTGCTTGCCGAATGAAGACTATTCCCCAACAAATGAATTCGATATTTACTATTCAATGGCGAGCGTGAGAGAGATGATGCATCAGTTCCAGAAGCTTGACAAATTTGAAGGAACTAATTTATGGTGTTAGAGAAAGAAGATGCACTTCTTACTGACAAATTTGAAGGTGGTGCTCGTGCTGTCTACACCATGCCCTGAAGTTGGAGATGATGGGCCAATGGTTGATTTCCGGCAACGAAGCAAGTGGGAAAACGACGACTACATCTCTTGAGGACATATCCTCAACGGTATGTCTGATCTTTTATTTGACTTATATCAAAATGCTGAATCCATAAACGAATTATGGGATTTGCTTGAATCCAAATACATGGCTGAGGATGCCTCGAGCGTCAAGTTTCTTGTGAGTAATTTCAACAACTACAAGATGGTGGACTCTCGGCCAGTGATGGAACAGTTCCATGAGATACAGCGTACCTTGGGGCAGTTTTCTCAACGTAATTTGAAGATGGATGAATCCATCTCGGTGTCAAGTATAATTGACAAATTACCACCGGCTTGGAAGGAATTTCGACGTACCTTAAAGCATAAAAAGGAAGAGATGTCACTTGTAGAACTTGCAAAAGAATTGCGAATGGAAGAAGAACTTCATGCGCGGGAAAACGACACAATGGAAACGGATCCAAATTTGCCTAAGGTAAATGTATTGGAAGCTAGTTTTCAAAATGTGAACAAGAACAAAGGCAAGAAAAGGCCTAATGGTTATGCTACGACGGTCCAAACAAGAAGCATCATTCGAAAGGAAACGTGTGTTGGACTTGCGGAAAAGAGGGGCATTTCAAGCGAGACTGTCGCTTAGGAAAGGGGAAGAGCGAGAAGGCTCAAGGCAATGCTTTTGGTGCTAAAAACCAAGAGCAGAAATCTCAAGGTCAGAAAAGTTTAGTTTCAAGTTTAGAAACTAAGTTAGATACATATTCTAATGTGGACTATGTTTCTATTTTTTCTGAAATTTTCGCTATGCAGGATGATGAGATTTCATAGTGGGTTGACTCTGGTGCTACGACACATGTTTGTAGAGACAAAGATATGTTCAAGTCCTTTGCTACTACAAGTGAAGGAAGAGTTCTTCACATGGGAGACGAGTCGACCGCCCCTATCCTAGGAAAAGGCCTAGTAGATTTAGAATTTTCTTCGGGAAAGAATATTGTTCTTGCTAATGTTCTATATGTACCAAATATTAGAAAAAATATTGTATCAGGTACTGTTTTTGAATAAATTAGGTTATCGACAAGTATATGAAGCCGGTAACTATATTTTATCAAAAGGTGGTGTATTTGTCGAAAAAGGATACTTGTGTAATGGAATGTTCAAGCTTAGTATCAATAAAGTCGTTTCTTCTCTTTATATGAATTGTGAGCATGATTTTTCTATTGAATCTACAAATTTGAATAATGATGTTTCTACACTTTGGCATGCACGTTTAGGACATGTTCATTACAAAAGATTGCATGAAATGTCTAAACATGATTTAATTCCCTCTTTTGATGTGAATATTGATAAGTGTAGAACATGCATGCTTACTAAGATTACTAGGCAACCATTTCAAAAGGTTGAAAGAGAAAAAAACATACTTGATTTAATACATAGCGATTTATGTGATTTTCATGCATCACCTTCTCTAGGAAACAAGAAATATGTAGTGACATACATCGATTATTGTTCTAGATTTTGATATGTTTACTTGTTGCATTCAAAAGACGAGGCTCTTAATAAATTTAAAGTTTATAAGAGTGAAGTTGAACTTCAAAAAGGAACTTCTATTAAGAAGTTGCGCACCGATAGAGGTGGGGAATACTTTAATCCAAGTTATTTCCAAAGTGTTGGTATCATTCATGAAACCACGGCTCCCTACACCACAACAAAATGGTGTATCGGAGAGGAAGAATAGAGCATTGAAAGAGATGGTGAATGCCATGCTTTCTTACTCGGGACTAAATGATGGATTTTGGGGAGAAGCCATGCTAACAGCTTGCTATTTATTGAATAGGGTTCCTAACAAAAGGGGCAACATTACTCCTTTTGAAATTTGGTATAATAAGAAACCAAATTTGAATCATATTCGAGTTTGGGGTTGTAGGGCGGTAGTGAGACTACCTATTCCTAAACATAAGACTTCAGGGAAAAAGGAGTTGAATGCATATTCATAGGATATGCTCATCACTCCATGGCTTATAGGTTTTATGTTATAGAACCTAATAAGCATGTATCGATTCATACAGTCATTGAATCGAGAGATGCCATATTTGATGAAAAGAGATTTTCATCAATTAGCATGCCTAAAGATTTGAATCTTGTGCCTAGTGCAAATCAAGATTCAAATAACACCCAAATTTCTGAAATTAGAAGGAGTAAAAGAGCAAGACAAGAAAAATCATTTGGAAATGATTTTCACATCTACCTAGTGGAAGGCACTAGGGATGAGGTTAGCTCACAATACATATACTGTCATGTTATTGAAAGTGACCCCAAACTGTTTGATGAAGCTATGAAATCTCAAGATGTATCATTTTGGAAAGAGGCCATAAATGATGAAATGGACTCAATAATAGGAAATAATAGTTGGATTTTGGTAGATTTACCACCAGTGCATAAACCTTTGAGAAATAAGTGGATCTTCCGAAAGAAGATGAAGGTAGATGATACCATTGATAAATTTAAAGCAAGATTGGTAATTCAAGGCTTTAGACAGAAATATGGTATGGACTACTTGGACACTTATGCACCGGTTGCAAGAATTTCAACAATTAGATTGTTGATAGCCTTAGCATCTATTCATAAGTTGCTAGTACATCAAATGGATGTAAGGCTCTGTTCTTTTGCACTTCAATACAGTTTTATTAAGTTCAGTAAAGTTAAATTAAATTCAATACAGTTTAATAAAGTTCAGTACAGTTAAATTAAGTTCAATACAGTTCAATAAAGTTCAGTACAGTTAAATTAAGTTCAATACAGTTCAATAAAGTTCAGTACAGTTAAATTAAGTTCAATATAGTTTAATAAAGTTCAGTACAATTAAATATACTTAAATTAATTTTAAGTTAAAAAATGTAATATAATTTTTTTGAAGTCAATCCAATTTTTTTTATAGTTTCCAACCCTATTATTCAAAATTTTAATTTATTTTTAATTTTTTAAATAATTTTTAGAAAATCATAAGACATATATGATCCAACGATTTTTCAAGTTTGTGTCCACACCTCTTGGGAAACTATTGCATCCGTTTTAAAATGAAAGTAAACTTTGTTGCACTTGATATGAATTTAAAGAACATGTGGAAATAAACATAATACAATATATCTTTTACATGGAAACGTACAATGTCATTCAAGTGTAATTTTACATATCATCATCTTCATCCATGTTCATTTCCACTACATCATCTGGACAATCCTCAATAATTTGAAACGCTATCTTGTTGCGTACTTGATTCATATCATCTTTTCGCTGTTGATCAAATAAATTTGAATCTGCTCTTCCCAGCACGGTCTCATTAGCTACAATGGGTATTGAAAAATTATGCATGCGAATGAAGTTGTGCAAAGTAAATGTAGCTGTAATTATATCACTTTGGCGATCATCAGATACTTGAGGCATGACTTTGAGTATCTTCCACGATTTCTTTAGTTGTACTATTTTAAAAAAAGGAAACGTTTAGGGCTTCATGTAATTTTTTAGCAAGTATAATTTGAAAAAAATGAAAAATAAAATACATATATATTTATCAGAAAAAATGATGAAACTTTTTTGAGCAAGTTAATTAATGAATTATATAATTTTATCATTTTGAAAAAATGATGACAAATACACACATATATAAATATATATAATTTTTCAATTTCAACAAATTAAGTTCAATAAAGTTAAGTTAAATTAAATTCGATACAGTAAATTAAGTTCAGTACAGTTCAGTAAAGTTAAATAAAATTCGATACAGTTAAATTAAGTTCAGTACAGTTTAATAAAGTTCAATACAGTTTAATTAAGTTCAGTACAGTTTAATAAAGTTCAATAAAGTTTAATTAAGTTCAGTACAATAAAATTCCAGTTAAATTAAGTTCAAAAGAACAGCACCTAAATACTGATTTCCTCAATGGTGATTTAGAGGAAGAGATTTACATGAAACAACCGGAAGGTTTCATAATGCCTGGGCAAGAGAATAAGGTATGCAAACTTGTTAAGTCATTATATGGGCTTAAACTAGCACCTATGCAATGGCATCGAGAAATTGATGAGGTGGTACTATTCGATGGATTCATTTTGAATCAGTCGGCTAAATGCGTATATAGCAAGTTTGACAACTCGGGAAATGAAGTTATCATTGGCTTATATGTAGACGACATGTTGATTTTTGGCACTAATCTATAGTGCATAAATCAAACAAAAGAATTCTGTCATCTCAGTTCTCCATGAAGGACATGGGAGAGGCGGAAGATATTCTTGAGATAAAAATAAAGAGAATTGAAGGAGGCCTTGCCTTAACACAATCTCATTATATTGAGAATGTGTTAAAGAAGTTCAATTATATTGATTGTTATCCAGTAAGCACTCCTTATGATTCCTCTACTCACCTATATCATAATACGGGAAAACCTAAGTCCCAATTGGAGTATGCTAAGGTCATAGGCAGTTTAATGTATGCAATGACTAGTACAAGGCCAGATATCACATTTGCGGTGGCTTAGTCGATATACTAGTAACCCTAGTATGCAACATTGGCAAGCAATACATAGGGTCCTTAGGTACCTTAATAAGACTATGAACTTTGGTCTTGTATTATTCAGATTTTCCTTCAGTCATAGAAGGATTTTCGGATGCAAGTTGGATCTCAAATGAGGAAGATCATTCCTCCACAAGTGGATGGGTATTTCTACTTGGGGGAGGTGCCATCTCATGGGCATCCAAGAAACAAACTTGCATCACTAGTTGTATGATGGAATCTGAGTTTGTTGCTTTAGCCGTCACTTCAAAGGAAGCAGAATGCCTAAAGAACTTGATACATGAAATTCCATTGTGGGAGAGACCGATATCACCCATATTGATTCATAGCGATAGCGCTACAACATTGGCTAAAGCATATAGCCATGTATACAATGGGAAGTCTAGACACTTAGGTGTTAGACATAGTGCAGTAAGAGAGCTCATTACGCACGGGGTGATATCTGTGGATTTTGTAAGGTCACAACAAAATTTAGCCAATCACTTGACGAAGGGATTAGCTAGAGATTTGGTCTCCAAGTCTGTAAAGGGGATGAGATTCAAACCCATATAATCATCTAGTCATGGGACACTCAATTCGCATCTAACTAGAGTTAGAGCTAAATTCAATGTGGAAAGCCCATTCCGAGAAGATTGATGAACACAAATGAAGCATCCCCAAGTATGTGTTCATGACCTACAAGTAATAGGTTGAAGAGGGACTCTTCTTAATAGATTCCTTGACAAAGTGTTGTTTGTAGGAGCACAATCGGGTGGTGTTACCCTTAAAAGAATCTACCTATATGAACGTGAAGTTTATGGTTGCTTCATAAGATTTCGGGTTGAATCTCAATACGTTCACAAAGGTATTAGGACTCAAGGGCCATTAAGAGTCAAGTTAAACTTAGAGTTTGTGAAGTAACTCATGTGTGTGTTATCTTGAGGTACCCAAATGGATTGATTGGTTCAAACGTTACGAGCACCATGATTTTTGGGTATTTTGAATGTGTAACTACACTAAGTGGAAATTCAATCGTTGTAACATTTCCATTTATGCGTGTTTTACTAAAAACAAAGGTTTTTTGGAAAAACAAAGGAAACCATAAAATGGGGGAGGATTGTTGGTAATTTTAGGGTTTTAGGACCTTTCATCATGTTCCAACATGTTAGGGTAGCATACCCTAATGAAATGAGAGGTTTCAAAGATCGATTGAGCGAGTTGCAGCATTGAAGTCAGTGCGGATCGCGCCACAAGGGACATTAAGTCCGGCGCGTCCAGCTTAGACATTATGATAATGTCTTAACTGGGCGCGGCACGATAATGTGTGCTGTGGGCGCGCGGAGGACATCATCGGATGACTGAACTCATTGTGGATCGCGCCTAGTGTAGACGTTAAGTCTGGGCGCGTCCAGCGAAGACATTAAGCTAATGTCTACACTGGGCGGCAACTTAATGTCGACGTTGGGCGCGCGACGAACAGGCATAGTCGCGTCATTCAGCTCAGTCGCATCTGCTTTTTGCCTTCGTTTGATCTCCTATAAATTGGAGGTCGTCGATGTCGTGAAAGACGACTTAGAAAAACGTTCACTCACACAGAGAATCATTCCTTGATTCTAAATCTCTCATGTTTCCCAAAAACCTCAAACCTAAGTTTGATTTCTAAATCTTTAGTCGAGATTAGAAATTGTCAGGTTGATTATCCCCGTTCGGATTTCATGTAATCCTCGACTAATAAAGAAGTTCGAAATATCGAATTCGGAAAGCGACTACGCGATCAATTTGATATCCTGATCAATACAGATTCCTCAGAGAATCATTACATCAAAAGAAGAAGTTGTTCACTGCCTAATTTCCTGCACTACTATTTTGACGATTGAAGACTCTCCTGCTTGTTGATTGAAGACTATTCCCCAACAATCAAGCCTATCAGGGGCGCAGTAGCCCAGATTTCTTATATGAAAATTTGTTTTTCTTAACTTTTGAAGATGTGCGAGTGCAATCTACAAGCAGATAACTCAAACTGTAACTTTAAAGTACTGTAATTTCTTTGATAAGTGACCCACACCCACACCCACACCCACACCCACACCCACAAGTAAATAATGAAAATTAGTTGGTTAATCAAAATAAACCACACGACTAAAACACACACGTCAACTTTTGTTGTTCATTTAGAGTGTTTGACATCTCACATTAGTCTATCTCTGTAAAACTAATTGGTTGAGGGGCATTTAAAAAAAAGATGCAACATGATGCTTAAGTTAAGGGTCGTATCCGGCCCTCGCCTGATGCTCTCCTTGCGTATCACAGCTAAAATAGGTATGGAGAGCAGAAACTCCTTCTACATCAGCTGTTGGGTATTTCCATAGCTGCAGGCTCTTCAATAATACGATAAGAAGCTTATGATTGTCCTAACTGGTCTGTACCTTATGAGTGAAATCTTGACGCTAGGAGAATCTGGTAATTGAATAATGCAAGATCTAAATTCTACAAGTCAAACTTCATTAACCTAGCATTTGTGATTCCCTGAAGTTTTCTTCTTCCTCCTCGGTATACACTTTCTTGTTATCACCATCGGCCGCCTTTCAATCTTCACCTCATCATCATCTTTGCGCGCTTCCTCCTCCAACCTGCTCCTGCTTTTACACAACACACCACATTTTATATTTAAAAAAAATAGAACACAAAAGTCCCCATGCAATGCACATTCTCGTTTCAGATTGATTTTGGTCATCATCAACTTTACCTTTCTTCATTGAACGAGTTGGATCGCTTCAGCCCGAGCGACTCCTCAGCCACTCGCTCCTCCGCCGTCACATAGTCAACAATGCTTCCGCTGAAATACTCCTTGTCTGTTTGAAACCCTCCAAACCTCGGATTTTCCGACATGCACTGGATCATTGCCTCATCCTCGTTCACCACCGCCGCCGCCTGTTTGCAAATGTTGGCTGCGACCGAATCGTCCGTGTTTAGGGTAAGAAGCTTCGGAGTCTGACGGAATCTGTTTTTGAAGCCGATGGTTGAGCTCCCGCACGCGATCAGCTGGAACAGAACTGAGTGGCGACTTGGCTCGATCGGTTTGTCCGAAGAAGAAGTGAGCGAAGGTGGTGAAATGAGATGTTGTATGTCATCCGTCGAGATGCCAACCGAGCATCGAGAAGGAGGTGTGTTTGTGGAGAAGCTGTAGCTCGACTCCTCTTCCTCTGTTTTCTCCTGCTCTGCTTCTGCTCTTGGCTCTGTTACTCCGGTCAGAGTCAACACTCTGCTCTGTTTCTGCTCTGAATGAAAATACGAGCCTTTTGATTTCACGAGTTGCAGGTTCTCTAGCTTTTCTGATCGAAGAAAAAAGAAAAAAGAAAGTCGCATTTTGTTAACAACAGATAACAATCATATAATGATATCTTCGGCTAGCTTATCATATCTCTAACACATTTTGGTAACTGTAGTGGATTAGTACTGACCAGTGCAGTTTTGAAGAAGCTCGGAGCCTTTGAGGACATACTCAGCACCTTGTGTTGGGTATATGACGTCATCATCAGCTAAATCATTCCACACATAGCCATGCTTGTAGCTCCTTTTGCAGGACCATGAGTAGAGTGAAGGCATATTTCTACCTCTAAAAGCACTGAGCCTTTCCAAAACATCTAACATAACCAACCAGACAGCAAATGTTGGATTCTTCAGTCCTTAATTCATGTTACCTGAGTATGAATGGATGAATGGATGATTTACCTTTGAGATGAAGATTTTGATTTGGAGAAGGAAGAAAGAGCTCCATGAAATGTGGATGCTCAAGCTGGCCATTTCTTGAAAGGTAGTACACAACTTGAACTCTTCTTATAATACGTGGCTCACTCTGCAAACTGAATTGTTGAACTTGTTTGGTTCTGGGCAGTCTGGATGAGCTTCCATTGTTGATTTCTTTCTCCATGAGACTGCTCTGTTCTCTTCTGTTCTGTTTCGTAATAACTTCTTTGGCTGGTCTCCCACTCAAACTTGCCTTGCCTTTTATGCAAATTCCCCTCCCCCCTATACAACTCCCCGAAACAGAAAGAGACAGAAAATTGCAGCAGGGGGGGGGGGGGGGGGGGGCATAGGGCATTTATTTGTTTGCGTCTCATTTATGAGGAGGTCCTTCCCTTTGATGTAACAATGAGCAACAGTACAGAACAGACATAATACAGAGCTATGGCCTCTGTATGTGTGTCTAAAACAACCATTTTGACTTTTTGAATCGATGGCCGGGTGGAAAGGATGTTTTAGTTTTCTTTTTTTTTTTTACTTTTTTCTCAACATGAATACTTTGGGATGTTAATGATGCACTTTAATTTACAGGCGTCTAAATGGTACGAAGGACCTAAAAAGCGTCCTTAACTTTTTTTTTGAGGGATGACAAAAAATACAAGAATTGGACAATGCTTAAACACTGACTCAATCCCGTACCTAGGACCAAACTAAAGTACAGCCGAAAACGGCAACGCATCCCATACATTCAGAGTCACTGCAGCTAAAACTGAACGAAAACACCACCAGACGGGTGGGAGGACACCGCCAAGCAGGCGGGAGAACACCACCAACAAAGGTGGGAAGACACCACCACATGGTGGGAAGACATTCGACCCGAACCGGCCGGAGAACCTAACGCTAAACTAAACTAAACTAAACTAAACTAAACTAAACTAAACTAACACTACTACAAAGAAGAGCTTATGCAACGGTTCAAATTTCTTATTACGCAACGGTTATAGCTTATGCAACGGTTTGTGTAAAGAACCGTTGCATAAGGTAGACATTATGCAACGGTTTTTATGAACCGTTGCATAATGTAGACTTTATGCAACGGTTTTTAAGAACCGTTGCTTAATAGTCATCCTTATGCAACGGTTCTTAAAAACCGTTGCATAAAGTCTACATTATGCAACGGTTCTTTACACAAACCGTTGCATAAGGATGACTATTAAGCAACGGTTTTGTGTTAACCGTTGCATATACTAAAACCTAAAATTAAAACACAGTGTTTCTTCGACAGCCTCCGCGCTTCACTCTCATCGGTTTGGAGTTGTGAGATACTTCGCTCTCATCCGCTCTTCACTCTCATCGCCAGCCTCCGTCGTCATCGTCGCCCACCTGCTCGCTGCAGTCTTTCTCCGATGAAATCCAGATCTGATGCCCTCCCTCTCTCCGACGAAATCGAGATCTGTGAAACACATATCCGATAATCTAAACGTCGATTTCTTTGTTTGTGAATGGAGCGACGGACGTGAACCGATTTGGTAAGGCAAGTTGTTTGAATCACTGCTGTTTAAATTTCTGCTAAACGTCGATTTCTTTTGTTGTATTTTATTAGAATGAAATCGTTCAATCGTGTCTACCTGTTTGTGAAAAATTCAGTACATGAAATTGTTCAACTATCGACTATTGTTGTGCAAATTTAGTTGGTGTTTTTTGTTGTTGATTTTGTGACCAAAGTGTGTATAGGCTCTTACGAGTATTAGTGTTACGAAGTCTCTGATGTATTATACTATTGTTGGTAAGATTTGGTAAATTTGTGCTCCTGGATGGTAAAGTTTCTGACTTCTTCTGCATAGGCTTTTGCAGGCGGCAGATTCAGCTTCTGTACAACCTTGAATCCTTAACAACATCGATTCACCATTTGCGGTCAATCACATTCTATACTGTTTTCAGATATCGTCGCCTCATTTATCTCTTTCTTTTGAATCCAGATATGCTTGTTGAAAGGGTTAGGCGCTCCTATCGAATCTGTGATAGTGGGATCCAAAAGCTTCATCACCAAGGTAATGGCACTACATGTACCGAATTATTCACACACAAAACACACCTTATTCTTTTCCGCGTTAAGTGCTTGAACTGTTTTATTTCAGGCTAGGACACAAAAAACACACCTTCGTAACAATCGGTTTTGATTTGCAGTCTGAAGCATGTGCCTGGATTCATCGAGAAGGCTGAGGAGTTCAAATCCAAGCTAAGGGCATTGATGACCTTATTTGCATCAGCGGTACTTATATTTATCTTTCATCGCTCCTTTCTCAGTTTGATTCACATTAGAGCACTGTGATATGAAATTCTAGTTTTAATCTACTCAACTCCTATTTTGGTATACCAATGGCTGTGTTGTGAAGATTATTTTATTTGACTTAGACGCAATTTAAAACTTGATGTAGGTGATGCTCAAGGAAAAAAAGGTGCTTCCCTCAGTATTGACTTTTTTGGTTTTTGCTGCAAGTATCGGAGTCGCACAAGCCGTTGCACTCTGCAAGTATCAACTTCTTTGGTTCTTGTTATGGGTATACCTGTTGTACGTAAGCTAGTAAAGGCTTCGAGATTAATTTTTTTATGTGATATCAGTGATTCCCCCATGCATTTGATTGTTATGTAAAGTTGTATGAATGATGTAATGAATAGTTGTATTTTGAATGAAATGAAAGTATTTTGATGTTTGGAAAATGAGTAACAGGAAATTACATTTATTTGTAATTTGTGTTTAATTTTACAAGTGGATTTGAGCAATAAAATAGCCAAAATTTGCCAGATTTTTTTTGTACTTTATGCAACGGTTCTATGCTCAAAACCGTTGCATAAGGTCATGACCTTATGCAACGGTTCTATACTCAAAACCGTTGCATAATGTCATGGTCTTATGCAACGGTTTTCCTTGAAGCGTTGCATAAGGTCATGACCTTATGCAACAGTAGCTTATGCAACGGATCCAGAACCGTTGCATAAGGGTGTTCAGAACCGTTGCATAAAGTCCCTTTTGTAGTAGTGTAAACTAAACTAAACTAACTAAGCTAGAACTTGAAAACACGAAAAAACATAATCTGGAACAACCGGTCAAAAATGAAGTCGACAGCAAAACAATGACCGCCATCCACAGCCACACGCACTACTGAAACCTACAAACTACCAAAACGATCACCGACGAGACGCCACAAGCAGCAAGAAGGAGCCCTAGCCAAAACCACCATCACGCAGCAAGCCCAGCCACGCATCAGCAACTCCTCCGCCCAACCTCAGCAACTCCTCCGCCCACACCTCAATCGCCGACCACACATCCAACCTGCAAAACCCAGCAAACCACATCCAACCAAGCACCTCGCACCACACCCAGCGTAACCGACGATCGCCTTCAGCCCACATAAACAACACCCGGATCAAAACGCCACACCAGCAGAAGCACGCGACCGTCCGGGGACCACAACATCCGACGAAAGAAAGAGGCGGCGAAAGAAGCCAAACCACCGCCGGGAGCCAAAGGAGAGCCGCGCCACATCAGCAGCAACGAAGGTCAAACAGGCCCTAACCGACGCCCTGCGTCCGCCAGCGGAAGGGAAATCAAACGGAGCTTGTTCTTCTTCTGTCGAGAGGCTTCTGGAACAGGAGAGAAGTTGGGTATGTCTAATTGGGTTCAAAGCGTCCTTAACTTAAGCGCCTGTAAAGTTCGCTTGGTATTCTTAGGATCGGGTTAAGATCTTGCATTTGAAGTCTCGAAAGCCTGAATCACATTAGCCCAAACACTAATTACAAGCTCAAATCATAAGATATTAACCACTGAATTTAATTTTTTTTTGGTATCAAATTCAAAATTAGAATTTGGTCGCCCAAATTTCAAATCTGATTTGGTCCCTTTCTTATAACTCAAAAGGACATTGACAGAATACATGACTTTTTAATCTAAGTCTCATATCCATTTCTTACGTCCCAAAAGAGCAATGGTGGTAGTGGCTCTACCTGATTATTGGCGACAATGTATAAAT
Source organism: Rhodiola kirilowii (assembly GCA_033675215.1). Classification (NCBI taxonomy): domain Eukaryota; kingdom Viridiplantae; phylum Streptophyta; class Magnoliopsida; order Saxifragales; family Crassulaceae; genus Rhodiola; species Rhodiola kirilowii. The sequence continues at coordinate 37,236,104 of CM066195.1, forward strand.
GCAGTTAAAAGAATTGGAATGTGCTGTTCAAATTCAAAGAAAAGGAAGAGTATGTTAGTTTTTAGTGGTATAGGTTTTGGTAAAATACTGTAAAGTTGTTCAAACTGTTGGACGCATATTTAAAATTCGGTTGAGAGATTTTAGGGAATACTTGCGCAATAAGACTACTTGGCGAAGAAGATAATTGAAGAAGTTGCTTAAACGAAGTTGAAGATATATTGAAGATTATCTACAAGAGAGATGCGCAAGGATTTAGGAAAGATTTCCTAAAGATCATAGGCGGTTGGGCTTACTGAACAAGTCAGATTTGGAGTCGTCCACCCCTATATAATGAAGGCTAAGGCATTCGAACTTCTCAGCACTCACGGAGACATTACTCACGCATATATTCTGATCGGGAGGTGGAGGTCATCGGCCGTAGAACTTTATACTCTGATAAGCTCTCGGCGCTTGGAATCAGTATGTTCTAGTGCTCGGCAGACTGATTACAAAACAATTGAAGGTACACGCACTGTTGCTGCTCAGCGCATTTTGCGGAAAGCGCAGATTCTCGTGGAGGATCATCTGGTGGAATCAGAGGCGAGGCTCGGATCTAGCGGGAGAGCCTAGTTAGCAATTACTAGAGTGTTAGAGGCTCCGACAGTTTAAGAGGGATTCTATAAACGTAAGATCCTGTACTCTAAACTCAATATTAGTGAATTGCTTTCTACCGGGCTAAAGAGACAGCCTCCCAGACGTAGGCTTATTAACGCCGAACTGGGTAACAACTTTGCGTGTCTTTTATTTTTTGCACTGCACTTAATTTTGCACAAGTTGTTCTATACTCGACCAGAACAACATCTCAACATACACGGGAAGATTTCAATTGGTATCAGAGCAAACACTCAACACAGAGTGAGATTCGAAGGCTGTTGAGATGGATTTGAGAGAAGAGCAGAACATCTCGAGACCGCCGCTGTTGGAAGAAACAAGTATGGATATTGAAGGGTGCGAATGAAGGCATTCCTAATGCCACAAGATAAATCGGTCTGGAAAGCTGTTGAACAAGGTTGGACACATCCAGTGACTGTTGAATAAGGAGGCATAGTTGTTCTAGTCACAGAAGACAAGTGGACTGAGGTACAGAAGAATGCTGAAGCCACCAACTCCAAGGCAATGAATGCTATATTTTCAGCAGCTGATGGGAAGAACTTCAAGATGATTTCAACTTATGAAATTGCAAAGACGGCTTAGAACATATTGCAAACGCCTCACGAAGGTATGAAAAAAAATCAAAATATCCAGAATGGAGATGGTCACGTCAAAATTCGAAAGTCTGAGAATGAAGAAGGACGAGACCATAGCTGACTTCAACACAAGGGTACTGGACATCTCTAATGAATCGTTTGCACTTGGAGAACCCATGGACGAAGAGAAGCTGGTGAGAAAGGTGCTAAGATCACTACCAAAGCGATATGCCACGATGGCACTCGCACTCAAGGAAGCCCACGATGTGACGACTATGAGGCTGGATGAACTGATGGGATCACTGCAGACTCATGAGATGGAGATGAATGAAGAGGAACAACACATGAAGGTTAGAAGTGTTGGTTTGAAATCTGAATTAACTACTGTTCAAGGCAACGGTGAAGAATTGTCTGAACAACAGTATGCTATGTTTGCTAATAATTTTGGGAAATTCATGAGAAGGACGAACAAGAAAGGTTCGGATCCAAGTCAGTCATCTAGCTCAAGATTCCAGAAGGATGAAAAATTTCAAAAGAAGAATAGATCTGGAGACTTCAATCACGACAACAAAGGCAAGGGATCCAATGCAGAGAATGTGAAGGCTTTGGACATGTTCAGGCAGAATGTGTTAATACATGTAAAAAGAAGAATGCCTATGTCGTCAACTAGAGTGACAGTGAATATGATGAAGAGAATCAGAATAGTGAGTCCAATAACTTTGTGGCTCTTGCTAGCTGTGTCAACCAGGAAGGAGAACGAAGTAAAGGAGTGGAGTCAAAGTCATCCTCTGAGGATCCTACAGAATACTCAAGCTGCAGTGATGATGAAGAAATCACCGAAAAATGTTGTGCTAACAAGTACCAGGAGTTGTTCCAGCAATGGCAGAATGAAGTTGAGCGGAACAAAAAGCACCGCTGCAACCTGGCTGATCTGAAAGAAGAAAAAGAAAAGTTATGGGAAGAAGCCGCTGTCCTACTAGCTCAGAAGGTGAAACATCAACAGATAATCACTGATCTTAAAGCTCAGTTGATTGGAGTAAAAGATGAATGAGCTGAACTTGTTACACATAAGGGAGAGCTACTTGAGGCGGTGTCTTCACTAAAAATTTAGATTGAAAAAAGTCAAGGCGAACTTCCAAGAATCATTGATGATCTAAAGAAGAAGAATGCTGCTCTAAAACGAGGAGAGGTAAATCTTTTTAATATTGTGGATGCCTTGAAATGTGACATTGAGATAGATAAACTTGTTCTTGAGGAGACAGTGGAAGAGCTGAACAATCTTAAGAAGTATGTCAAGATGTTCAATTGTGGAACAAAAAATCTAGATTCTATTCTAGGAGCTCAAAGGATGGGTGGCGGTTACAAAGGACTAGGGTTCACTGGTGCATCTGGCTATGGAAAGACAACCTTTGTAAAAGCTGAGCCACGATCTTACATTGTGCCAGCTGAACTTCACACGTGAAGAAGAACAACATGGTATCCCCCAAGAAGGCAAGACAGACAAAGGCGCTTTTTCTGCAACCGAGTGGGACACATCAAACCAAGATGTCAGAAATATCACAAGTTTCTCAGAAAGATGGATCAAGTGACAAAACCACAGGTGAGGAAGTCTGGAGAATTAAGCAAAGAAGTGAGGTATGCCATGTTGCGTTCAGTTCCACTAGTCATCTGAAGAAGAAAAGATGGTACTTCGACAGTGGTTGTTCTGGATACATGACTGAATATCCTAAGTTTTTGACATATGTAGAGGAGTTCAAAGGAAAGCCAAATGTGACGTTCGGACATGGAGTAGAAGGCAGAGTGCTTGGAAAAGGAACTCTGAATGTTCAAGGCTTACCCAGATTGAAAGAAGTCCTTCTTGTCAAAGGATTATAGGCGAATCTAATCAGCATAAGCTAGTTATGCAACGGAGAGCATCATGTCCAGTTCACGCAGGATAAGTGTGTTGTGATGAATAACAAGGATGAACCAGTCCTCACTAGAAGAAGATCCTCGAAAACCTGCTACTTGCTGAATCTTGGTCGACCCACTGCTGAAACAACATGTCTATTGAGCATTTGTTCGTATGGGACATCTGTGGCATCAACGTGTGGAACATCTAAATCTAAGGACACTAAAGAAGGTTGCCATTGATGGTCTAGTCCATGGTATCCCTAAAGTACAATGCGACCTGAGTATTATCTACAGAGATTGTCAGATTGGAAAGCAGATCAAAGTCCCTCACAAAGGTACCACTCAGTTCAACACGAGGAGACCTCTGGAGTTGTTACACATAGATTTGATGGGGCCCATGCAAGTGGAAAGCTATTCTAGAAAGCGGTACGTTCTAGTATGTGTTGAGGATTTCTCACGCTTCACTTGGTCAAGTATCTTGCGAGACAAATCAGATGTTGTTCAACTATGCATCCAACTGGAGCGAGAAAGAGAAGATAAATGAGAACGCTTACTGGTTGTACGAAGCTACCATGGAAAGGAATTTGAGAACAATGCTCTTGCTAAATTCTACACACGAAGAGGAATAGCTCAACAGTTTGCATCTCCAATCACGCCACATCAGAATGGAATTGTCAAAAGAAAGAATAGAATTATTCAAGAGATGGCTCGGGTGATGATCCATACAAAGCAAGTACCATTGAAGTTTTGGGCTGAAGCTATGAATACAGCGTGCTATGTCATAAACAGAGTGATGATTCGCACCAGAACTGAAAAGACTTGCTATGAGTTGTGGAAAGGAAAGAAGCTGACGGTGAAGTACTTTCATATCTTTGGAAGTCAATGCTACATTCTTAGAGATCGAGAATATCAGCAGAAGATGGACCCTAAGAGTGATGAAGGGATCTTACTTGGATACTCTAAAAATAGTCGTGCTTATCGAGTCTACAACAAGCGCACTGGAGCCATTATGGAGTTTGTCAATGTTGTCATGAAAGATGTTGTGCCAGAATCACCTAGAACAAGTCAGTCTGATGATGAAGATGTTGTAGGTAACCCGACACAACCTACCGCTCCCACTACAAATCCAGAAGTTGTCCTAGATAAGACATCAGAACATCTTGCTGAAGAAGATGACCAGACAAACGAAGAAGTAGAATAAGACACACCTCCTGCTCTCTCCTAGGTTCTTCAATCGTCTAGGACTATTGAGAAGAATCATCTCAATACAGAAGTGATTGGTGAACCAACGGAAGGCATGAAGACTCGAGGTAAACAAGTGAATTTTTGTGAATTGGCTGGCTTAAATTGCTTCTTGTCCACTGTGGAGCCCAAGAACATCAAAGAGGTTATCAATGACGAATACTGGGTGGTGGCTATGCAAGAAGAACTTGGCGAGTTTCAACAGAATGATGTCTGGGATCTTGTTCCACGACCTAATGGTGTAAATGTGATTGAAACAAAGTGGATCTTCAAGAACAAGTCTGACGAACAAGGGAACATCACTAGAAACAAGGCGAGGCTTGTTGCTCAAGGCTATACTTAAATTGAAGGAGTAGATTTTGATGAGACCTTTGCCCCGGTTGCCCGTCTAGAAGCCATACGATTACTATTGGCTCTTGCTTGTTATCTGAAGTTCAAGTTGTTCCAGATGGACGTCAAGAGTGCTTTTCTGAATGGGCTACTGAATGAAGAAGTGTATGTGGTACAACCTAAGAGATTCGAAGACCCTCACCATTCTTGTCACGTGTATCGTTGAAGAAAGTGCTTTAAGGTCTCAAGCAGGCGCCCAGAGCGTGGTACGAGCGGTTTACTGAATTCTTAATTAACCATGGCTATGTGCAAAGGGGAGTAAACAAGATGCTCTTCGTCAAACACATAAGGTCAGACTTTATCATTGCTCAAATTTATGTGGATGACATTGTGTTCGGCTCTAGCAATCAGAAGATGGTGGATAAGTTTGTAGAACAAATGCAGAGTGAATTCAAGACGAGCATGGTAGGAGAAATGTGTTACTTCCTTGGATTACAAGTGAAGCAGAAGGAGGATGGTATTTTCATATCCCAAAGAAAATATGCCAGGAACTTGATCAAAAAGTTTGATATGGAGAAAGCAGTACATAAGAGAACCCCCGCAGCAACACATGTGAAGATCACCAAGGATGAATCTGTTACAAGTGTGGACCAAACCTTGTACAGAAGTATGATTGGGAGCTTACTATACTTGACAGCCAGTAGACCAGACATTGCCCATGCAGTAGGAGTTTGTGCCAGATATCAAGCTAATCCCAAGGAAAGCCACTTGATGAACGTGTAGAGAATTATTAAATATGTCTTCGGAACAGCTGACTATGGATTGTGGTACACCAAGGATACTAACTCTTGTCTAGTAGGCTATTGCGATGCAGATTGGGTTGGAAATACTGAGGATAATAAGAGCACATCTGGAGGATGCTTACCTGGTGTCATGGTTCAACAAGAAGCAGAACAGCATATCCCTATCAACGGTTGAAGCAGAATACATCACTGCTGGAAGTTGTTGCACTCAGATGTCGTGGATGAAACTGATGCTGGAAGAATATGGAGTGGAACAAGATGTGATGACACTCTACTTTGACAACAAGAGCGCAATCAACATATCCAAGAATCTTTTTCAGCATTCCATAACAAAGCATATCGATATCAAACATCGCTTCATTTGAGAGCTAGTGGAGAAGAAGGTAATTCCATTGAAGCATGTATCCACTGAGAAGCAGCTAGTAGACATCTTCACCAAAGCCTTGGACAACCTACAGTTTGAGACACTTAGATCCTCTCTGGGTCTGTGTGTCATTGACAACTAAGTTGTTCTAGAACAAGTTAGTCAGTCGGAGCTTGAACGAGGTATGTTTTTAAGGGCTGACGTGGAAGGAAGGTAGAAGATTTCAAATTCTACTACAAATGAAGACGATTGGTTTACTAAATATTCTAATATTTTGAACGGCTTAAAGTGACTTGGCACCTGTGGAGATACAAGCAAATATATGGCGTGCCAAAATTAGTTCAATTTTATAAATTCAAAATTACTTTTGAATCAATTGTCTCTGTCTGTTCTCCTCTCCTGACGAAAACCCTAGACGAAGGTTGAAGAAGATTCAACAATGGTGGATACTAGAAAGAACAAGGTGGTTAAGGCGTCGACTACTGAAGCAAGTTCTAAGGCAGTTGGTGAACCAAAGGTAACTCAAGGAAACCCTAAACTGGCGAGCGAAAAGACAAAGACGGCAAAACCTAAAGCAACTGTGACGAACAAGGCAGGCGCGTAGGAGAAATATGAATTAAAGAAACCTATTAAGGAGATGGCAACTGTCAATCCGACAAAGGAGAAGCAGATTTCCAAATATGTTCCTGTTCAAAACTCTAAGAAGCCGACTGAGACAAATCCTACATCGAACAAGGAACTTGTAAAGAAGACGCCACAAGAGGTACTCTCCAAAATCTCTAAATCTATCAATGTGCGTAGTCCTGTTGTGCCTAGTGAGTCTATGGAAGGGCTCAGGAGTGTGGTAGAAAAGCCAAAGGTAGTGGTACAGGTGCAGGGGAGAGCACTCTTGTGGTGAAGGGCGCTAGAGTTAAGATGGTTGCCAAAAAGAAAACACATGTGAAGGAGAAGTGTAGGGCTGTGAAACGTAGAGTAGTTGTTTCTGGATCTGAAGATGATGTAGAGGATGTTGCTAAAAAGGAAAATGCAACGGTATTTGATGAGGAATCTGTTAAAGCTGATGATGGTCAGGGTAATTCAAGTATTTAGAGAAATTAGATTCTCAATCAGATGAAGATGTAGCAGTATCAGATGATGAGGCTGAAAGTGAAACTGAAGAAGCTGTTGTAGAGGAGCAGTGTGAGGCTCCTAAGGAGAATGTTACTGAGGAAACAGATGTTGTTGAAGAAGAAGTATAGGTGCCGATAAATGAAAAAGAAGATCCTTCTCAGAACAACTTAAGAAAAGTAGATGAATCTCTGCAAGAGTTTTTTGATGCTACTGAGCAATAGCCAATATGTAGAAGAAGAGAGGCCTTCTAAAGTAGCTGCTGAAGAAAGGGGATCCCATCAAGAAGTCAAAACACATGAAGACATTAAGTGGACGAGCAAACGTGTGCTCCAGAAGAAGAAGCAGGAAAATCATCTGAGAAGGTGGACGTGGTCCTGGAGGAGGTTCCAGTCAGTAGTGGACATGCCAAAGTCACTTGCTAAGTCAAAGAAGAGAAAAGCTTCTGCTTCTGCCCATGCAGAAAAGACTGTTGAGAATAAAGCTTCTAGTTCAAAGAAGGATGCTACACCGGCAGTGAAGAAAGCCAAAACAAGTTCTGTTTCTGGGAAGGCTAAAGCTGATAGATAGGGGAAGAAAGTACAATTTGAAACGAGAGTTGTGGTTGGTGGAGTCTGGTTTGTTTCAAACAAACATGCTGATAACTGGGATGCTGTGTAGAGGCGAACGATTGTAGCTGAACGTTTGCTGGAGGCTGATAAGTATGCAGCCAAAGAAATTGTGAGTTTACTCAAAGAACTTGATCTGTGGTCATCTGTGACAATGACGAAACTGTTTGTGGCTGACATCGTAAGAGAAGTGATCGTAAATCTGCCAAAAGATTTTGCTGATGTTGAGAAGAAGGTCTATGGAAAGGTAAGAGTCAGAAGAAAAGAAGTGGTGATTAACCCCCCCCCCCCAAAGCAATTAATGCCTATTTTAGTGTGGAGAGTAGAGAGGTGTTCATCAATGAGCCAAACTGGCACAAAATTGCTCAAGCTATAACTGCTGGCGTACGCACAAGGTGGAACAAGTTAACCATGCATAAGATGGAACTGTCGGCAAAGCATTCATTGCTCCATACCCTTGCTGTGCACAACTGGTTGCCCAATAATCATCGCACTATATTGGGTCATGCTATGGGTGCTCTACTGAAGACTCTTGGAAGTAAAGAGAAGATTGACTTGGGCCATCTCATCTTTGATCAAATCGATGCACATGCTACCTTGGTGAGGATTAATCATCCTATTGGGATCCCATCGCTGATCTTCTAACTTGTTCTTGCACAACATCCAGACATCATGACAAATCAGGATAAGTTGACTGGTGCTCCTAAATTGTTCCAGGCGGATCACAAACACTTTTCTGGAAAGCATACAATGGATCTGGAACAAGATGCGCCTGTCAAGCCTAAGAAGAAGTTGTCTGAACAATCTCTTGGAGAATTAAGTGCTCAAGTTCCTTCTCCCACTCGAATAAATATTATCACACATCTTAAAGAGGAACTAATAGATGCTAACGAGAGGATTGTGTTGCTCATGGCATGGAAGAATAAGATCACAAAGCTATTGGTGGGCCTTCACTATCGCGAGGAAGAAGAAGATGTTGACTCAGCTGGTGATGAAGCAAGTGAGGATGAGTCCGACTACTAATCATGGTGATGAATTCTGCTCTCTACAAACAATTATGGTACTTTTGCTACTCAGTTTTCTAAACTCTAGTTTTATGTTAAACATTTGCTATTGGTTCACTACTCCCTTGTCATCTCATGGCAAAAAGGGGAGTGTAATTTGGAGTTTGAAAGCTCCTTAAAAGATTCATATGTGCTTATAATGTTCGGAGTTTGAAACCTCCTCAAATATTCGTTTGGTAGCATTTAGTTGGTAGCATAGCTTGGGAGTTTGAAACCTCCTTCAAAGATTCATCTTTAAAAGTAGTACTGGTAGATATTTTGCCAAAAATGCCAAGGGGGAGATTGTTAGTTTTAGTGACATAGGTTTTGGCAAAACACTGTGAAGTTGTTCAAGTTGTTGTACAAAGAAGAGTTTAAGACCAGAGAGAGACAACCGACGTGGAACAACATTGAAGCAGCAGAAGTTTCCTAATCCATATTAGGCAAGTCGCTGTTGCTGCACAACAAAGATATGATGCAGATCTTGGAGACGGTTGACGCAGATATCTGGATGCATATCTAAAATTCGGTTGAGAGATTTTAGGGAATACTTGCGCTTGAAGATTACTTGGCGAAGAAGATAATCGAAGAAGTTTCTTAAACGAAGTTGAAGATATATTGAAGATTATCTACAAGAGAGATGCGCAAGGATTTAGGAAAGATTTCCTAAAAGATTTAGAAAAGATTTCCTAAAAGATTTAGGAAATATTTTCTAAAGATCATAGACGCGGTTGGACTTACTGAACAAGTAAGATTTGGAGTCGTCGACCCCTATATAATGAGGGCTGAGGCATTTGAACTTCTCACACTCACGCATATATTCTGATCGGGAGATGGAGGGCAATGGTCGTAGAACTTATTACTTTGATAAGCTCTTTGCGCTCGGAATCAGTCTGTTCTAGTGCTCGGCACACTGATTATATAACAACTGAAGGTACATGCACTGTTGTTGCTACTGTGCATTCTGCGGAAAGCGCTGATTCTCGTGGAGGATCATCTGGTAGAATAGGAGGAGAGACTCTGATATAGGGGAGAGCCTAGTTAGCAATTAGTAGAGTGTTAGAGGCTCCGACAGTTTAAGAGGGATTCTGTAAACGTAAGCTCTTGTACTCTAAACTCAATATTAGTGAATTGCTTTCCACCAAGCTAAGGAGACCACCCCCCAGACGTAGGCTCGTTAACGCCGAACTGAGTAACAACTTTGCGTGTCGTTTATTTTCCGCATTGCACTTAATTTTGGACAAGTTGTTCTACATATTGTTCTATACTCGACTAGAACAACATCTCAACATACACGGGAAGATTTCAGAGTAGAACAGAACATGGCATGGGTGGATAAGCTAAGGGCATCCGTAGTAAGGGAGCAATGAGCAATAAGCAAAAATAGCATTTTTTTTCTCATAAAAGTTATGTAGCAAAGCAGAGCTAAAAGCAATGAGCAAAAATGGCTCTTTGCTCTATATATTTTAAGGCAGCAAGAGAGCAAAGAGCAAAAATCTATACTCATAACCAGTGTTCAAGAAAATGGCCGCCTGGGCCGCCTAGGCGGTCGTTTTCTTGAATCCGTTCCGATTTCTTCCGCCTAGGCGGTCATTGTCTTATTTATTTAATATATTTTTATTGGGTTGTTTTAATTTCAAATTGGCCCAATTTAGGCCCATTACCTTATAACATACAATAAATCAGGCATAATACCAATTATAAAATTTTAAATTCTTTAAGTTTAGAAGTTTATGACTCATATTTGAAACTACTATATTAAACTATCCTTTCAAGTATTAATTTCAAATTAAAGTAATATTGATACAACACTACATAATATATTTTGTATATATATTTAAAAATATAAAAAATATTTGAAACCGATTAATCCCCGCCTAGGCCCCGATTAATCCCCGATTAGTCTTTTCGGGACCTTGTCCGCCCGATTCCCGCCTAGCGTTTTCTTGAACATTGCTCATAACCATTCAATTATCCAAAATTATCACTTCTATTATTTTATTTTGTTTGTTTTGTCTCAAGATTCTATAATTTTTCTTTTTTTTCTTTTTTTGTTTTGTCCATCTAACGTTCATTTTATGACATTTTTGATATTTAGTTCTTTAAAAACCAACAAAATGTAATTTCCTATTATTTTTCTTCATAAATATATGTAAGCCCCACCTATTTCTTTCCTATCCTACACCCTCTCTATTATTGCTCACCTATCAAGCATTACTTTTTGCTCATTTTTTTGCTCACTTGCTATATGAGAGCAATAAGCAATATAGTCTCTCTATTATTGCTTATTGCTCCCCTTTGTGTGGATGCCCTAAGGGCATCCACAGTAAGAGAGCAATAAGCAATGAGCAATAAGCAAAAATAGCATTTTTCATAAAAGTCATGTAGCAATGCAGAGCAAAAAGCTATGAGCGAAAATGGCTTTTTGCTCTATATATTTCAATGCAGCAAGAGAGCAAAGAGCTAAGAGCAAAATGCAACATTTTTTTATATAGTCAAAATGCAACATTTTCTTCCATAAATACGCAGCCATCCAAAATTACCACTTCTATTATTTCATCTTTTTGTTTTGCCCCAAGATTCTTTAATTTTTTTTTATTTTTTATTTTTTGTCCATCTAACATTCATTTTTTGACATTTCTAATTTTTAGTTCTTTCAAAACCAACAAAATGTAATTTACTTTTGTTTTTCTTCATAAATACATGTGGAGCCCACTTATTGCTTTCTTATCCAACACCCTCTCCATTATTGCTCACCTATTAAGCATTGCTTATTGCTCTTTTTTTGCTCCCTTGCTATGCTACACGAGAGCAATAAGCAATAAAGTCTCTCTATTATTACTTATTGCTATCATTGCTGCAGATGTCCTAAGGACAACAAATCCAGCTTTAAAAATTGTAATAGGAAAGGTTTATTGTTTTTCCAATCTTTTTCACGCTCTTAATTCGCTGGTTAAGATTGTGCACCACACGCAGTGTTATGCTCTATACAGTGCAGTAAATATGGTTTTGACGTTTTGCATGTGACTAGACTTTTTATAACCCTACATCCTTGGCTCCGCTCTTTAAATCTACTGCACTGTCACTCTAGCTACTCTATGCACACTACGTGTTGATCATCTACTGCCTACTTGTCTCAGTTTTGCTAAATCCAGGCAAACCAATCCTTGCATTTATTGGGTTTTGATTGGATATTGCACACAAAAAGTCTTTGAGTAGAATTGGTCGATTCAATGGGGAGCTATCATCCTTGATTTAATGGGCCTGGGAAAACCATACACATTTCATCGCTGTCGATGAGAATAAATAAATAATTTTTGATTGAAATTTCTTAAACTGTTTAAAGCAATAAATATCAGCGTTAAAAAATCGGTTCTTTTATATGATTCCAATTCGATTTTACCCAAATCGAATTAACAAGTCGATGAAACGATTTTCAGTCGCTTGGGCGTTCAGAGCGGCGCCTTTACAGTTTTATCAGCGCCTGGGCAGCTGCTGTGTGGTTCCCCGGACAAGAAGTTAGAGATTGCGATATTCTGTGTTTGCAAAAAAAACCCATAAAAATGTTGATGAGATATAATTGATAAATTGGGCTTAGTCATGTTGTTGAATTACTGGCCCGGTCTAACAGGAGGGATTGAAATTTTTTTGATATACTAGGCTTAGAGATGTGAGAAGGTAAGATTTAAAAACTTGTATTCCACAAAATTGATATACTAGGCCCGGACATATTTTGCATTTTGCACAAAAAATATACTCTATATCTAATCTTTACTCAGGGTTAAGTTCCGGTAAAAAGTGTACTTTTGGTGAAAAATAAGAAGTAATCTCATCCATTCATTTTTGTCATCAATGACTAGGATTAATTTACATAATTCATAGTTTTTCAAAGAATAATCCGTAGCATTACATAATTTGTAGTTTTTCAAAGGATAATCCGTAACAGTATGTATATAAGAGCTACGGATTATCCTTTGAAATGTTACGAATTATGTAATGTTACGGATTATCCTTTGAAAAGCTACGTATTATGTAAATTAATCATAGCTATTGATGACAAAAATGAATGGATGAGATTACTTCTTATTTCTTACCAAAACACACACTTCTTACGTGATCTTTTCCCTCTTTACTCATACCATTTGTATTAAAATTTCAATTTCCCAAATTTATGTAATAAATACTAACACATTGGGCTCTATTCATATTACTACTACTAGAACCATCTCAAGGAGGAAATGGAAGAAATGTTCAAATTACTGCACATAAGTGTTCAACCGAGTGAAGGACCTCAAAACGCACATTGTCTTCGTGCAAGAACATCTCGAGAAGATGGCGTGTCTTCAACGAAAGATATGCCAACCAGCGGCCACCTCAACCTTCAGCCAATGCTCATTTTGAGTATCATCTTTTGCAGATATATCTTATGTAATCTAATAATTAAAGTTTTGTAGTCTATTTCTTAAATCTCTAGATTAAAAGGGCCAGGATCTATGCGGCAAGGGAAAAGGGATCACAAAAAGACGTTTCCATTCATCCCCGAGCATCCCCCACCATGCTTTTTTGGAGCATAAAAAGTGAGCATGGGAGATGATCAAAAAAATCATGCACCCTCACCAGGATTTTTTTGATACATGGTTTTTTTTAAAGAGCATCTCATGGTCTTTTTGTGTGTTTTGAGCATGAGAATGGGCCAATCGCAACGCGACACGTGTCCGGTGTAGGAAACAGTACAGTTCATATTTTGATCTTGCAACGAATATATCTTCTAAATTACAAATTAAAAAAAATCAAAATAAATACCAATATTCATAATTTTTTTTGAGCTATATAAAACGAGATACACTTTGATATATTTTTATTAATCTTAACATTTATGAGCTATAATTTATGTAGTGATGAGAGAGATTGATGATAAACTTTTTTTTTGGATCATGAGTGGGGTGCATGTGATTGAAAAAACCATGAGAGATGATTAGATGAGAGAGAAAAAGATGAGAAAGATGGATGGTATGATTTCTTTGATCATGGTGGAGATGCTCTAAGGACACAGACACACGCTACAAGCCTAGTAAGAAACTCTGGTTTCCTCTCATATTTCTAGTTATTAGGATCTAGTTTAAAAAAAAAACAGTTTGGCGGGAAAGTCCGGCCTAGACAGCAAGCATCGCCTTTGAAGGACCCGCCTCGCCTACACTTACACAACCTATTCGTACAGCCGCCGCCTATCGCCCTTGCAATGAAAAGCCAAGCAAGTATGTTTCTTTCCTACATCAAGAACTCATTCATTCTCCTCCGTCCTCTTTAAGCTCAAAACCCTTTCTCAAAGCCTAGCATTCCAAATAGAGTCCTCATCTACTTTCGTCGCTCTCACTTAGAATACTCAGATCCCTCATGATGCTTTCAACTGAGGGTGATGCATCCACACCATCCACTTACCTCACACGGACACCATGGTACATTGGAATTATTTGGAGATGTTAAAGCCAAGCTCAGATCAGTGGGCCAGGAGGCTAAGTTCCAGCGTCAATTTTCAGAGTCAACATCAGCTGACAAGCGAGAGTGTCCAGCACTGTCGTAAGAGGTTCTGACCATCCTTTCTGTTGGACCCTTTATGTTTTGATGATAACAAACACTTAGCTAATATTTGACTTGAGTGTTGATGAGCACTAGTCGTGATCGTGCAAATCAAAGATAAATTTGTAGTGTTCACTATCTTGAACTCACTAGTAAACTAGTAAAGTAGCAAGTAGGGGTCGAACCCAAGGGAAGTATATCAAATACTCGTTTTTCTTTGTACCAAATGTAAAGGAAAGTAAATACAAGTTTTGGGGTTTTGAAAGTGGGTTTGTAAAGTAAAATTAAAAGTAAATGCAAAGGGATTGTGATTGATAGAATAGAATTCGGTCTAGGGGCCTTTGTTATAGCTCAACTCATCATTGACCTTCTAATGATCTATCTTGCATCCATAGGTGTGGTTACTCCATTCCAAGAGATCACCCAAACAAGGCCATTCCAAGCACTTGTTCCATGATTCATTCCATTCCAAGAACAAATCACTAGTGTACTAAAGAATAACACCCCATTCCAAGGTATGCTAAACTAGGTGCAAGGTTTGTTCCACATTCCAATGAAAACAAACTCAATAGTTGTGAAGAGACCACACGGCTAATTAACCCTTGCCATTCCAAGCATTAGATTAGCCTAGGTACTCATTCCCAATCTATTGTCACAACTAGCAAATGAATACAAGATAGCATGAAGATTCAAGGTCTTAGAGCCTTGCTACAACATTAAGGGGACCCCAAACCGAATTACGGAAGTTTAGCCACTCATATTCATGAAATGAATATGAGAGCTAAGGAGCATAACCGGAATAAGAAGGCTCAAAACCCAAAATGCGTAGGACAAAAGGTAAAATGCGTAACAAGTAAGGGAAGGAGTAGAGAGATGTTGAACTTTCCAATTTCCAAGCCAAATGACAAGAGTAACAAGGATGGATTTTAGAGTAATTTTCGAATGTCATTTACAAGGGACAATGGCCTCTATATATAGAGAATGAGGGGGATTCTAAGCCCTTGGATGAGACTTGATCTTCAAGTTTGAGTGGCATAAGTGATTTGGCACAAGCAATGGCCCAACCGACTTTCCTCCTTGGCCTAGGGGTCCTTGGCATTGGTGAAGGTTGCCTTGGAGTGAGCACACGCCAGGCCACGTCAGCCTTCGAAGGACGAGCCGAGAACTGCAGTGGGGCCTGCTTTTGGCCCTCGGTTGAGTCGAAATGGCTTGGTCTTCGGCCAAGGGCAGTTTTGCTCGAGCGTTCGGCCTGAAAATTGAGATCCTCTGAATAAGTGGGCATTCCAAACAACTTGATCGAGCCAGTTTTCCCAGATTCGACCGTTTGTTCGAGCAATTTGGTTTTGGTCCTTCAGCGCACGCGGGGCCTTGCTTGAATCTGGGCCAACTCCCAATCCCCTCGAGCATTTTCTTTGGAAAGGTGAAATCTTCCGACATATCTGCTACTTGAATCATTTTGGTCGAGACGGAATTGTGAGATTGGCTGGTTTGCTCGACAAACTCGATTGTGGACCTTGGAGGCTCGGCAGTGACTCGGACATGCGCTCGGGTACTCGGCCTTGGAAGCTCGGATGTGCGCTCGGGTACTCGGCCTTGGAAGCTCGGATGCGCGCTCGGGTACTCCGGCATTTCTCGGACGCGTCCGTCCTTGCCCCTGGGACGCGGCCTGGTGCTCTCGGCGCGACCCGGTGTTCTCGGCAGGTCTCGGACAGGTCATCGGGTCACGACACGGGTCCTCTCGAGCAGGACCGGTCCATTTCGGGCCTCCCTCGATTTTCTTCGGGCAAACCTCAAATTTTCTCGAGCATCCCTCGAGTCATATGCTCATAAGATGGTCAAGAACTCCTTGTGACGATTTTTGGCACAAAATGCCCTCTTTTAAGCTCGATTCCTCTTTGGACTTCAAAAGGCCCTGAAATCCAAAACGACATTAACAAGTAAACGTTCTTATGATCAAATGTCGTAAATGGTGGGATTTAATGACTTAATGAGTCGTATAAATACATCTCATCAAACCACCCCACACTTGAACTTGTTCGTCCCGAACAAGGCCTTAAGTCATAAGAGGAACAACACATACAACATCACAAGTCTCTCGTCTCCAAAGATAAATGCTAGTCTAGACTTCCCCTTTCCATGCATTCTCGATCATTACTCAAGCAGTTTGCTAAAACATGAAATTTAACTTGATACATGTACCTTTGAGTCAAGATGCAGACCAATTCGGATGAGTGGGAGGTAGTCCTTTTTAGGCCCATGATCTACATTCTTGGATTCGGATCTTGTTACATGGTTATACTTGTTGCTTCATCTAGCACGTGATGCATTCAAGCTCAAGGGTTGATTTCTTTTGATACTTTTCTTGGACATAGTTGTAGTGAACTTTGGCCTTCGGCCTTTGTGTGACTTTGATGATCTTTCACTTTTTGCTTCGGGTAGGCTCTCACATGAGGTGATTTTTTTTCTTTCTTTCTTTTGAGCTTTGCTCCTTTTGTGATCTTTCTTGTCCATTCCTTCTTGGGAGGTCCAATCATCGCCCTCAAGCATATGGAAATACCTCCCCGCTCTTTCTCATCCTTGTCATTTCGTGCGAGTCAAGATGAGGGTCACTCATCTATTTTCCCGACTACTAAGACTAGAGATAGGACGGTTTGATTCCCGTCCCACCACTTGCATAAACGCTGCAATGGTGGAGTCAACTACAACCACGAGTCTCGAAGTGCAGCCTCCACAAGTCCATATAACTATGTAACTCGAATCCCCGATCCTTGAGTGCTTTGTCAAGCCTCACTAGGACATTTCTATCAACTCCACATCCCCTATTTATCCCAACTCATAAGGTCATATAAGAAGTTAGATCACATGTTAGTCGCACAATTTATATTTCATAAGAGTAATGCATGTACTAGGATCTATCTATTTCACATCATGAAAGCACAACTCCCCATCCCTACACATTTTATTCACCAAATTGCGCATTTTATTCAAAAAATTTAAAATTTTCAAAGGGAAACGTGCTGACTCATGCATGTGAAAGAAAATAGACGTGAGACACGACAAACTACTAAACACCCCACCCCACACTTTTGAAATGAGCCGTGGCCTCACGGCACAACTCAATCAACACAATCATGCACAAAATTAATGGAAAGAACAAGGTGCAAGGTGAAACGGAACTCCCCTCGTATGCCACGAAGTGGTATGGCGTGGACTCGGAGAAGATCAAGGGGGCTAGGTCGGGCTCGGCTGCTTCTCTCGGATACGTTTGGACGCTTGAGGTTCTACTCGGCTTTGCATAAAATGCGTAGTCGAGAGGGTAAAGTGCGTAGCAAGAGCGTCCTCCCTGGGCGAGCCTCGGCTTTGGGTGCGTCCTGGTCTAGGACCGTTGCTGGGTTCCTCGGGCCTAAGGTCTCGGTCTCCTTCGGTTGCCCGGTTCTACTTAAAATGCGTAGCAGAATCGGCAAAATGCGTAGCACTTGGGAACCCGACCTACAAAACAAGCATGCTTCTTCCAAACAATAATAGGGTGAGGGTTAGTACAAAATGCAAGGAAAATAAAATGCAAAGAAAATACTGTAAAATGCCGGGCTGCCTCCCGGCGAGCGCCTTTGTTTAACGTCGTTGGCTCGACGGTACCTCCTCAAGGAGGTTCGTTAGGGTCCCATGGGCGGGTGAGGTCAAACTTCGCCTCAGTGTCTCCTTTGATCCGCCCCAAGCCCTTATGGATTGGTGTACACGGTTCTGGTATCCAATAGTCGGGCGGGTTCGCCTTCACATTCCTCCATGTCGGCGAGGAAGTCTTCACCATAGCTGCTTCCCCAGTCGTGCATACGGTCTCTCTTGGTCGGTCAGGGACTAGGGTACTGAAATCCGAGGTGTGCACAATGTCCGGTGGCTTCTTTATGCCCGGATGGTCATCATTATCACAGATGTAGAATTTTGAAATTCCTCCGCCGAATGAAAGTGATAATAAACCCTCGCCCATGTCAATCCTAGCCTTCGTGTCATAGAGAAATGGCCGTCCCAATATAAGAGTAGGAGACTCATCGTCTCTAGCATTGCCCATCTGCAAGACGTAGAAATCTGTAGGAATAACAAGGTCTCCCACTTGGAGTGTCACATCCTCAAGTAATCCAACCGGTCGAATGCATGACTTGTCCCCCAACTCAATCATTAATTTCGGCGGGCTCAATGGACCAAGTCCCAACGAGTTGTATAAGGAGTAGGGCATGGCATTAACGGCAGCACCAAGATCGATCAAGCAATGAGGAACTTGAGCCTCTCCTATACCGCATGTGACCGTGAAAGCTCCCGGGTCTCTAACCTTGTGGCTTGTAGTGAGGGAACGCTCTCCATCATGCTTGGGCAACTCCTCCAATCCATCTAGCTTGTCATCATCAATCATAATCACCTCCATCATGCTAACATTTGCCTTCGGGTTTTGGACGGTTTGTGAAGGAAGCCGACCGGTCTCCTTCTTCATTTCGGATACGGTTGTGGTGAGTTGGGACAACTGCTTTTGGATCTCGGCTATTTGCCCCTTGGTCTCGGTATGATTTTGTTGGTTCATGGCTTGATGTCTCTCAATGGTGGCATTCATGTGCATATTACTTGCGGCCAACTCCTTCATCATTTCCTCTAGGGACCGGTTTTGCCCTCCCAAACTTGGGCCACTTTGATTCTGATTAGGGGCTGGTCGGTTTTGGGTAGGTCCTCCTTGTTGGTATTGCCTTTGGGGAGGCCTATAGACATTGTGGGTGGTTTGAGGGGCGGTTTGTTGATGGGATTGATGGGATTGGGGAGCCAAGTCTCTTGGGATGCCATGACACTAAGTCTCACCGGTCGCCCCTTGTCCATAAGGGCGACTAGGTCCGGCCCGGTTTTGATACCCTTGATAGTCCCCCACGGCATTTACCTCTCCATGGTCCTCTTCTAGCAAAGTCGGGCAAGAGTCCGTTTTGTGGTCCATAGCCCCACAAAACTCACAAACCTTGGCCTTAGCCGGTTCTCTTCTCATCAAATGTATCATCATTTCCTTCATTTGCTTTACATCCTCGGACAGTTGATTATTAGGGGTCTCGGCCTTAGCCACACTTCTAGTTCGGGCGAACTCCTCTTGACGGCTATTAGCTTCCTAAAATCTAGCATTTTCGGCCACCTTCCCGATTAAGTCCCTTATTCCTCTTAGTGTAAGAGTAGACATAGATCCTCCGGCCGATGCATTCAAGAGCATTTTATCCAAAGGCTTGAACCCATCCAACAAGTACTCAATTAGAAGCTTCTCGGGAAGTCCTAAATTGCAACAACTCCCCTCCAGTTGGTTGAACTTCTCAAGATAGTCGTACATCGACTCATTCGGCCCTTGTTTCAACTCTTGCAATTGCCTCCTCACTAGTGAGGCTCGGCCAATAGGGTAGTACTTGGCCAAAAATTTCGATTGCATTTGGGCCCAAGACTGAATACTACCCGAGGGCAAAGAGAGGAACCAATCAATGGCCGAATCCATTAGAGAGAAGTAGAATGCCTTCAACTTGAAGTCATCTACTTCTACTCCATGGGGCTTGAGATTTTGGCATGTGCCATGAAAACGTTTGAGATGGGTAACCGCGGACTCTCCTTGAGTACCCGAGAACTTAGGCAAATTGTGCACAACTCCGGTGCTAACCAATATATCCTCTAGTTCCGGGCTCGCATAGATACACCAAGATTGGTTTCTAAAGTTAGGAGCCGAAAGTTCCCCCATGGTGGGTTCTTGATAGAACACATTCTCAAAGTTTTCATATTGTACTCTTGGGGCGCGTTGTTGAGGTTGAGGTTGAGGTCTAGGCGGAGGTATAACCGGTTGCCTTGGATCCATTCGAGCTTGGTCCACGGGCACCCCTTGGTTTCTCTCGGCCGCTTGCCTTTGCCTCATCTCTCGGAACAAGTTCTCCGGGTTCTCATGGAATAGAGGAATCCCATCGTCTTGTTCCATGTCATTGTTTACCACATCTTCATCAAAATGATCACTATGATGAGACATGGTTCGCAACGTGAAAAAAAAAAAGTAAAAACGAGAACAACTTTCAATGATTCACTACTTCTCCGGCAACGGCGCCAAAATTTGATGAGCACTAGTCGTGATCGTGCAAATCAAAGATAAATTTGTAGTGTCCACTATCTTGAACTCACTAGTAAACTAGTAAAGTAGCAAGTAGGGGTCGAACCCAAGGGAAGTATATCAAATACTCGTTGTTCTTTGTACCAAATGTAAAGGAAAGTAAATACAAGTTTTGGGGTTTTGAAAGTGGTTTTGTAAAGTAAAATTAAAAGTAAATGCAAAGGGATTGTGATTGATAGAATAGAATTCGGTCTAGGGGCCTTTGTTATAGCTCAACTCATGATTGACCTTCTAATGATCTATCTTGCATCCATAGGTGTGGTTACTCCATTCCAAGAGATCACCCAAACAAGGCCATTCCAAGCACTTGTTCCATGATTCATTCCATTCCAAGAACAAATCACTAGTGTACTAAAGAATAACACCCCATTCCAAGGTATGCTAAACTAGGTGCAAGGTTTGTTCCACATTCCAATGAAAACAAACTCAATAGTTGTGAAGAGACCACACGGCTAACCCTTGCCATTCCAAGCATTAGATTAGCCTAGGTACTCATTCCCAATCTATTGTCACAACTAGCAAATGAATACAAGATAACATGAAGATTCAAGGTCTTAGAGCCTTGCTACAACATTAAGGGGACCCCAAACCGAATTATGGAAGTTTAGCCACTCATATTCATGAAATGAATATGAGAGCTAAGGAGCATAACCGGAATAAGAAGGCTCAAAACTCAAAATGCGTAGAACAAAAGGTAAAATGCGTAACAAGTAAGGGAAGGAGTAGAGAGATGTTGAACTTTCCAATTTCCAAGCCAAATGACAAGAGTAACAAGGATGGATTTTAGAGTAATTTTCGAATGTCATTTACAAGGGCCAATGGCCTCTATATATCGAGAATGATGGGGATTCTAAGCCCTTGGATGAGACTTGATCTTCAAGTTTGAGTGGCATAAGTGATTTGGCACAAGCAATGGCCCAACCGACTTTCCTCCTTGGCCTAGGGGTCCTTGGCATTGGTGAAGGTTGCCTTGGAGTGAGCACACGCCAGGCCACGTCAGCCTTCGAAGGACGAGCCGAGAACTGCAGTGGGGCCCGCTTTTGGCCCTCGGTTGAGTCGAAATGGCTTGGTCTTCGGCCAAGGGTAGTTTTGCTCGAGCGTTCGGCCTGAAAATTGAGATCCTCCGAATAAGTGGGCATTCCAAACAACTTGATCGAGCCAGTTTTCCCAGATTCGGCCGTTTGTTCGAGCAATTTGGTTTTGGTCCTTCAGCGCACGCGGGGCCTTGCTTGAATCTGGGCCACCTCCCAATCCCCTCGAGCGTTTTTTTTGGAAAGGTGAAATCTTCTGACATATCTGTTACTTGAATCATTTTGGTCGAGACGGAATTGTGAGATTGGCTGGTTTGCTCGACAAACTTGATTGTGGACCTCGGAGGCTCGGCAGTGACTCGAACATGCGCTCGGGTACTCGGCCTTGGAAGCTCGGATGTGCGCTCGGGTACTCGGCCTTGGAAGCTCGGATGCGCGCTCGGGTACTCCGGCATTTCTCGGACGCGTCCGTCCTTGCGCCTGGGACGCGGCCTGGTGCTCTCGGCGCGACTCGGTGTTCTCGGCAGGTCTCGGACAGGTCCTCGGGTCACGACACGGGTCCTCTCGAGCAGGACCGGTCCATTTCGGTCCTCCCTCGATTTTCTTCGGGCAAACCTCAAATTTTCTCGAGCATCCCTCGAGTCATATGCTCATAAGATGGTCAAGAACTCCTTGTGACGATTTTTGGCACAAAATGCCTTCTTTTAAGCTCGATTCCTCTTTGGACTTCAAAAGGCCCTGAAATCCAAAACGACATTAACAAGTAAACGTTCTTATGATCAAATGTCGTAAATGGTGGGATTAATGACTTAATGAGTCGTATAAATACGTCTCATCAAGTGTGTAGAAATCACAAATCTGTCTGAGAAGTCACAGGGTCCAGACTGTCTGAGAGAAATGTGACTGGACATCTCTGAGAGAGCTCAGCGCTACGAAAGAGATGAGATCTGCGTGACAGATCAAGCTCAGCAGATATACTCAAGATGTGATATGGAAATATCTGAGCAGATATATTCAAGATATGATATGGAAATATCTGAGCAGATATACTCAAGATATGTTATGGAAATATACGAGCTGGATATGGAAGGGAAATAGTTGATTGAGTTAAGATATGGCAATATCTTAACAGAATCAGATATGCAAGATAGAGAGCAAATATCTGATGGAGATCGAACCTCTGATGTAGATCAGATTTACTGGACATCTCTGAGAGAGAGCAGAGCTGCGAGAGAGATGCGTTCCGTGAGAGAGACAAACCGACTTATGACAAGATCGGATCTGGGAAGATATTCTCGAGATACAAATCAAAGATACACGAGTATATGCGTGTAATATTTGACGAGGAATATATATGTCATGATATACATGAATATACGTCTAGTATATATGAAGAGAAGATACACGCCATATTTGGAAAGGAAATATGTGACAGGGTTAAGATATGGAAATATCTTAACCATATCACATCTGGATGATAGCAATCGGATCTGGGACAGAAATCAGATCAGCCGACTTGAAGACGCTATAAAAAGAGGAAGAGTCTTCTGTTCGAAGTGCAGCTTTTGGAGAGAGCAAATCGGCTTTTTGGAGAAAGCGATCGGAGATTGAAGAGTGATCAATTCCGGAGCTGACAAGGTGCTGCTGTGTGCGGACAAGACGATCGTGTTAGTTGATCCTTCGAATTGAGTAGTTTTGTTAGTTGTCACTGCGTGAGACAAGTGTAACAAACTGCAAGCATATTCCTTTATCAATAACACGGATCTTGAAGCCCTTCTGGAACTGTCCAGAAGGCAAGTGGTTTTCAGCCTGCTGCAAAGGTTGCAGTAAGGTTTCCACTCTAAATCGTGAGCATTTACTATCTGTTTTATATTTCCTGTACGAGAGTTAATTTCCGCTGCCATCTGTCTGAGGGATACCACTCTGGGATCTCCCTCACATAGTTGGCTAACCTAACGATCCAACAATTGGTATCAGAGCTGGGAAGCTCTAGATTTTGTGTTAGCCTTTGCAGGAAATCATGTCTAACGGAAGCGACTCGTTCTGGAAGCCGCTGGTGCTCAGTCCGGGAGAGTATGACTGGTGGAAGGATCAGTTTGAAGCTCACGTCTGTTCCCTGGATGGGAAGCTGTGGCAAGTATTCGAAAAGGGTAACTTCCCTATTCTGGATGTGACAGATCCTGCCAAATCGAAAGAAAAGGAGAAAGACGACTACACAGATGCTGATTACAAAGCTCTCCAACAGAATGCCAGGGCTAAGAAGGTTCTATACATGGCCCTCTCACAAGGAGATCAGGTGAAGATGGCTGTTTACAAAACTGCGAAGGAGCAGTGGGATGGCCTTGCTTGACTGTACGAGGGAAACGAGGATATAAAAAGGAACAGAATCCTAGCTGCCACAAAGGATTACGAATCTGTCGAACAGTGAAAGGACAAATCTTTAGAGGACTTCTACACGAGATTTCAAGTAATCGTCGCACAGCTGAACTCTCTAGATGAGAAGCTTCCACAGTGGAAAGTAACTCATCAGTTCATGCAAGCTCTTAGCTCCAGATGGGATACAGTGACTACAGCTCTCCAGGCTCAGAAGGGGATCAAAGATGTCACCTTGGAAGAACTTGTAGCGAATCTGCAAAGTCAAGCTGGGATAGCAGAGAGAAAAATGGCTAGGAGGCAAGCAGGCGAATCTCAAGGTATAGCATTGAAAATTGAGAAGGCTTTGGATATAGCACAGGTGAGTATGCCATCTACAAGTGAGGATGAGGAGATTGATCTCCTTTCGAGAGCCTTCAAGATGACAAACACAGAGATAGTGCAGAACTTCAAAAGAGGTCTCTCTGATGGAAGAAACTCTGGCAGAGAAGAAAGTAGGACAAAGGCAGGAGCAAAGGAAGGAAGAACCTGCCATCACTGCCAAAAAAAGGGGCATATTGCTAGAGATTGCTACAGCAAAATGAAGGGTGAACCACCTGCCCCAAAAGAAGCTCATGCCATGTTCGCTGCCTGGGGTGACTCAGATGAAGAACGCAGCAATGGGAAGCGAGCTAAGGAGCCATGTCTAATGGCGCGTGGCACCACTAGTGAGGTAAATGATACCGATTCCTTTATTAATGAAGTCTTCAGTGAATCTGATTTTGCAGAGACTATTGCTGAACTGCTGAAGAAGATTACGAGTCTCAAAGAACAGCTTGAGGTAATGTAAGATGAACATGAGGACGATATGGAGAACAATCGTCTATGGTCAACCAAAGCCATGAGACTTGAGAAAGAAATGAGGGAGCATGTCTGCAAATGTTCCACGTGTGACGGAAGGAACACACAAGTCCATGCCTTGAGTGACGAACTGAGGCGCTTGAGGATTGACGACACCAAGTCAACAGACATCAAAATGGAGGAGTCAAATGCAGAGCTGGCCAGGCTCCAGTTAGATAACGATGAGCTACGTCAGACTGTGGCAGATCTCAGACAAGGAGAGGCTGAGAGAAAGAAAATCTGGCTTCGAGAACTAGAAGCCAAAAAGGTCGAGGAGGTAAAACAAGACTACAAAAGAAAGTTTGCCAGACCTGGACTTGGGTATATGGAAGAAACTGACAAAGAGGCAGCAAATAGAAGGATTGCCAAAGGAAAGGGATTGATGACTGAAGTCGGAGAGAGCTCCCGCCAGGTGAAAAAGCCGGAAGCTACTAGTCAGTTGGGAAGAGCAGCCACATTTCCGAAGGAGAGTCATCTCCATGACAGTGACTCTGGACCTTTAAAGGCTGGGAAGGCTTCTGAAATGTGGAAGAAGATGAGTTCCAATCATCAACCTTTCTCGATCGACTTTCAGGCACGGAGAAACAGGAGAACCGTGTCCTTAGAGAGACATAAGAAAACTGGTAGTCTCTATTACCGTGTCTGCTGGCACTGTGGTCACCCAGGCCATTACAGATCAGACTGTGAGAAATGGAAAGAAGCCAACGAGAAGAGTCACAGCTATCAGAGAAAGGCCAGTACTGCTTATGTCCCTAGGAGAAAGGGTTCTCCTCATAGAAGGGAAGACAGAGCTGAATGGGTTCGGTCTCACCATGACACAGCTATCGACGGACGACCCAGGAGAACTCCCAGGAGGAGAATCAATCTCGCTGATGATAATGATTCCCGTCCTTTAAAGTTTCCTTCTGCTGTTAAGACTGTCCCAAAACCCAGTAAGCCCAAGCTTGTCTGGGTTCGTAAAAACTAATCTCTCTCTCTCACAGAAGTGAGGCCCTGACCCTGGTATCTGGACAGGGGATGTTCCGGGCACAGAGGGGGAATCCAGGACTACAAGCGATGGGAGAGTTATACAGCCACCGGCAAGGCTGAGGGACCACCAGTGTTACATATCACAGGATAACGGAGCCCACCGCACTGTCGTTAAGATGCGATGTTCTCTGTGCAAAAATAAATTTATATCTCCGATACTCGCGACTTAACTATTTTTGGTAGTCAGTGGTAAGTACGGGTCGAACCCAAGGGAATTAGGTGATAGTTGTTCTTTCTAAAAGGGGGAGTTAAATTAAGCAGTTGGGGGGTTGGTTTTGGTTTTAGTACTGAAAAGTAAAGTGCTTGATGGATGAGTCTTGACAGAAAATAAACAGTTGATATGGTACTGAAAGTAAAGTAACAGTTGATATTACAATTAAAGGAAAGTATTCGGTTTTAGGGGGCCTTGTATCATAGTATGTTTATCATCGACCTCTAATGATCATACTATGTGTTCAAAGATGAATCAAGGCTATTTCTAGCACATGACTTGCCACATCATTTAGAACACTTGTTCTATTTAGACTAATTCCTCCTTTCGAAGTATCTTAGCCTTATGTGCATCCATTTGATCTCCAGTTACGATCAACCAAATGGTTTTTGAAAGAGGTCGAACTCCTCAGATAAGATTTGCCCGTTAAAGCATCCACTTACCCGAGTATGTTCACGAACCCCACGGAAGAGCTTTGCCCGTTAAAGCATCCACTCAACCTTGGAAGTTCTAACCTAATATGTGGCACATAGAACACGTTTTGAACACATAGAGGCTCTAAGAGTAGGGCCTAAAAGATTGTATGATACAAGCACACCCCTTCAACCGAATGAAGGGTTTAGCTACGAATATTCATGGAATAGGACATCATAGCTAAGTGCGTTGAAAAGTAAAGGTTTTTGAAAGACAGTAAAGTAAAGTTTTCGAAAGTAAAGACAGGAAAGTAAAGTTGTTGAATTGAAAAGACAGTAAAGTAAAGAAGAGAGTACTTACAAGAACCGTTAAGAGTGCTAAAGATCAAGCTTCGATTCCAAAGTAAAGTGCTTACATGATTGTGCCCAAAATCTAGAGAGAAGCTAGAGCTTTGTGATGGATGATGTTTTGATATGAGATTTGTTTGTGATTGGATTATGATACAAGGAGGAGGGCTTTGGTATTTATAGGCTAAGGGGAGGAAGATATGTGGAGGAGGAGAAGACACATGTCAAGAGGGGGATGGGGAAGCTCAAAGCCGCCGGCCCTTAGGTGTCTTCCTCCTTAGCCGCCGCCCATGTGGCATGAAGGGAGAGGTGGAGTGCTTAGCCGCCGGGTAAGGTGGCAATTCCAAAAGCCATCGGCTCCCTTTCAGCTCCGGTCTGACTCTGGTTGCCCTTTGGTTGGACTTGTTTTGAGTGATTCCACGTCAGGTTCTTGAAAGTCAGAATTTGGTCTTGACCTTGAATGACTCGTAATTCATTTTCAGCTTTAAAACTCCTCCTTAGCTTGTATTCTCTCTAGACTTCAAAATACCCTGTAGATAAATATCGGAACTAACAAGCAAAATTTAAATAGACAAAGAGTCTAATTTGGTGGGTTTAACTGTGTTTATGATTCATACAATTATGGTCCATCAGATCACCCCACACTTTTAGTTGTTCATCCCGAACAATGCTATTTAAGGGCGGAACACAATCTAAGTAAACTTTTAAATATGAAAGTGAGACTGTGGGACTAGATTTATCTTAATTCATGCATTACTTACTTATTACCAAACTAAACCGTGTAAATACTTAGAAGTAACTTGATACTTGTTCCTTCGAGCCGAGATGCAATTTAATTAGGATGTTTAGGGAGATAGCCCTTTTCAGGCTCCTGGGCTGCATTCTCAGGACCGACTCGCACTATATGGTTTAACTTGTAGCTTTTTCTGGCACGTGACTTGATTCGGGTTTCACTGAGTTGAGCATTTTGATTTCTTTTTGGCGAGGGACAGCTTCTGTAGTGAATCGGCCTTTGGCCTTTGATATTGAGTTGGAGTTTCTTCACTTTTGTTCGGTTAAAACCTTCACAATTCTGGCTTTCAGCCTTTGATTAGCTTCTTCGAGCTTTTTGCTTTTTTGTGACTTGCTAATCCATTTTCTCAGCCTTTTTGGGAGGTCCAATCTTCACCCGCAAGCATATGGAAATACCTCCCCGCTCTTTCTCATCCTCGCCGTTTCGTGCGGGTCAAAATGAGGGTCGCTCATTTGTTTTCCCAGCTACTCTGACTAGAGATAGGACGGTTTGATTCCCGTCCCGCCTCTTTGCATAAACGCTGCATGGCGGAGATGACTCTGACTCAACTGAAACCCGAAGTGCAGCCTCCACTGACTTCGTAAACCATATAGTGAAATTCAGTCCTTCGAGTGCTTGCCAAGCCTCTCTAGGGCAGTTTATGTCAACTCCACATCCGCTGTATATCTCAGCACAAAGGGACAAATGAGAAGTTACATCCTTAGTTTTTAAACAGTTGAATTTTCACAAGGTAAATGCATGAATTATGATCTATCTTTTTCACATTCTCAAGTTCATGTTTTCAAAAAGATAATATTAAGGGAAAAGGAAAAGAAAAAGCATGTTAATTAACTATGTACACAGGTGGTTCTCACCCCACACTTTTGAATGAAGGCGTGCCTTTCAGCAAGACTTAGTTCAAAAGTCATGCAAGCATATATTTACGAGAGAAGGAAATGACATTAAGGAAAAGGGAAGAACTGAACTCCCTTTTACTGTGTCGTGGAACGTCATAGCTCGAGTTGGATAATCGAGGGAGTTCGGCTGGGGCCTTGAACTCTCAGCGCATGCCCGATAATTCTCGGAAGCTGCCTGGCTGATCTGATCTTGCTCCAAAAACCGATTCCTACAAGGAGTCATTCCTTCTATACAAAAATGGGTGAGAGTGACTTACGGTAAAAACTAAATGACAGAAAAGAAAATTACTGAAAGTAAGATAGGTGTCGGGTTACCTCCCGACCAGTGCCTTCGTTTAACATCGTTGGCTCGACGCATGGGGATCACAGGTTTGGATCCCATGGGCAGCTCAGGTTGTATTTTTGTGGAGTGCCTACTTTCATTTTTGTCTTGTCGTTCCCCGAGTTTTTGTGGGATGATGAGCTCGGGTCAGGACTTCCTTGTTTTGGTGGTTTTGTCTTCCTATTCTTCCGCTTCTTCCGATTCTTCCGAAAAGGTGAGGTTCTTTTGACCATAGCTGCTGGTTTAGTCACCCTCTCGGTTTCTCTTGGTTGGTCAGGAACTAGTGCGTTGGGATCAGATGTGTTTACGATGTCTGGTGGTTTCTTCGTATCCGTGCGGCCATTATTATTATCGATGTAGAAATTTGCAATTTTGCCGCCGAATTCAAGCGATAATGAGCCCTTGCCCATATCGATCCTTGCTTTGGTAGCGTAGAGGAATGGCCGTCCCAATATGATTGTTGGAGGGTCATTTTTGCTGGCATTTTCTGTTCGTATTACATAAAAGTCTGCAGCAACGAAAAGCTCTCCCACACTGAGTATTAGATCTTCAAATACTCCAACCGGACGGACACAGGACTTGTCCCCCATCTCGAGGGATATCATTGGTGGCTTCAATGGACCAAGCCCCAATGAGCAGTATAGATGGAAGGGCAAAACATTGACAGCAGCTCCAAGGTCAATAAGGCAATGGTGAATTTGGGCTTCGCCGATAACACAGGTGACTGTAAAGGCTCCTGGGTCCTTATTCATTTCCAGTTGTACCTCATGACTCCAAGTGACGTTCTTTTTCTCTATCAGGTCATTTTGTTCCTTCATTGGCTCCAATCTTTTTTCTTTTTTGTTCTTTTGGGCCGCAGGATCTTTGGAGGCAATGATTTTCATGGAGTAGGATGAGTCTCGAACCCCGATTTTTTTTGATTCCGAGGCCCGATCTAGGATCGTCTGAGTCTAAGTCTTTATTGTCATCCCACCCAGATGCTGGTACGTTAAAGCGTGTGACTGGCGGTGGTGTCATGCGAACGGTGAATGCATAGCGTCCATTATCATTATGCATGACCCACTTTCTGCCATCGATGGGTCGGTCTTCTTCTTGATTCCAACCAGGACGGCACCTACGATTGAAGTGTTTGGCTGTAGGTTTGTAAGCTGCGGGTCCTCGTTGTTGTTTTGCCAGCAGGGCTGCAGTTTGTGCTTTTTTGAGTTCTTCCATGGCTATTAGTTCTCCGAGTGACTGGGCATGTGATTCATCTTCCCATATCATACCAAGGAACTCTTCTTTCTTTGCTTCTGTAGTTGTTAATGAGGGTCGTACCGCTTCTTCTAGTGCCTCCTTCATATCTGACATTGTTACCATGCTTACATTTGCCTTTGGGTTTGGGATGGTCTGTGAAGGAAGTCTGCATGGTTCATTAGTGAGCACGGACATTGCGGTGGCGAGCTGGGACATTTGTTTGGTCAACTCTTAAATTGCCCCGTCAGTTTTTGCCTGGAATTGGTTTAACGATGTTCCCAATTGATTCACGCTTCCTGCGAGCTCCTTCATTGTGTCTTCAAGCGACTTGCTTGGTCCTTGCTGATTATTTGAGCTGGATTGGTATTGATTCGTTCCCTTTTGCTGATATTGGCTCGTCGGGTATTGATTTGATCCTTTCTGCTGATATTGGCCTGCTGATGGAGCGTTCTGGTTGTACTGCCGGTGGGGCGGTTGGTAGAATGACTGAGCTAATTGCGGTGCGGCTTGTTGTGTCTCCTTCGGAGGATGGTTGTCGTTCTGCCAGCTTGGATTGGTCGCTTGATTATACTGCCGGATTGGTCCTGCTCTATCGTTGTTGTTGTGGTTGTTGTATCCTTGGTATCCTACCACTGCATTCACTTCTTCCGGTTCCTCTACTATCAGTGTTGGCATACGTCAGTCTTGTGGTCCGTAGAACTACAAAACTCGAAAGGCTTTATCTGAACTGGCTGCCTTCGTAGGATTTGAATCATCATTTCCTTTATTTGTTTCATCTCCTCTGGCATAGAATTCATCGGTGTTTCAGCCTTTGCCACATTCTTCGTTCGGGAAAATTCTTCCTGCCGAGTTGTCTCTTCTCTAAATCGAGCATTTTCAGCAATGTCGGTGATGAGATTCCTTATGCCACTCAATGATAGATTCATCATGGATCCTCCAGCTGAGGCATCCAGAAGCATTTTGTCTAAGGGCTTTAATCCATCAATGAGGTACTCGATTATGAGTTTCTCGGGCAGTCCAAGGGTACATCAGCTTCTCTCCAGGCGATTGAACTTTTCCAGGTAGTCGTACATGGTTTCATTGGGCCCTTGCTTGATGTCCTGCAGTTGCCTCCTTACTTGCATTGCTCTTCCTGCCGGGTAGTAATTGTCCAGGAATTTCTTTTGCATCTGAGCCCATGTTCTGATGCTACCGGAAGGCAATAAAAGAAACCAGTCGTTCGCTGAGTCAGTGAGGGAAAAGTAGAACACTTTTAGCTTAGAGTCGTCTATGTTCACGCCATTGGGCTTTAGGTTTTGGTAAGTGCCATGTAAGCGTTGGAGATGAGTCGTTGCTGATTCTCCACAAGTTCCTGAGAACTTTGGCAAGTTGTGGGCCACTGAAGTGTTGATGGCGATGTTTTCTAGCTCAGGGCCTTCGTAAATGCAGCACGGCTGATTTCTAAAATCTGGTGCCGACACTTCTCCCATAGTAGGTTCACGGAAGTTGTTGTTATCCCCGTAGTAGTCATCAAAGATGGGTTCACGTCTTGGCTCTCGTCGATATTGCGGGGGTGGTGGATGTCTAGGGGGTTGTTGCGCTGGGCCAGCTTCATTTCGACCCTCGGGTGGTCCTTGGTTTCTTAGGATGGCATTCCTATCACGATCTCTTTGGTTTCAGAAGAGTTGCTTTGGATCGTCGAGAATTGGAAATTGAGGTGGTGCCTCGTTATTTCGATCGAACAGATTGACCTCGTCGTCATTCTGATAGTCATGGGTGCTTCCTTCACGAGACATGGTTGTACAGAAGCGAGTTCGAAAGGAAGAAAGAACAATTAATTCTAATTCCCCGGCAACGGCGCCAATTTTGACGGAGCCCACCGCACTGTCGTTAAGGTGCGATGTTCTCTGTGCAAAAATAAATTTATATCTCCGATACTCGCGACTTAACTATTTTTGGTAGTCTGTGGTAAGTACGGGTTGAACCCAAGAGAATTAGGTGATAGTTGTTCTTTCTAAAAGGGGGAGTTAAATTAAGCAGTTGGGGGGTTGGTTTTGGTTTTAGTACTGAAAAGTAAAGTGCTTGATGGACGAGTCTTGATAGAAAATAAACAGTTGACATGGTACTGAAAGTAAAGTAACAGTTGATATTACAATTAAAGGAAAGTATTCGGTTTTAGGGGGCCTTGTATCATAGTCTATTTATCATCGACCTCTAATGATCATACTATGTGTTGAATCAAGGCTATTTCTAGCACATGACTTGCCACATCATTTAGAACACTTGTTCTATTTAGACTAATTCCTCCTTTCGAAGTATCTTAGCCTTATGTGCATCCATTAGATCTTCAGTTACGATCAACCAAATGGTTTTTGAAAGAGGTCGAACTCCTCAGATAAGATTTGCCCGTTAAAGCATCCACTCAACCTTGAAAGTTCTAACCTAATATGTGGCACATAGAACAAGTTTTGAACACATAGAGGCGCTCTAAGAGTAGGGCCTAAAAGATTGTATGATACAAGCACACCCCTTCAACCGAATGAAGGGTTTAGCTACGAATATTCATGGAATAGGACATCATAGCTAAGTGCGTTGAAAAGTAAAGGTTTTTGAAAGACAGTAAAGTAAAGTTTTCGAAA
Source organism: Rhodiola kirilowii (assembly GCA_033675215.1). Classification (NCBI taxonomy): domain Eukaryota; kingdom Viridiplantae; phylum Streptophyta; class Magnoliopsida; order Saxifragales; family Crassulaceae; genus Rhodiola; species Rhodiola kirilowii. The sequence continues at coordinate 37,268,603 of CM066195.1, forward strand.
GTAAAGACAGGAAAGTAAAGTTGTTGAATTGAAAAGACAGTAAAGTAAAGAAGAGAGTACTTACAAGAACCGTTAAGAGTGCTAAAGATCAAGCTTCGATTCCAAAGTAAAGTGCTTACATGATTGTGCCCAAAATCTAGAGAGAAGCTAGAGCTTTGTGATGGATGATGTTTTGATATGAGATGTGTTTGTGATTGGATTATGATACAAGGAGGAGGGCTTTGGTATTTATAGGCTAAGGGGAGGAAGATATGTGGAGGAGGAGAAGACACATGTCAAGAGGGGGATGGGGAAGCTCAAAGCCGCTGGCCCTTAGGTGTCTTCCTCCTTAGCTGCCGCCCATGTGGCATGAAGAGAGAGGTGGAGAGCTTAGCCGTCGGGCAAGGTGGCAATTCCAAAAGCCATCGGCTCTTTTTCAGCTCCGGTCTGACTCTGGTTGCCCTTCGATTGGACTTGTTTTGAGTGATTTCACATCAGGTTCTTGAAAGTCAGAATTTAGTCGTGACCTGGAATGACTCGTAATTCATTTTCAGCTTTAAAACTTCTCCTTAGCTTGTATTCTCTCTAGACTTCAAAATACCCTGTAGACAAATATCGGAACTAACAAGCAAAAGTTAAATAGACAAAGAGTCTAATTTTGTGGGTTTAACTGTGTTTATGATTCATACAATTATGGTCCAGCACAGGATCAGGTAAATCTAGATAATTTGTATCATTTTTGTGGATTTGCATCCTTTGTCTCTCTTGCAGAACCAAAGACAGTAGCAGAAGAGCTCAAGGATCCAGAATGGGTCAATGCCATGCAAGAAGAGCTACATCAGTTTGAGAGGAACAAGATGGATGTGAAAACGGCCTTCTTGAAAGAAGTTCTGAAAGAGGAGGTATATGTGAGCCAGACACCAAGGTTGAGGATCACACTCACCCTGATCATGTCCATGTCTTGGACAAGGCGCTGTATGGGTTGAAGCAAGCACCCCGCGCATGGTATAAGTGATTGTCACAGTTTCCACTGTCCCACGGATATGCCAAAGGAGAGGTGGAATACATTGCCGCTGCTGCTTACTGTGCGCAGCTGCTATGGCTCAGGCAACAGCTAAGTGACTATGGTGTTATTACTGATTGTGCTAAAATTCTATGTGATAACACTAGTGCTGTTAATATCTCTAAAAATCTTGTGCAGTTTCCACGCACTAAGCATATAGAGATTCGATATCACTGTCTGTGAGACTGTGTTGAAAAAGGAATAGTGGAGAGGGAATATTGCAGAACTGAGGGACAGATAGCAGACATATTCACAAAGGCATCGCACAGGGAACCCTACGAGAAGCTGAGGCTTGAACTAGGTATGGTCTCTCTTCCTTAGAGCTATGCTCATATGTTGCTCCCTCAGTGATTGGCTAGACTAGATGCATACAAGTCACGTCTGATGGAGAATTTAACATGGATATTCTGTGCTAGTGAAAAATTAAGTTGTGTTCACATTGTCTCCATGCATGCTAGTTATGTGATTCATGACTGCATTAGGGATTGAAAAACATGAAATTCTGAATCTTCTTTCTGCCCGAAAGAGACCTCCATAGTTGATCCCATATTATAAGCCCAGGAGGTACTCTAGACCAACCCTAGCCTATCTTCATGTGGGATAATCCTATGAGCCCGTTGATGTGCTATTTTTCTGGAGTTATTCCACATGAGGTATGAAGATGATAAAAATGTGTTTGGATAATCTTATTTGTTTTTTCCTGATTGTGTGTGGTGTTATTTGTACCATTTGGGTAAAGTTAGCACACCATACCAAAAACCTTGCGTACCCATGAGACAGGTCAGATTGAGTTATCACTCTGGAAGATTCAACGTTGGCTGGGAAACAATCTCTGTAACAGTAGTGGAGTAGGAGACTCCTCATTTGAGTGAAATGAAAGCCCTGTCATTGAGATGAGATGGTGATTGGCTCAATGGTGAAGAAAAGATTGTCGCGGATAGTTCGATGTTCAAGTATGACGAGTTGATTCATAAGGCAGCGGACTTGCGAAACTCTTAATTGGCAAAAGTGTTGTGCAAGTCTATGGCTTGGTTATCTTCACAGGGACTATTCAAGCGATTTGTGGTCAGGTGTTGGCATCATATGTTTTGACTACGTTGGCTGATATCGAAGTCAAAGTTGAGGCACACGCATTTGAGAGGATTTGAGCTTTATGAGGGTTGATTTATAGAAGCTGAGTGTGTGGAGGCAGGACCTGCTTGGGTTTCTAAGGCCATTGATTTTGAATATGGGGCTTCTGATTTTATGTAAGAGATTGGAGATGCATCCGGTTTTATTAGTTGAAGTAAATAACAAGAAAGGCATGCCAGGATGCCTTGCAAGAAGCATCTGGGACAGCTTCTCAATCCGTCTTATGCAAGGGTGAAGTGCTGGCCGGAGGTGATGAGGAAGTAAAGAGTTCTTGTTTTGCAATGTGCAGTGAAGCTAGTTTTCGAAGTTTGAAGTGCTTGTTTGGAGCTAGGAAACAGCAGCAGCGAGATGTTTCTTGTTGTGAGTCGTGGAGGTAAGGGAACGAGGCAGTAAGCCTGCCGTTTGAGGCGTGGGTGAGGAGAATCATCCAGAAGGACATTGAGTACCAGTGGGAGACTTTCCCTTGAGTCAGCAGGTCACGAGATTATGTAGTTTTGAAGACTTTGAAATTGGAGTTGGTAAGCTTGATGGCTACAAATTTGTTTCAACAGAGTGGGGTGAAAGAATGGAGGAAGATTGTCTCAATGATGATGACCTCTTCAGTAGCTATCGGAATATGATGCCCTATTTTACACTGTCTGCCATGCTGAGATAAGCAAATTCAGAAGAAGCTTTGACAAAGTATGCCAATAGTTGTGATGATTTAATCATCATTGTTGGCGGCTGAATAACCATGAATGGGGAAGAGTCCTATGAGTTAAGGCTAGACATCATCAATGTAAGAAAAGGGAGCTCACTTGTTTGATGTATGATGACAAGCGCACTGAGTTGCTGTGTTGATGACTTTGTATGGAAAATGTAGCCTAGTGGACCTACAGGCAGACTATCTGTTACATTGCTAGAGGGAAATGTTGCTCCGGCATTGTTGATGCCGAGGTACTTGACTCTGATCAAATTATGGACAGGAGGCAACATGATGGAGGATGGTTGCATTTGTTTGCAAAAAAGTACTAGGAATTGTGCCAGTATGAACTTGGAAGGATATTTTTGAGCATAAAAAATGTCAGCGAGAGAGTAGTGTGATTTGGTTGGAGAGTGAACCCAAAAGAGGCTAGAATGAAGGCCTTGCCGCTGCGGTGATAGAAACATGAGGTATGGACAATGGTCCACGAGTGCTGCAAGATCAGTTCTGGTGATGGTTAGTGTATTCAGTGGAGTCACACACATTATGAGAAGAAGATCATGAGTCCTGTAACGCAGTTGGTGTTCTTCTTGCTCCTACTTTTGAGCGTGATTGCTGAGGTCTGGAGTACTCTGCAGGAGAAGGATGGATTGTTCCCCGCTCCCCGACCCCGTCACCTGTAGAAGAAGTCGTTGTTGAAGGAGCTTCGGTCTGAGGTTCAGGAAGCTCGGACTGAGATGCAGGGAGGTCGGTCTACATTGAAGGAGGTGAGGTCTGAGCTGCAGGATGTGAAGGAGAGGTTAGCAGTCATGGAGTTGGCAGTAGAGGTGGACTCGGGTGGTGTGACAGCTGTGTTGGAAGGGCTCCCATCGCAGATCAAGAGCCTTGCCACGGAGACTGTGGACCAGTTGAAGGTTCCGTCCCAGAATGATGCTTAGTCTGGACTGTCTCATGGATCCCCCTCTTTGCCAACCCTACCATATCTCTCCCTGCTTTTTGAATTTGTTTCTTTTTGAATTTCATGTTCGATTTCTCTGTGCATTTTGATTTCCCTGCTTGGATGTGTGGTGTCTGTGTGACACACTTATGACTTGCTGGCATGACTGAAATGTTTTCTTTCCATTACTCTGTGTCCTTGGTTGCAAATCTTTTTGATGATGCCAAAAGGGGGAATAAATATGTGTGCATTCACTAAGGGGGAACATCTGTACCATAGTTTAAGCGGATGTCTATCTGAGGGGGAACTACGCTTGCTAGACCTAAATAAAACCTTAGCGACCAAACTCTGAAGTAGCTAGCTGCTATAGGGAATTGTGATGTGATTTCTTATTTGTGAAGAAGTGTGTGTCATCATTAAAAAGGGGGAATTTGTTGGACCCTTTGTGTTTTGATGATAACAAACACTTAGCTAATATTTGACTTGAGTGTGTAGAAATCACAAATCTGTCTGAGAAGTCACAGGGTCCAGACTGTCTGAGAGAAACGTGACTGGACATCTCTGAGAGAGCTCAGCGCTACAAAAGAGATGAAATCTGCGTGATAGACGAGATCAAGCTCAGCAGATATACTCAAGATGTGATATGGAAATATCTGAGCAGATATATTCAAGATATGATATGGAAATATCTGAGCAGATATACTCAAGATATGGTATGGAAATATACGAGCTGGATATGGAAGGGAAATAGTTGATTGAGTTAAGATATGACAATATCTTAACAGAATCAGCTCTGCAAGATAGAGAGCAAATATCTGATGGAGATCGAATCTCTGATGTAGATCAGATCTACTGGACATCTCTGAGAGAGAGCAGAGCTACGAGAGAGATGCGTTCCGTGAGAGAGACAAACCGACTTATGACAAGATCGGATCTGGGAAGATATTCTCGAGATACAAATCAAAGATACACGAGTATATGCGTGTAATATTTGATGAGGAATATTTATGTCAAGATATACATGAATATACGTCTAGTATATATGAAGAGAAGATACACGCCAGATTTGGAAAGGAAATATGTGACAGGGTTAAGATATGGAAATATCTTAACCATATCACATCTGCTGGATAGCAATCGGATCTGGGACAGAAATCAGATCAGCCAACTTGAAGACGCTATAAAAAGAGGAAGAGTCTTCAGTTTGAAGTGCAGCTTTTGGAGAGAGCAAATCGGCTTTTTGGAGAAAGCGATCAGAGATTGAAGAGTAATCAATTCCGGAGCTGACAAGGTGCTGCTGTGTGCGGACAAGACAATCGTGTTAGTTGATCCTTCGAATTGAGTAGTTTTGTTAGTTGTCACTGAGTGAGACAAGTGTAACAAACTGCAAGCATATTCCTTTATCAATAACACGGATCTTGAAGCCCTTCTGGAACTGTCCAGAAGGCAAGTGGTTTTCAGCCTGCTGCAAAGGTTGCAGTAAGGTTTCCACTCTAAATCGTGAGCATTTACTATCTGTTTTATATTTCCTGTACGAGAGTTAATTTCCGCTGCCATCTGTCTTAGGGATACCACTCTGGGATCTCCCTCACATAGTTGGCTAACCTAACGATCCAACACTTTCCCAGATTTCATAGCGTTTTGAGGACTTCACCCGTAGGCAGCAGTGATTGGAGGCGATGGTTCAGAGGGTAGTGACGGTGAGCTGGACGATTTCATAGGTGCCTGACTCAGCGCAGGATTTATTCAAGTCGGATGATGATGGCGAGGGCGAGGGCGAGGGCTTGACGGTTAGCATTGTGAACATTTTGTTTTCACAATATTGTCTGTTGTGTCGAACTTTTCTACATGTTGCATTTTGTGTTCACTGGTCATCATAACCAGTAACGGATCCAAAGCGTTGTTAAGATGGGGTTCTAAAAAAAACTTCATCGATGAAGAAGGATATTGTTCTGATTTGACAATTTTTTTTGTACATATATATTCTTTATGCTCAATGAGAAAAAGGATTCGATGCAAAGTTAATTTTTTTTACAAAATACAAACTAATCATAGCCCTTGATCTTGTGATTTGAATGGATGAGATTAAATTTTGATTTTTTTTGGTATTTTTATTGGTGACGAATTATAAAATAAAACCGGCGACTTATGTCGGCTTTTCATTTTTCGGCTCGAAAAGTGATGAACTATAAAATAAACTGACGAATTATAAAATGATTTTGACAAATTTTGTATTTTGTACCAAAATTTAACTTTGTACCTGATCTTGACCCTGTTCAACGATATAAGAAGTTTTCAAGTAAAATACTAAATTAAAACTCATATATGTAGTCAATTGACGATCTAACTTTGGAACTCATAAAAGATCCTCGATACCGCAAACAGAACTGAACAGGACCTCGCACAGTATGATACCCAGTTCGGCTTCGCCTACTCTGGGGGGCTTCCCACACCCTAAAGGGAAATAAATCTTTATTGAATAGTATTGAGCTATTCGTGGACTTACTCTTACAATCTCCCGAATTAAGATGCCTAGCCTCTATAACTACTTCAGTCAGATTTATGATCTCAGCTTCCCCTCGATCCCCTTTGTCCGAACCTCCGGTCCGAACATGCTCGATCTTCTCCCGAAACTCGGTAGCTTTCTCCGAAAGCCAGCAGTTGTGTCTGGTGTGTGCAGAGGTAGGATCAATCATAGACAGCCTGAATAGCACACTGAACAGGCTTTATCAGCGCCGATGTTTTTCCATTGGAAAAAGAACAGTCGGCCGTTGCTTTCTTCTTCTCCAATCAGCAATATGCACTCGTGTATATTTTCTCTCTGAAAGCGATGCAGATATGAACCCCCTAGCATTCAATTTATATGCTTGGGCGATGTCCAAATCTGTTCCAGATATCCTCATCAAATATTTAGGAAATATTCTTAAATATTCGATGTGTATCTTTAATCCAATCTTTTAGGAAGATCACGAGATTACTTCCTCGATAAGTCAGCAAAGCCGCCTTCAACCTGATGTGTAGATATTCATTCGAATATCTAAGTTTCTAAATCTTCGCTGGCCGACTTCAACCGAAAAGATCCTCGATCTTGTAGAACCTTCCGATTTGCATTCGTGCGTCTGCTCCAAGCTGTACTTGAGTGCCAGAATGCGGTTGAACTCTTCTTGAACTCCTGTTGGAACTGTCTAAAGACGTTTTGCCAAATACATGCCATTCATGAAAACATCAATCTCCCCCTTGACATTTTGGCCAAACCAAATCTACTAGATACTAGATCTATCTAACTATCTAGGCTTTAGACACACTTGAGGGAACAAAAATTGATCACCCTCAAAATACTCCCCCTTTTTGCCACAAACTGGCAAGGGGTCCAATTGAGTTCAAACAGTACGAACGACATGTGCCAAAACAAGCACCAAAACAACAAAAGAAAGAGTTCAAAGTTCGTAGAGTTTGTGAGCATGGACCTTTAGGTAGACGATATATCCTCAGAATCACCATCAGTGGCCGCATCATCATCTTCATCTTCACTAGGATAGCGTAGGGCACGGGCCAGCCTATTGATGCGCTTGCGTTGCTCCTTGTCATCTACAATGATGGTATCCAAATCCTTTATCAGCTTGTTCCTCTCGTCACGACCTGTCCTAGCTCCCCCTCTCGTTGATGACTCTGGAATGTCCTTCCTTTTCTTACCCGGCTCTTTGAGATCGTTCACATGATGGCCTTTGAAGAGCTTATGATCTACAGACAATTTCTTCGGGGCCTTTGTAAGATGATGATTTGGAGTCTTCAGATCTGGAGCTTGATGGATGATCAATTCATATATCAGAGAAGGAAAACAAATCCGGTGGAGAGATCGTTTTGAGGTAGCGTGCTCTGCGATATGTTTGAACATGACTCTTCCCAGATTGAACAGCATCTTGTTCCCAATCTGATATATCAGCTGAGCCACCTCTCTGCTGACCGTGGAGCGGTGAGAGGAAGGCTTCCAGTTGAACACTTCAATGAAGAACATCATTGAGTAGAACGTTGATAGGTGAGCCGTAGGAACGACAGTCTCAGGCCACCATGGGACAGAACCCGCAGTTATAGTGTCCACAATCTTATCATAATCTTGTTCCTCTTCATCTACCTCTGGGTTATCCATCTGGAAGTACTTGACGATGAGATCTGGATCAATTTCAATTCTCCTTCCTCGAATAAAAAAAACTCCATAGTCTTTGTCACCGATCACCCCAAACTGAGGAGGGAGATTTGCAATAGCTTCACGAACCAGTTGTTCGTTGAACGGTTTGATCTTGGTCAAGGTCCCTATCAGGCATGTTTGCTTCAGGACATGGATGACCTCCTTCCCGTTATAGCGCTTTTCATCAAGGATCCTTTCTGGAATTATCTTCCTCTTCAGCACTAACTTCCACTTTCTCGCAGCATCTTTATTTAAAAACCATATTCCCTTCTTGACCATGCCAGCTGGAGCAGCTCCGAAAACAGGAGATGTGACTTCACATCTTCTAGCATCTTCTGAAACAGGAGTAGGAACTCCACGTTTCCTCTTTTTGGAAGCATCGGCTCCCTCTGCAACCTGGTCTGCCTCTGCATCCGGGCAGAGTCCTTCTTTGCTGGAATCTCTATAGAAACCTTCTTCTTTCCTTTGTCCTTTTTGGCCTTTTTGAACTCAGCTAGAGAGACAAAATTCTGAGCATCTGCTGAAGGGGTTTCTGATAAGGTGACAGCTAGAGCAGTATCCTCCATCTCTGTATCAGAAATAGCTGGGGAATCCGCCTCCACACGGGCATCCTCCACATTATCATCATCACGAACTCCACTTTGTACATCTACTTAAACTTCAGCTGACTCTTCCACTGATATTGCCTCGGAGACAGAGTTCTCTTGAGGAACGACTGTCTCAACTCCCTGCAGACTACCTGATACAACATCTACTGGTACACTTAACTCCTTTGCAGCTTCAAAATTATTGGCAGGTATAGAATCTTCAACCCCTACTTTCTGGGCTCGTGACGACTAATCTGGTCATGGTACAACAGGTACAGGAACCTCCTCCTTCTGCAAATCTTTAACGACATCATTAATGTCCTTGTAGATGTCATCCAGTTCATCATCCTTCTCAGATGGATCAAACACTTTGGCTACAACATCCTGTTGCTTTGCATGATGTTCACCACCTGAATCCTCACGCTTTTCTCCTGAACCGTCTTCAGATCCTTCATCAATAACCACCTTACTCTTGCTAGAGGACTCAAGAAGCTGTTCAGTCTCTGAGTCTGACATTGCAATGAGCCTTCCTCTTATAGAACTGATCTTGGCAAGACACTTTCTTGGAGAACTTATTCGACGTGTAATCGTTTTCCTCCGAAATCCTGACGGACGCACATATCCAGAGGCATGAATCTTCTCCCTCCATACTCCTTAGCCAGCGGCAACCTTAGACACAGGCTTGCTAGGTTCCCCTTCTTTCACAATCTTGACAGCATCCTCATTAACCACAACCCTACTGGCTTCACCTCCCTTACCAACCACAACATTCACTCCCTTTTCCACCTCCTTATTTCCAACAACAGCATCTCTCACAGGCAGGGAAGTAACAAATGGAGCTTTAGGGTTTGAGATTACCTCAGACTGGGGCATAGCCGGTGGAGGAACACGACTTGTTGATGTCGAACTAGCACCGATTTGTTTAGGAGTATCCTCCGCTATTCGCGAGGGCAAAACCTTCTGCTTTGCAGCAGGTTCTGAACCTTTCTTCTCCACTGACCTGGTTTTAGGGTTTGGTGGAACCATTCCACTGTTTGTTATTTTGACCGCAGACATTGTTGCAGTTTCGGCATCTAAAGGCGACACCTTTTTCTCCTTCGGCATCTTCGATTTTGGGATTTTAGGCTTTGCTGCCAGAGCTTTGGTTGATTTCTTAGCCGCCTTCTTTGTTTCTGGCGAAGTCTTGACAGTGGACTTTGAGGTCTTCCTGGTGTTCACCATCGTCGCCTTAAGGATGAAAGATCGAGAGATTTCGCAACCGCTGCCGTTTTAGGGTTTGAGAGAGAGCGAGAATCGCAGCAGACGAAGCAAATTAATGGTTCAAATTGAGTTCAGCCTTTTCAACTTCCCAAAAGTGTCTTTGAGAATATCTCCTCTTTCCTCATAACGGCACGAAAAGATCTCCAAATATTAAAAAAAATAGTCATCCTCTTAAAAAGCACCTTCTGTTCCAGCTCCCTTTCTCAAGTGGTCAGTCCAACTGTTTTGCTGGAGTTCTATCAAAGACTGACCACTGCCTGGACCACTTAGCTTTTGACGACACATAGACCCAAGGAGGATCTGAGTGTCTCAACCTGAGTAGCATCCAGCGTTTGGTGAAGATATCAGCCAATTGTTTATCTGTCGTTACATGCTTCAGGATCACCACCTTCCGTTCAACTCCGTATTCAGACATCATTTTCTTCATCCATAGCAGTTGAGTGCAGCAACTTCCTGCAGTGGTATACTCCGTTTTGGCCGTAGAGAGCGTGATGCTCTTTTGCTTTTTGCTGAACCAGGATACCAAGTTATTTCCCAAGAAGAAACAACCTCCAGACGCGTTCTTCCGATCTTCTGTGTTTACCGCCCAGTCAGCATTGCAGTAAGCACCCAGATATGGGTTGGGGTCCTTAGTGTACCAGATTCCAAAGTCAACTATTCCGCGTACATACTTTATGATCCGCTTCACTTGCGGAGGATGACTTTCTTTCAGATCTGCCTGGTACCTTGCACATACCGCATACACTATATCTGGTCTGCTGGCTGTTAAGTACAAGAGTTTCCCAATCATACTCCTGTACATTGTCTGGTCGACCTTTGTTCTAGCATCGTCTTTAGTGAATTTTAGATGTGTAGCAGCTGGCGTTCTTTTGTGACTTGCCTTCTCAAGTGAGATGAAGATGCCATCATCCTTCTATATCACATGGAGTCCTAGACAGTAGTTCATCTCTCCAACCATGCTCATCTTGAACTCTTTCTGCATCTGTGCCACTGACTGAGCCACCAGCTTCTGGATGTTGGACCCGAACACTATATCGTCAACATGGATTTGTGCGATAATAAAATCTGACCTTGTGTGCTGCACGAACAGGGTCTTGTCCTTGTTCACTCCCCCTCGCACATAGCCATGGTCAACGAGGAACTCGGTGAGAACATATTTCTTCCGGCCATAGCTTTCAACTTGTATCGGACCCACTGATCTGCGAGGTGTTGGGGTGCAAAGCCTTTATCTGTTGCCCGGTTTGGCATTCTCCACATAGAACATCTATATCACCTATCATATTGGGCATTCCTTGGATGGGTCCAGTTGAGGAGAGCTTCTTTAAGGTCTTAAGATTGAGATGACCCAAGCGCCTGTGCCACAGACCCATCTCATCCGCTTGACTTGTTAACTAGGTTGATGCATCAACTGTTCTAGCAGAGCCTATGAGGTAGCAGTTGTTGGCTACCATGCTGCCTTTTATCAGTGTGCCTCCTTCCTTATCCAATACTTGATAAGAGTCGTGAGTGAATTCAACATGGTGTCCGTCATCACACAGTTGGCTGATACTGATTAAGTTCACCTTCAATCCTTCAACTATGAGAGTATCCTTGAGTACATGGAGATCTAGAACCTTCAATGCCCCACAGGCCACAGCCGATCACCTGACCCTTTCCTCCATCTCCGAAAGTGACAAGCTGCTTTTTTCGTAACAGGTCGAATATGTGTAAGATAATTAGAGTTACCTGTCATATGAGTGGAGCATCCACTGTCAAAGTACCAACGATCTTTCTCCATGTGATTTGATGAGATGTAGGCCATCATACACACGTTCTTGCTTGCTTTTGGTACCCAGACCCGTTTCATTCGAGGTTTAGTCTTGTGTTCAAAGGCTCTTCGTTCAGCAAGAAACAGCCGACACTTAGGTTTGATGTGTCCCATCTGGTAGCATTACCAGCATGTGCGTGAGTTTTTCTTCTGCTTCGAGTAAGGACTAATGTGATCATTGCGAGTCTTCCTCTGACCAGCTAGGGTTTTTCCTTGGTACTGATTCACCTTCTGTCCCGGGTGCTGTTCAGCCACTGATTTTGCTTTAACAAAGGTTGTACATTTTGAGCTTCCTTCTTCTGTGAAACCCAGTCCTCGATGTCCGGACTCCATCCTTTGAGACCTGAGGATCTTGTTTAAATTCTTAGACCCAGAGTTCAACATCTTCACTGACTATTTGAGCTGGTTGAGCTCCTTCATGGAGGCTGAATGATCCATTCTTTCAGATTCTACCTGAAGTTCCAGGGACTCTACTTTCTTTAAGAGGAACACCTCCTTGCGTTTCAGATCTGTAATAGTTTCCTTAGGCCCGCCATACCTACTGGATGAGTCTCACGATCTTTCTCCATGTCTATTTTCAGTGAGGAGACAACACCCAGGAGTTCCATTTTCTGTGCAAACAGACATGACCTTTCCTGTTTCGTTTCTTTCATTTGAGTATTCAGCAAATCAACCTTACCTTGGAGTTCCACCTTCTGTGTAACTAGTATCTCGACCTCCTGCCACACTTTGTCTTTTTCAACAGTCACGCTGGCAAATGTGTCATTGAGCTTCTTGTTGAGGTTAATCACCAATAGCCATTTCTCATACAAGTCTTTATAAGTTTCGGCCAGAGACTCCTGCGTGAGTTCTTCATCATCACTGTCTGATGAGTCGTCAGCTGGGTGTTCCAACTGAGGTGGTTTCAGAGCAGTTCCTCTCACCTATCTGGATTGGGCCTCGTGATTCATCTCATAGGTTCTGAGTGAGCCTATGAGTTCGTCCAGTTTTAGAGTGGAGATATCATGCATCTCTTCAATGGCAGTGACTTTCATTACAAATCTCGGAGGGAGCGATCTTAATACTTTACTGGCCATTCTTTCTCCATCAATGGGTTTTCCCTGTGCAGCAGCCTCATTGGACAGATCTAGAACTCGTGCATTGTACTCTCGTATGGTTTTACTGTCCTTCATCTTCATATCTTCAAACTTTGTTGTCACAATCTGCATACGTGAATTGCAAACTTTGTCGGTGCCTTCATACGCTGTTTGAAGGATGTCCCATGCTTCTTTAGCGACTTCACATTTTATGATCAGTTTCAGCACGTTCTTGTCCACACCAGAAAAGATTGCAATCATCGCCTTTGAGTTTCCAATCGATGCTTTTTCATCTGCATCATCCCAAACCGCTTCAGGTTCAGGAACAACTTCTCCCATAATACTTTCCATTATGGGCTGAGTCCATCCAATCAAAACTGCCATCCAAGCCTTTTCATCGAGAGTTTTCAAAAATCATTTCATCTTGGGCTTCCAGGAGGCATAGTTTGATCCTTCAAGAAGCGGGGGTCTGGTTGTGCTTTGTCCTTCCTTTAGAGTCATTGATGGACCAAAGTTATACGAATCATAAACACAGTATAACCCCCTTATTTAGACATTTTGTCTATTTAACTTTTGCTTGTTAGTTCAGATATATTTTTACAGGGCATTTTAGAGATTAAAGTGAAAACACGCTAAGGAGAGGATTTTATGCTGAAAAGATATCAAGAGTCAATTGAAGGTCAAGATCAAGCACTGAACGAAGAAATCTCAAGATCCTGACGATGAATTACTCAAATTAAATCCAAATGAGGAATTATCAAAAACAGCCTGGAGTGAAATTGGACAGATAGTTTTGTAAAGACTGTACAAAACCGTCAAGATTAATCCATATGCAAGGATGACTCATGGGTGGCCTCCCCCCCTCCTCCTCACATGGGCGGCTAGAAGGGGAGGAGCCTCCTCCTCACATGGGCGGCTCCTCCTCACATGGTGGCTCCACCACTCCTCTTCCTCCATGTGTTTCCATCCAAGCCATACACCTCCAAAGTTGCTCTCCACTCCTCCTCCATGGATGCTTGCCATGTGGTGGCTCCTCCTTGGCTCCTCCTTGTCTCCTCCTCCTCCCTTGGATCAAACCAATCTCCACCACCCATCTCCACCCATTTTTCCTATAAAAGGAGGTGCTCCTCCTCCTCATTTGTATCATCATCACCACCACAACAATTCACTTATCTCTCTAGAATTTTGGGCACTAATCATGTAATATTAATCATGTAATATTACTTTGGGAATCAAAGCTTGATCCTTGGCGCTTCAACGGTTTTGTAAGTCTTCTTTTATTTATTTAATTGTCTTGCTAAACTGTTGTTTATTTCCAAGTTCATAGTTATGATAACCACTGCCATGATTAGTAGCTAAATTAATTATTCGGTTTAAGGGTGTGTACTTGTATTATAAATGTTTTAGACTTTACTCTTAGTATACCTTTATGTTCGATACTTGTTCTATGTGCCATATATAAAAGTTAGAATGTCTAAGGTCAAGTAAACCATTTGGAAATGTGACCATAGGGGTCCAAATTCGTAAACTCTTCCTTAGATATTCGTGATCACACTCGGGTAAGTGGACCATTTGGAAACTAGACCAAAGGGACCAAATGGATAAACTTATCTGAAGAGGTCGACTATTCTAAAAACCATTTAAAAACTGGGCCAAAGGGATTAAATGGATGCACTTACGGCTAAGATACTTCGAAAGGAGGAATTAGTTTTGCTTAGAACAAGTGTTTTAAATGATGTTGCAAGTCTTGTGCTAGGAATAACCTCGATTCATCTTTGAACATTTAGCATGATCATGTCTTGCGCTAGAAATAGTTTCAATTCATCTTTGACCACTTGGTATGATCATTAGCGGTCGATGATAAACAATTATAATACAAGGCCCCTAAAAACCGAATACTTTCCTTACAGTCCATTATCAACTGTTGTAATTTACTTTCAGTTTCCAAAACACTCAAACCCAATCCCCAACTGTATTTACTTTCGTGACAATCCCGTAAAAACAACTAATCCACACTGACTCCCTTGGGTTCGACCCCTACTTACCACTTGCTACCCAGTAGTTAAGTCGCGAGTAGCGGACTTATAAATTTATTTGCACATTTGCTGTGACGACAAGCATCTGTCAGTCATCTTGAACAGTTCTAGGATCCCACTCAGTGTGTTGAGTGTCTGCTATAATACCAATTGAAATACTGTTATCTGTTCAAGCTACTCTCCGAGGTAGTGGTCAGACAGTCATTGAACACCTTTGCAAACAGTACCGCAAATAGAACAGAATAGGAGCACGCACAGTATGATACCCAGTTCGGCTTTGCCTACTCTGGAGGGCTTCCCACACCCTAAAGGGAAATAAATCTTTATTGAATAGTATAAAGCTATTCGTGGACTTACTCTTACAATCTCCCGAATTAAGATGCCTAGCCTCTATAACTACTTCAGTCGGATTTATGATCTCAGCTTCCCCTCGACCCCCTTTGTCTGAACCTCTGGTCCGAATGTGCTCGATCTTCTCCCAAAGCTTGGTAGCTTTCTCTCGAAAGCCAGCAGTTGTGTTTGGTGTGTGCAGAGGTAGGATCAATCACAGACAGCATGAATAGCACATTGAACAGGCTTTATCAGCGCCGATGTTTTTCAAGTGGGGAAAGAACAGTCGGCCGTTGCTTTCTTCTTCTCCGATCAGCAATATGCACTCGTGTATATTTTCTCTCTGAAAGCGATGCCGATATGAACGCCCTAGCATTCTATTTATATGCTTGGGAGATGTCCAAATCTGTTCCAGATATCCTCATCAAATATTTAGGAAATATTCCTAAATATTCGATGTGTATCTTTAATCCAGTCTTTTAGGAAGATCACGAGATTACTTCCTCGACAAGTCAGCAAAGCCACCTTCAACCTTGAGTGCAAGAATGTGGTTGTCCTCGATCTTTTTGAACCTTCCGGTTTGCATTCGTGCGTCTGCTCCACGATGTACTTGAGTGCCAGATTGTGGTTGAACTCTTCTTGAACTCCTGTTGGAACTGTCTAAAGACGTTTTGCCAAATAGATGCCATTCATGGGAACATCAGTACATGTGTCTTACATAACGAATGGCGGTACAAAAGTGACGTTAGTCTATCATGGATGCATTGCACAAGTTGCGACGTTGGGCTGTCGTACAATCCTACCACTACTACAGTCAAGACATTATGCATCGGTTCAAAAATGGAATTATGCATCGGTTAGTCTTTATGCATTTGTTCTCAGAGAAACCGATGCATAAGGTACACATTATGCATTGGTTTGTCTTTATGCAACAGTTCTGAATGTAAGCAGCATTGTATTTGAAAATTGGAACAGCAGGGTATCTTTTTGATGTTTAATTTCAGGTAGATTTGAGCTATTGTAAAGTGATTAGTTTTTTTGAAAGATTAAGCATCGGTTCAGTAAAAACCGTTGCATAATGTCGACCATTATGCAACGGTTTTACTGAATTGATGCATAATGTTCGGATATTAAGCAACAGTTTTCCTAAACCGATGCATCGGACATGGAACCGATGCATAATGTTCAAGAAAATCGATGCATAATGTGCCGATTTTAGTAGTGTGCGATGGTAGTTTGGGTGACGCTGCCCTTTTTTGACATATGTCTGCCGCATGTACACACTCTTTTATCACCTCTCGGACAATTTCGGGGTGTTAGATCTTATGGCATATGGTTTGACAAAACTCTATGAAAAGTTGTTCAAGCTGTTATTCAAGGAAGAGTTCAAGGCAGGATGAGGCAACTGTCCTAGAACAAGTCTGGAGCAGATGGATAGTTTCCTAATTCAAATTAGGCAACATAGTCAACCGACGAAGAACAAGACGGTTGCAGTTGGAAGAGCTGAAGGAGTGTTTCTTAATTAAGATTAGGTAACATGTTCAACCGACGTAGAACAAGTTAGACGAGGAAAATATTTCCTAAAACAGATTAGGCAAGTCGGTGCTATGAAGCATATCAAGAAGTCGGTTGAGAGATATTAGGGATGACTTGCGCTTGAAGATAACTTAACGAAGAAGATAATCATGAGCTTCTTAAAATGAAGTTGAAGATATATTGAGGATTATCTACAAGAGAGATGCGCAAGATTTTAGGAATGTTTCCTAAAAGATTTAGGAAAGATTTCCTAAAGAGATAGGTGGTTAAAGATTGGAAATCCTAATCGACTAGGGTTTCTACTGCACTATATAAGGAGGGTTGATGCATTCGTATCAGTTAGCACTCACGGAGATATTACTCACGCTCATATACACTCAAGGGAGGTGGAGGAAAATGTCCGGTGAGATTATCATTCTGATAAGATCACGGCGCTTGGATTCAGTCTGTTCTAGTGCTCGACAAACTGATCGTAGAACAACTTGACGCTACACGCACTGGTGTTCTTACTGCACATTCGGTTGAAAGCGCTAAGTCTCGCAGATGATCATACTTGTGGAATCGGAGGCAAGGCTCAGATCTAGGGGGAGACCTAGTTGGCAATTTATAGAGTATTAGAGGCTCAGGCAGTTTAAGAGGGATCCTGTAAACATAAGCTCCTGTACTCGCAATACCCATTATTAGTGAATTTCTATCCACCTGGCTAAGGGGACAACCCCACGGACGTAGGCTCGTTAACGCCGAACTGGGTAACAACTTTGCGTGTCATTTTATTTCTGCACTACATTTCTAGATATTGTTCTATACTCGACCAGGGAAAGAGTACAATTGGTATCAGAGCAAACACTCAACACACAGAGTGAGATTCGAAGGTTGTTGAGATGGATTTCTGGGAAGGGCAGAACATCACTCGACCACCGCTGCTAGAAGGAAACAGGTATGGTTACTGGAGAGTGCGAATGAAGGCATTCCTTAAATCACAGGATGATCTATTTGGGAAGCTGTTGAACAAGGATAGATACACCCAGTAACTGCTAACGAAGTTGGCAAAGTTAGTCCTCTCGCTAAAGCCAGATGGACAGAGGGACACAAGAATGCTGAAGCCGCAAACTCCAAAGCAATGAATGCCATATTCTCAAGAGTTGATGGGAGGAATTTCAAGATGATATCAACCTGTGAAATTGTGAAGAAGGCTTGGGACATATTGCAAATGGCTCATGAAGGTACGAATAAGGTCAAGATATCAAGAATGGAGATGGTCACGTCAAAACTCGAAAATCTAAGAATGCAGGAGGATGAGACCATAGCTGACTTCAACACAAGGGTACTTGACATCTCTGACACAGCCACCGCACCCTCGTTAAAGTGCGATGTCTCTGTGCAAAAATAAATTTATAAATCCGATACTCGCGACTTTACTATTTTGGGTAGTAAGTGGTAAGTACGGGTCGAACCCAAGGGAATTAGTTGATAGTTGTTCTTTCAAAAAGGGAAAATTAAATAAGACAGTTTGGAGGTTGGTTGTGGTTTTAGTACTGAAAAGTAAAGTGCTGGAACAGTCGATTTCAAGATCAACCGTAGACACACGTTTGATACTGGCCGCACGCTATGTTTCAAGCATGTTGCGTACCAAAGGTTATGTCAGGCTGATGTTGATAAAGTCTGTAGTAAAAGTAAAGTGCAGAAAGTAATTGCTTGATGGACAAGACTTGCGAAAAGGAAGCAGTTGATATGGACTGAAAGTAAGCAGTTGATATGAGACTGAAAGTAAAGTAACAGGTGATATTACAATTAAAGGAAAGATTCAGTTTTAGGGGCCTTGTATCATAATCTGTTTATCATTGACCTCTAATGATCATACTATGTGTTCAAAGATGTATCACGGCTATTTCTAGCACATGACATGCCAAATCATTTAGAACACTTGTTCTATTTAGACTAATTCCTCCTTTCGAAGTATCTTAGCCTTATGTGCATCCATTTGATCTTCAGTTACGATCAACCAAATAGTTTTTAAAAGAGGTTGAACTCCTCAGATAAGCTTTTCTCGTTAAAGCCTCCACTTACCCGAGTATGTTCACGAACCCCACGGAAGAGCTTTGCCCGTTAAAGCATCCACTCAACCTTGGAAGATCTAACCTAATATGTGGCACATAGAACAAGTTTTGAACACAAAGAGGCATTTAAGAGAAGGGTCTAAAACATAGTATGATACAAGCACTCCCCTTCAACCGAATGAAGAGTTTAGCTACGAATATCCATGGAAGAGGACATCATAGCTAAGTGCTTGAAAGTAAAGGTTTTCAAAAAACTGGAAAGTAAGTTTTTGAAAGTAAAGTAAAAGGAGAACACTCGAGAACCGACATGAGTAAACTCAAGAACAGGAAAAGTAAAGACAAGCTTGAGTACTTCAAGAACCGACAAGAGTACTCAAGAACAACTTGGAACTTCAATATCAAAGTGGTGTGTTTTACATGGATTGTGCCCAAAAATCTAGAGAGCTTCTCTCACTAACCAAGAACTATGGAGCTTTGTGGATTGTGGGATGAGGATACAAGGAGGAGGGCTTGGTATTTATAGGCTAAGGGGAGGAAGAGATGTGGAGGAGGAGGAGACACTTGGCAAGAGGAGGGTGGAGAGCTCAAAAGCCATCGGGGTGAGGTGTCTAATGCCCATAGCCGCCGGCCACATGTCCTCTCCTCCTTGAAGCCGCCGGCCATGTGAGGTGGAGGGGAGTGGGTGAGAGCTTTGTGATCTTTTCCCCAAAAGCCATCGGGTCCTTTCAGCTCCGGTATGACTTTGGTTTCCCTTCGGTTGGACTTGTTTGAGTGATTCCAGGTTAGGATCATGAAAGTTGTACAGTCGGAATCTGGTCGTGTCCTGACTCGTAATCCATTTTCAGCTTTAAAACTCCTTTTTAGCTCGTATTATCTCTAGACCTTGAAATAGCCTGTAGAACAAAAGTGGAACTAACAAGCAAAAGTTAAATAGACAAAGAGTCTATTGGTGGGTTTAACTGTCTTAATGAATCATATAAATATGGTCCATCAGATCACCCCACACTTTTAGTTGTTCGTCCCGAACAATGCCTTTTAAGAGATGCGTACACAATCCAAGTAAAAACTTCAAATAGGAAAGTGAGATTGTGGGACTGGATTTATCCTATTCATGCATTACTTACTTATTACCAAACTAAACCGTGTAAATACTTAGAAGAAACTTGATACTTGTACCTTCGAGCTGAGATGCAATTTAATTTGGATGTTTCGGGAGATAGCCCTTTTCAGGCTCCTGGACTGCATTCTCTGGACCGACTCGCACTATATGGTTAACTTGTTGCTTTCTCTAGCACATGATTCGGTTCGGGTTTCACTGAGTTGAGCATTTTGATTTATTTTTGGTGAGGGACAGCTTCTGAAGTGAATTGGCCTTTGGCCTTTGATGTTGAATTGGAGTTTCTTCACTTTTGTTCGGTTTAAAACCTTCACAATTTTGGCTTTTGGCCTTTGATTAGCTTCTTCGAGCTTTTGCTTCTTTGTGACTTGCTAGTCCATTTTCTCAACCTTTCTTTGGGAGGTCCAATCGTCGCCCGAGAGCATATGGAAATACCTCCCCGCTCTTTCTCATCCTTGCCGTTTCACGCGGGTCAAGATGAGGGTCGCTCATCTATTTTTCCGTCTACTCTGACTAGAGATAGGACGGTTTGATTCCCGTCCCACCTCTTGCATAAACGCTGCACGGCAGAGATGACTCTGATCTTCTTTGAAACCCGAAGTGCAACCTCCACTGACTTCGTAAACCATATAGTGAAATCCAGTCCTTCGAGTGCTTGTCAAGCCTCTCTAGGGCAGTTTATATCTATTCCACATCCCCTGTATATCTCAGCACAAAGGGACAAATGAGAAGTTACATCCTAAGTTTTTATACAGTTGAGATTTCACAAGGTATATGCATGAATTTAGATCTATCTTTTTCACATTCTCAAGTTCATATTTTCAAAAAGATAATATTAAGGGAAAAGGAAAAGAAAAAACATGTTAATTAACTATGTACAAAGGTGGTTCTCACCCCACACTTTTGAACGAAGGCGTGCCTCACAGCACAACTTAGTTCAAAAGTTAATTGCAAGCAAATATATACAGGCAAGGTGAGAATGATTTAGGGCAAAAAACTAAATGACAGAAATTAAATGACTGAAAGTAAGATAGATGTCGGGTTACCTCCCGACCAGTGCATTTGTTTAACGTCGTTAGCTCGACGGTACCTCATTCTTGGATCATAAAGTGGGATCCCATGGGTAGCTCAGGTTGTAGTGTTGCGGAGCACCTACTTTCATTCTTGCCTTGACTCTCCCCGATTTCTTGTGAGATGATGTGCTCGGGTCAGGACTCCTTTGTTTCGGTGGTTTTTCTTTCCATTGTCACTGAGAAGGTAAGGGACCTTTGACCATAGCTGCTGGTCTTGCTACTCTTACGGTCTCTCTTGGTAGATCAGAAATTCGTGTACTGAGATTCGAGATAGGCACAATGTCTGGAGGTTTCCTTGTACTTGAGCGGCCATTATAATCATCAATGTAGAAATCTGAAATTTTGCCGCCAAATGTAAGTGATAACAAGCCCTTGCCCATGTCGATTCATGCCTTGGTGGCGAAGAGAAAAGGCCGTCCTAATATAAGCGTTGGAGGGTCGTCTTCGCTGGCCTCTCCCATTTCTATTACATAAAAGTCTGCAGCAACGACGAGCTCTCCTACATGGAGTATTAGATCTTCAAGTACTCCAACCGGACGGATACACGACTTGTCTCCCTACTCGATATTTGACCTTGGTGGTTTCAATGGACCAATCCCCAATAAGTAATATAAGGAGTAAGGCATGGCATTGACGGCAGCCTCAAGATCGATTAAGCACTTGTGAATTTGGGATTCACCAATACCACATGTGACTGTGAAGGCCCCTGGGTCCTTATCCCTTTCCGGTTGTGACTCCTGATCTGAAGTGAGGGATCTTTCCACTATCGGGCCATTCTGCTCATCCTTTGGCTCTGCATTTGTATGATCGGGCCCTTTTAACTCCTGATCTTCTAGGTAAATGTTTTTCTCTGATGCATAGATGTTAGTTGGGGAATCCCATCTGAGACCATTAGAGTCATTGTCATCCCAGCCAGATGCCGATATGTCAAAGTGTGTAATCGGTGGAGGTGTTATGCTAACCGTGAATGTATAACGTCCATTGTCAGCATGCGTGACCCACGTTCTGCCATCATTGGGTCGGTCTTCCTCTTGATTCCAATCAGGACGGTGCCTACGGGTGAAGTGTTTGTTCGTAAGTTTGTAAGTTGTGGATCGTGTTGTTTCTTCCAGTGCTACCTTCATGTTTGACTTCCTTATCATGCTGACATTCGCCTTTGGGGTTTGGATGGTTTGTGAAGGTAGTCGGCCATGCTCATTAGTAAGTGCGAATATTGAAGTGGCGAGCTGGGACATTTGTTTGGTCAAATCTGAAATTGCCCTGTCAGTTTTTGCCTGGAACTGGTTAAACGAATTACCCAATTGATTTACCCTTCCTGCGAGTTCCTTCATTGTGTCTTCAAGCGACTTGTTTGGTCCATGCTGATTGCTCGAGTTGGCTTGGTACTGATTTTGTCCCTTCTGTTGATATTGGCCTGCTGATGGAGCGTTCTGGTTGTACTGCCGGTGGGGAGGTTGGTAGAATGACTGAGCTAATTGCGGTGCGGCTTGTTGTGTCTCCCTCGGAGGATGGTTGTCGTTTCGCCAGCTTGGATTGGTTGCTTGATTTTACTGCCGGTTTGCTCCGGCTCTGTCGTTGCTGTTGTTGTTGTTGTATCCTCGGTATCCTACCACTGCGTTCACTTCTCCCGGTTCTTCTACTATTAATGTTGGGCATGCGTCAGTCTTGTGGTCTGTAGAACCGCAAAATTCGCAAGGTTTCACTTGAGCTGGCTGCCTTCATAGGATCTGAACCATCATTTTCTTCATTTGTTTCATCTCCTCTGGCATAGAGTTCATCGGTGTTTCTTCAGCCTTTGCCACATTCTTTGTTCGGGAGAATTCTTCCTGCCGAGTTGTCTCTTCTCTGAATCGGGCATTTTCAGCAACGTCGGTGATGAGATTCCTTATGCCACTCAGTGATAGATTCATCATGGATCCTCCAGCTGAGGCATCCAGGAGCATTTTGTCTATGGGTCTTAATCCATCAATGAGGTATTCGATGATGAGTTTCTCGGGCAGTCCAAGGGTGCAGCAGCTTCTCTCTAGGCGATTGAATTTCTCCAGGTAATCGTGCATGGTTTCATTGGGCCCCTGCTTGATGTCCTGCAGTTGCCTCCTCACTTGCATTGCTCTTTCCGTCGGGTAGTATTTGTCCAGGAATTTCTTTTGCATCTGAGCGCATGTTCTGATGCTACCGGAAGGCAATGAAAGGAACCAGTCGTTTGCCGAGTCAATGAGGGAAAAATAGAACACCTTCAACTTGAAGTCGTCTACATTCACGCCACTGGGTTTTAGGTTTTGGCAAATGCCGTGTAAGCGTTGGAGATGAGTTGTTGCTGATTCTCCACCAGATCCTGAGAACTTGGGCAGGTTGTGGACCACTGATTTGTTGATGGCGATGTTTTCTAGTTCAGGGCCCTCGTAAATGCACCACGGCTGATTTCTAAAATCCGGTGCCGACAGTTCTCCCATAGTAGGTTCGCGGAAGTTGTTATCCCCATAGTAGTCATCAAAGATGGGTTCTCGCCTTGGTACTTGTCGAGGTGGGGGATGTCTAGGGGGTTGCACTGGACCAGCTTCATTTCGGTCCTCGGGTGGTCCGTGGTTTCTTCGAATGGCCTCCCTATTACGAGCTCTTTGGTTTCTGATGAGTTGTTCCGAATTGTCAATAAATGGAGGCGGCGCCTCATTGTTTCGATCGTACAAGTTCATCTCGTCGTCATCCTGATAGTCATGGTGGCTTCCTTCGCGAGACATGGTTATGCAGAAACGGGTACAAAAGAAAAGAACAACTAGTCAGAAAGCTAATTCCCCGGCAACGACGCCAATTTTGACGGAGCCACCGCACCGTCGTTAAAGTGCGATGTCTCTGTGCAAAAATAAATTTATAAATCCGATACTCGTGACTTTACTATTTTGGGTAGCAAGTGGTAAGTACGGGTCGAACCCAAGGGAATTAGTTGATAGCTGTTCTTTCAAAAAGG
The DNA here is from genome assembly GCA_033675215.1 of Rhodiola kirilowii. Classification (NCBI taxonomy): domain Eukaryota; kingdom Viridiplantae; phylum Streptophyta; class Magnoliopsida; order Saxifragales; family Crassulaceae; genus Rhodiola; species Rhodiola kirilowii. Next base: position 37,292,425 of record CM066195.1, read on the forward strand.
GAAAATTAAATAAGACAGTTTGGAGGTTGGTTGTGGTTTTAGTACTGAAAAGTAAAGTGCTGGAACAGTCGATTTCAAGATCAACCGCAGACACACGTTTGATACTGGCCGCACGCTGTGTTTCAAGCGTGTTGCGTACCAAAGGTTATGCCGGGCTGATGTTGATAAAGTCTGTAGTAAAAGTAAAGTGCAGAAAGTAATTGCTTGATGGACAAGACTTGCGGAAAGTAAGCAGTTGATATGGACTGAAAGTAAGCAGTTGATATGAGACTGAATGTAAAGTAACAGGTGATATTACAATTAAAGGAAAGATTCGGTTTTAGGGGCCTTGTATCATAATATGTTTATCATTGACATCTAATGATCGTACTATGTGTTCAAAGATGTATCACGGCTATTTCTAGCACATGACTTGCCACATCATTTAGAACACTTGTTCTCTTTAGACTAATTCCTCCTTTCGAAGTATCTTAGCCTTATGTGCATCCATTTGATCTTCAGTTACGATCAACCAAATGGTTTTTAAAAGAGGTTGAACTCCTCAGATAAGTTTTGCTCGTTAAAGCCTCCACTTACCCGAGTATGTTCATGAACCCCACGGAAGAGCTTTGCCCGTTAAAGCATCCACTCAACCTTGGAAGATCTAACCTAATATGTGGCACATAGAACAAGTTTTGAACACAAAGAGGCATTTAAGAGAAGGGTCTAAAACATAGTATGATACAAGCACTCCCCTTCAACCGAATGAAGAGTTTAGCTACGAATATCCATGGAAGAGGACATCATAGCTAAGTGCTTGAAAGTAAAGGTTTTCAAAAGACAGGAAAGTAAGTTTTTGAAAGTAAAGACAGGAAAGTAAAAGGAGAATACTCGAGAACCGACAGGAGTAAACTCAAGAACAGGAAAAGTAAAGACAAGCTTGAGTACTTCAAGAACCGACAAGAGTACTCAAGAACAACTTGGAACTTCAATATCAAAGTGGTGTGTTTTACATGGATTGTGCCCAAAAATCTAGAGAGCTTCTCTCACTAACCAAGAACTATGGAGCTTTGTGGATTGTGGGATGAGGATACAAGGAGGATGGCTTGGTATTTATAGGCTAAGGGGAGGAAGAGATGTGGAGGAGGAGGAGACACTTGGCAAGAGGAGGGTGGAGAGCTCAAAAGCCATCGGGGTGAGGTGTCTCATCCCCATAGCCGCCGGCCACATGTCCTCTCCTCCTTGAAGCCGCCGGCCATGTGAGGTGGAGGGGAGTGGGTGAGAGCTTTGTGATCTTTTCCCCAAAAGCCATCGGGTCCTTTCAGCTCTGGTCTGACTTTGGTTGCCCGTCGGTTGGACTTGTTTGAGTGATTCCAGGTTAGGATCATGAAAGTTGTACAGTCGGAATCTGGTCGTGTCCTGACTCGTAATCCATTTTTAGCTTTAAAACTCTTTTTTAGCTCGTATTATCTCTAGACCTCGAAATAGCCTGTAGAACAAAAGTGGAACAAACAAGCAAAAGTTAAATAGACAAAGAGTCTAATTTGGCGGGTTTAACTGTCTTAATGAATCATATAAATATGGTCCATCTATCTCTAATGAATCTTTTACACTTGGAGAGCCCATGACCGAAGAGACGCTGTTAAGAAAGGTGCTAAGGTCTCTACCAAAGAGGTATGCAATGAAGGCACTCACAATCAAGGAAGCACACGATGTGAAGATCATGAGGCTGGATGAACTGATGGGATCCCTACAGACTCATGGGATGGAGATGAATGGAGAGAAACAACTCATGAAGGTTAGAAGTGTTGGTCTGAAATCTGAGCTAACTTCTGTTCAAGGCAACGATGAAAATTGTCTAAACAACACTATTCTTTGCAAAATTCATGAGAAGGATGAATAGTAAAGGGTCTGATCCTGGTCAGTCATCTAGCTCTAGATTCCAGAAGGATGACAAATTTCAAAAAGGAAGCAAATCTGAAGACTTCAAACATGACAACAAAGGCAAGGGGATAATATGCAAAGAATGTGAAGGCTATGGACATATTCAAGCAGAATGTGTCAACACACAGAAGAAGAAGAATACCTATGCCGTCAACTGGAGTGACAATGAATCAGATCAAGAAGGTGAGTCCAATAACTTTGTGGCCCTTGCTAGCTGTGTCAACCTTGAAAGAGAACACAGTAAAGGAGGGAAGTCAAAATCATCTTCGGAGGATCAAACACAGTACTCAAGCTGCAGTGATGATGAAGAAATCACTAATGAAGATTTTGCTAACAAGTACAAGGAGTTGTTCCTGGAGTGGCCGAATGAAGCTGAGCGGAACAAAAAACACTGCAGCAACCTGGCAGACCTAAAGAAAGAATAAGAAAAGCTATAGGAAGAAGAAGCTATCCCCGTAGCACAGAAGGTGGAACATCAACAGATAATCACTGAACTTAAAGTCCAGATGAAAGAAGTAAAAGATGAACGTGCTGAACTTGTTGTATAAAAGGCCGAGCTAGTGACAATTGTGTTATATCTGAATATTCATATTGAAACGAGCCAAGACAAACATCCAGAAATAATAGATGACCTAAAGAAGAAGAAGAATGATGTTCTACAACGAAGAGAGGCAAACCTTCTTAATATTGTGGATGCCTTGAAATGTGAGATTGAGACAGACTAGCTTGTTCATGCCGAGACACTAGAAGAGCTGAATAACCTGAGGAACTCTGTCAAGATGCTAAATTCTGGATCTAAAATCTAGATTCTATTCTGGGAGCTCAAAGGATGAGTGGCGGTTACAAAGGGATAGGATTCTCTAGTGCATCTGGGTCAAGAAAGATAACGTTTGTGAAAGCTGAGCCACGACCTTACATTGTACCAGCTGAACATCACTCCCAAAGGAGAACAACCTGGTATCCCTCAAGAAGGTAAGACAGACGAAAGTGCTTTTTCTACAATCGAGTGGGACACATCAAATCAAGATGTCAGGAATTCCACAAGTTTCTCAGACAAATGAATCTAGTGCGAAACCATGGGTGCAACAAGTCTAGAGATTTAAACAAAGGAGTGAGCTATTCTATGTTGCTTTCAGTTCCACTAGTCATCTGAAGAAGGAAAGATGGTAATTTGACAGTGGTTATTCTAGACACATGACTGGCAATCCTGAGTTTCTGACCAATGTAGAGGAGTTCAAAGGGAAGTCAAATGTGACTTTTGGAGATGGAGTAGAAGGTGTAGTGCTGGGAAGAGGAACTCTGAATGTTCTGGGCCTATCCAGATTGAAAGAAGTCCTACTTGTCAAAGGATTGCAAGCAAATCTGATCAGTATAAGTCAGTTGTGCGATGGAGAGCACCATGTCTAATTCACGCAGGATGAATGTGTGGTGTTAAACAAGAATGATGAACCAGTTATCACTAGAAGAAGGTCGTCAAACAATTACTACTTGCTGAACCTTGGTCGACCCAATGCTGAAACAACTTGCTTGCCGAGCAAAACTGAAGAGATGAATTTGTGGCATCAACGAATGGGTCATGTGAATCTAAGGACGCTATAGAAGATTGCCTCTGATGGTCTCCTTCGTGGTATTCCTTAAGTTTAAGGCGACCTTAGTATTGTATGTGGAGATTTCCATATTGGGAAGCAGATTAAAGTCCCACACGAAGGCACCACTCAGATCAACATGAGGAGACCCTTGGAGCTACTAAACATCGATCTGATGGGGCCTATGCAAGTAGTAAGCTATTCTGGCAAGAGGTACTGACGGAGCCCACTGCACTGTCGTTAAGGTGCAATGTTCTCTGTACAAATAAATTTATATTTTCCGCTACTCGCGCTTCACTACTGGGTAGTAAGTGGTAAGTAGGGGTCGAACCCAAGGGAATTAGGGGGATACGTTGTTCTTTAAGGGATTTATACAGCGAGGGAGCGTGTTTTAAGGTTGATTGAGTTTTAGCGGTTATGACTAAGTGACTTTTTTGGTTGTTTTTGGTTTTGAGTGCGGAAAAGTAAATTACAGAAAATAAATACTGAAAAGTAAAAAGAAAGACTTACAGTGGGTGATGCGTGATTTGCGAGTCCTCCGGAAGATGAGCGGTTGATGATTGTAGTTATACTAATATTAAAAGTAAATACAGGGGGTTTTGTAATCTGAAGAAAACATTCGGTTTCAGGGGCCTTGTATCATAGTTGTTTATCATTGACCGCTAATGATCATACTAAGTGTTCAAAGATGAATCGAGGCCATTTCTAAGCGCAAGACTTGCAACATCGTTTAAAACACTTGTTCTACTTTAGGCTAATTCCTCCTTTCGAAGTATCTTAGCCTTATGTGCATCCATTTGATCTTCTGTTACGATTTCCCAAAATGGTTTTTTTGATTAGTCGAACTCCTCAGATAAGTTTTGCTTGTTACAGCTTCCACTTACCGAGTATGTTCACGAATCCCCACGGAAGAGCTTTGCTTGTTACAGCTTCCACTCAACCTTGGAAATTCTGACTATATATGGCACATAGAACAAGTTTTGAACACAAAGATGCACTAGGTACAGGGTCTAAAACATTTTACAATACAAGTACACCCCTTTAACCGAATAAAGAGTTTAGCTACGAATATCCATAAAGGTGGATACCATAGCTAAATACTCGGGGGTTTTTGAAAACAGTAAGAGGAGACGAGGTGGAATACTCAAGAATCAACAGGAGTATTCCCAATCCTACTGAATACTCAAGAACCAACAGGAGTATTCTCTATAGTATTATAATACTCAAGAACCAACAGGAGTATTATAATTTCAAACCAAACTTGCAAAGTAACAAAATGTAGAGAGATAAGTGAAATGTTGATTGTGGATTTTGATTGTTATGATTTACAAAGGAATTGGCTTGTATTTATAGCCATGGGAGAGGGATGAGAGCCATACACTTGTCACATGGGGAGAGGAGGAGCAAGGAGGAGAAGCCACATGGGGGGAGCAAAAGCCGCCGGTGGCCGGTCACCATGGAGGAGAGCTGCCGGTTGTGGAAGGGAGAAGGAAGGGGTGAGGTGGCTTGGCCACCCATGAGTCATCTCTTCTTCCCAAAGCCGCCGGTCACTAGGAGATAAGGATGAGTTTTGTGAGTTTTGTGCAGTCTTTTCACAAAACTATCAGTCCAATTTCGCTCCGGTCTGACTTTAATTGTTCCTCGGTTGGATTTGAATTGAGTAATTCAATGTCAGGATCTTGAGATTTCTTCATTCAGCGTCTGATCTTGACCTTGAAATGACTCGTAACATCTTTTCAGCGTAAAATCCTCTTCTTAGCGTGTTTTCTCTCTAAGCGCCAAAATACCCTTTAGAAATATATCGGGACTAACAAGCAGAAGTTAAATAGACAAACAGTCTAATTTGGTGGGTTTTACTGTGTTTTTGATTCGTATAATTATGGTCCATCAGATTACCCCACACTTTTAGTTGTTCGTCCCGAACAATGCTATTAAAGGGCGGCACACTAAGTAAGTTTGTTGAAATATGAAAATTAGACTGTGGTACTAGATTTATCCTAATTCATGCATTACTTACTTATTACCAAATTGAACTGTGTAAATAAATAGAAGAAACTTGATACTTTTACCTCCGTGCTGAGATGCAAATTATTCTGGATGTTTCGGGAGATAGCCTTTTTTAGGCTCCTGGACTGCAACCTCGGGACCGTCTCGCACTATATGGTTTCCTTGTAGCTTTTTCTAGCACGTGATTCGGTTCGGGTTTCAATGGTTTGAGTACTTTGATTTTCTTTTGGCGAGGGACTGCTTTTGTAGTGAATCGGCCTTTGGCCTTTGATTTGACTCTTTGAGTACTTCACTTTTTGTTCGGTTAAAACCTTCACAATTTTGGCCCTTTGGCCTCTTGATTTGCTTCTTTGAGCTTTTTGCGTCTTTGTGACTTGCTAGTCCATTTTCTCAAGCATTCTTGGGAGGTCCAATCATCGCCCGCAAGCCTATGGAAATACCTCCCCGCTCCTCTCATCCTTGTCATTTCGCGCGGGTCAAGATGAGGGTCGCTCATCTATTTTCTCGGCTACTTTGACTAGAGAGAGGACGGTCTGATTCTCGTCCTCGCCTTTTTTTCTTTTTGCATAAACACTGCATGGCGGAGATGACTTCAATCTTCACTGAAACCCGAAGTGCAGCCTCCACTGACTTCGAAAACCATATAGTTTGATTCGATCCTTCGATTGCTTGCCAAGCCTCTCTAGGGCATTTCTATCAACTCCACATCCCTAGTTTATCTCAGCACAAAGGGACAAATGAGAAGTTACGTTCTAAGTTTTTAGACAGTTGAATTTTCACAAGGTAAATGCATGAATTTTAGATCTATCTTTTTCACATTCTTAAGTTCATATTTTCAAAAAGATAACACTAAAAAAGAAAAACATGTTATTTATTTATGTACACATGCGGATCTCACCCCACACTTTTGAACGAAGGCGTGCCTTTCAGCACTACTTAGTTCAAAAGCCATGGAAGCAGACAATTACGAGAAGGAAATGATATTAAGGAAAGGTAAGATCAGAACTCCCTTTTTGTGTCGAATGACATGGCACGAGGCTGGATAATCGAGGGAGTTCGGCTGGGGCCTTGAACTCTCAGCGCAGGCCCGGTAGTGCACGGAAACTGCCTGGCTGATCCGATCGTGCTCCAAAAACCAATTCCTAAATAGTCAAATCATTCTATGCACCAAGTGGGTGAGAGCGACTTATTGATAAAAACTAAAAGACAGAAAATAAAAAGACAGAAAGTAAGATAGTGTCGGGTTACCTCCCGACCAGTGCACTTGTTTAACGTCGTTGGCTCGACAATACCTTATTCTTGGATCACTGGTTGGGGTCCCATGGGTGGCTCAGGTCGTATTTCGCCACTGTTCTTGTGTTACTTCTTGCCTTGACTCTTCCTGATTTCTTGCTTGGGTTGGAACTCCATGGTTTTGGTGTTTTTTCTTTCCATTGTTTCTGAGAAGGTGGGGGACCTTTGACCATAGCTGCTGGTCTTGTTACTCTTTCGGTCTCCTTTGGCAGGTCAGAAATCTATGTACCGTGATCTGAGATAGGTATAATGTCTGGCAGTTTCTTTGTATCCGTGCGGCTATTATCAATGGAGAAATTTGCAATTTTGCCGCCGAACTTGAGCGATAATGAGCCCTTGCCCACATCGATCCTTGCTTTAGTAGCGTAGAGGAATGGTCGTCCCAAGATTATTGTTGGAGGGTCGTCTTCGCTGGTCTCTCCCGTTTGTATCACATAGAAGTCTGCAGCAATGACGAGCTCTCCCACATGGAGTAGTACATCTTCTAGCACTCCAACCGGACGGATGCACGATTTATCTCCTAGCTCGATATTTGACCTGGGTGGTTTTAATGGACCAAGTCCAAATAAGTAATATAAGGAGGAGGGCATGGCGTTGACAGCAGCTCCAAGATCGACTAAGCACTTATGAATCTGTGCTTCACCAATACTGCATGTGACTGTGAAGGCCCCTGGGTCTTTATCTCTTTCCGGTTGTGCCTCGTGATTTGAAGTGAGGGCTCTTTCTATTGTCGGGCCATTCTGCCCGTTCCTTGGCTTAGGATTTGTATAATCGGATCCCTTAATATTTTGCTTTGAAGCATAAATATTAGTTGGGGAGTCCCACCTTAAATTGTTACTGTCATCCCATCCAGATGCTGGTATGTCAGAGTGTATGATCGGTGGTGGTGTTATACAAACGGTGAATGCGTACCGTCCATTGTCAGCATGTGTAACCCATGTTTTGCCATCATTGGGTCGGTCTTCCTCTTGATTCCAATCAGGTCGACGCCTCTGGGCGAAGTGCTTGTTCGTAAGTTTGTAAGTTGGGGATCGTGCAACTTCTCCAAGCGTCGCCTTTTCGTTTGATCTTTTTATCATGCTAAGATTCGCCTTTGGGGTTTGGATGGTTTGTGAAGGGAGTCTGCCAGGTTCATTAGTGAGTGTTGACATTGCCGTGGTGAGCTGGGACATTTGTTTGGTTAGTTCTGAAATTGCCCCGTCTATTTTCGCCTGGTATTGGTGTAGCGAAGTACCCAATTGATTAATGTTTCCTGCGAGCTCCTTCATCGTGTCATCGAGCGACTTGCTTGGTTCTTGCTGATTGTTCAGGCCGGTTTAGTACTGATTTGGTCCTCTTTGCTGATATTGTCCTACCGATGGAGCGTTCTGGTTATACTATCAGTGGGGGGGTTGGTAGTATGACTGAGCTAGTTGAGGGACAGCTGGTTGTGCTTCCTTCTGAGGATAGTTGTTGTTACGCCAGCTCGGGTTAGTTGCTTGACCATACTGTCTGTTTTGTCCGGCTCTGTCATTTTTGTTGTTGTTGTATCCTTGGTATCCTCCCACTGCATTCACTTCTGCCGGTTCCTTTTCTATTAATGTCGGACATGCGTCAGTTTTGTGGTCTGTAGAACCACAGAACTCGCAAGATTTTACCGGAACTGGCTGCCTTCGTAGGATTTGAATCATCATCTCCTTTAGCTGCATCATCTCTTCAGCTTTTGCCACATTTTTTGTCCGGGAGAATTCTTCCTGCTGAGTTGTCTCTTCTCTGAATCAGGCATTCTCAGCAACGTTGGTGATAAGATCCCTTATGCCACTTAATGATAGATTCATCATGGACTCTCCAGCTGAGGCATCCATGAGCATTTTGTTTAAGGGTCTTAATCCGTTAATGAGATACTCGACGGTGAGTTTCTCGGGTAGTCCAAGGGTATAGCAGCTTCTCTCCAGGCGGTTGAATTTTTCCAGGTAATCGTACATGGTTTCATTGGGTCCTTGCTTGATGTCCTGCAGTTGCCTCCTTACTTGCATCGCTCTTCCTGCTGGGTAATATTTGTCTAAGAACTTCTTCTGCATTTGAGCCCATGTTCTGATGCTTCCGAAAGGCAATGAAAGGAACCTGTCGTTTGCCGCGTCAATGAGGGAAAAGTAGAACACTTTTAACTTGAAGTCGTCTACGTTCACGCCATTTGGTTTTAAGTTTTGGCAAATACCATGTAAGCGTTGGAGATGAGTCATTGCTGATTCTCCACGCGTTGCTGAGAATTTCGGTAAGTTGTGGGCCACTGAAGTGTTGATGGCGACATTTTCCAGTTCAAGGCATTCGTGAATGCACCACGGCTGAATTCTGAAATCTGGTGCCGAGAGCTCTCCCAATGTAGGTTCACGGTAGTTGTTGTTATCTCCGTAGTAGTCATTGAAAGCGGGTTCTCGTCTCGGCACTTGTCGAGTTTGAGGGGGTGGTGGATATCTAAGGGGTTGTACTGGACCAGCTGCATTTCGGTCCTCGGGTGGTTCTTGATTTCTTCTGATTGCCTCCCTATCACGAGCTCTTTTGTTTTTGATGAGTTGTTCCGGATCGTCCACAAATGGAAGTGGCACCTCATCATTTCGCTCGTACAGGTTTATCTCGTCATCATCCTGATAGTCATGGTGGCTTCCTTCGCGAGACATGGTTGAAGCGCGTATTGATTTAAAGAACTTATCCGATGGCTAATTCCCCGGCAACGGCGCCAATTTGACGGAGCCCACTGCACTGTCGTTAAGGTGCAATGTTCTCTGTACAAATAAATTTATATTTTCCGCTACTCGCGACTTCACTACTGGGTAGTAAGTGGTAAATAGGGGTCGAACCCAAGGGAATTAGGGGGATACGTTGTTCTTTAAGGGATTTGTACAGCGAGGGAGTGTTTTTTAGGTTTGATTGAGATTTTAGCGGTTATGACTAAGTGACTTTTTTGGTTGTTTTTGGTTTTGAGTGCGGAAAAGTAAATTACAGAAAATAAATACTGAAAAGTAAAAAGAAAGACTTACAGTGGGTGATGCGTGATTTGCGAGTCCTCCGGAAGATGAGCGGTTGATGATTGTAGTTATACTAATATTAAAAGTAAATACAGGGGGGTTTTGTAATCTGAAGAAAACATTCGGTTTCAGGGGCCTTGTATCATGGTAGTTTATCATTGACCGCTAATGATCATACTAAGTGTTCAAAGATGAATCGAGGCCATTTCTAAGCGCAAGACTTGCAACATCGTTTAAAACACTTGTTCTACTTTAGGCTAATTCCTCCTTTCGAAGTATCTTAGCCTTATGTGCATCCATTTGATCTTCTGTTACGATTTCCCAAAATGGTTTTTTAGATAAGTCGAACTCCTCAGATAAGTTTTGCTTGTTACAGCTTCCACTTACCGAGTATGTTCACGAATCCCCACGGAAGAGCTTTGCTTGTTACAACTTCCACTCAACCTTGGAAATTCTGACTATATATGGCACATAGAACAAGTTTTGAACACAAAGATGCACTAGGTGCAGGGTCTAAAACATTTTACAATACAAGTACACCCCTTTAACCGAATAAAGAGTTTAGCTACGAATATCCATAGAGGTGGATACCATAGCTAAATACTCGGGGGTTTTTGAAAACAGTAAGAAGAGAGGGGGTGGAATACTCAAGAACCAACAGGAGTATTCCCAATCCTACTGAATACTCAAGAACCAACAGGAGTATTCTCTACAGTATTATAATACTCAAGAACCAACATGAGTATTATAATTTCAAACCAAACTTGCAAAGTAACAAAATGTAGAGAGATAAGTGAAATGTTGATTGTGGATTTGGATTGTTATGATTTACAAAGGAATTGGCTTGTATTTATAGCCATGGGAGAGGGATGAGAGCCATACACTTGTCACATGGGGAGAGAAGGAGCAAGGAGGAGAAGCCACATGGGGGGAGCAAAAGCCGCCGGTGGCCGGTCACCATGGAGGAGAGCCGCCGGTTGTGGAAGGGAGAAGGAAGGGGTGAGGTGGCTTGGCCACCCATGAGTCATCTCTTCTTCCCAAAGCCGCCGGTCACTAGGAGATAAGGATGAGTTTTGTGAGTTTTGTGCAGTCTTTCACAAAACTATCAGTCCAATTTCGCTCCGGTCTGACTTTGGTTGTTCCTCGGTTGGATTTGAATTGAGTAATTCAATGTCAGGATCTTGAGATTTCTTCATTCAGCGTCTGATCTTGACCTTGAAATGACTCGTAACATCTTTTCAGCGTAAAATCCTCTCCTTAGCGTGTTTTCTCTCTAAGCGCCAAAATACCCTGTAGAAATATATCGGGACTAACAAGCAGAAGTTAAATAGACAAACAGTCTAATTTGGTGGGTTTTACTGTGTTTTTGATTCGTATAATTATGGTCCATCAGGTACGCACTTGTATGTGTTGATGACTTCTCACAGTTCACCTGGTCTAGTTTCTTGCGAGAAAAATTAGATGATGTTCAAGCATTTGTTCAATTATGCACTCGGCTGGAGCGAGAAAGAGAAGATAAAGGCGAGCATATTTTGAGAGTTTGAAGTGATCATAGAAAGGAGTTTGAGAACATTGCTCTTACTGACTTCTGCCCACAAAAGGGGATAACTCAACAATTCTCATCACCGATCACCCCTCAGCAGAATGGAGTTTTTGAAAGAAAGAATCGAACCATTCAGGAGATGGCCCGAGTGATGCTTCATGCGAAGAAGGTGCTTTTAAAGTTCTGGGCTGAAGCCAGGAACACAGCGTGCTATGTCATCAACAAAGTGATGATTTGGTCCGGCACAGAGAAGATGTGCTATGAGTTATGGAAAGGTAAGAAGCCAACGGTGCAGTACTTCCATATCTTGGGAAGCCAGTGCTACATCCTCAGAGACCAGGAGTATCTACAGAAACTGGATCTTAAAAGTGATGAAGGAGTCTTTCTGGGGTACTGACGGAGCCCACTGCAATGTCGTTAAGGTGCAATGTTCTCTGTGCAAATAAATTTATATTTTCCGCTACTTGCAACTACACTACTGGGTAGCAAGTGGTAAGTAGGGGTCGAACCCAAGGGAATTAGGAGGATACGTTGTTCTTTGTGGGATTTGTACAGGATGGGAGCGTTTTTTAAGTTTGATTGAGATTTTAGCGGTTATGACTAAGTGACTTTTTTGGTTGTTTTTGGTTTGAGTGCGGAAAAGTAAATTACAGAAAATAAATACTGAAAAGTAAAAAGAAAGACTTACAGTGGGTGATGCGTGATTTGCAAGTCCTCCGGAAGGTGAGTGCAGTGATTAAGGAATTTATACTAGAAAAGTAAATACAGGGGGGGTTTTGTAATTCAAGGAAAACATTCGGTTTCAGGGGCCTTGTATCATAGTTGTTTATCATTGACCGCTAATGATCATACTAAGTGTTCAAAGATGAATCGAGGCCATTTCTAAGCGCAAGACTTGCAACATCGTTTAAAACACTTGTTCTACTTAAGACTAATTCCTCCTTTCAAAGTATCTTAGCCTTATGTGCATCCATTTGATCTTCTGTTACGATTTCCCAAAATGGTTTTTAAGATAAGTCGAACTCCTCAGATAAGTTTTGCTTGTTACAGCTTCCATTTACCGAGTATGTTCACGAATTCCCACGGAAGAGCTTTGCTTGTTACAGCTTCCACTCAACCTTGGAAATTCTGACTATATATGGCACATAGAACAAGTTTTGAACACAAAGATGCACTAGGTGCAGGGTCTAAAACATTTTACAATACAAGTACACCCCTTTAACCGAATAAAGAGTTTAGCTACGAATACCCATAGAGGTGGATACCATAGCTAAATACTCGGGGGTTTTTGAAAAAAGTAAGAGGAGAGGGGGTGGAATACTCAAAAACCAACAGGAGTATTCTCTACAATATTATAATACTCAAGAACCAACAAGAGTATTATTTCATAAACCAAACTTACAAAGTAACACAAACTTAGAGAGAGAAGTGAAATGTTGATTTTTGGATGATACAAATGAGGAGGAGGATGGCTCCTTTTATAGCCAAAGGGAGGAGGAATGGAGGGTGGAGATGAGTGGCATGTGGTTTTGATCCAAGGGAGGAGGAGGAGGAGCAAGGAGGAGGCGCCACATGGGGGAGGAGAAAGCCGCCGGTTGGGGGGGAGGAAAAGCCACCGGTGGCCGGTCACCATGGAGGGTGGTTTCCTCCCTTGGCCACCTCCAAGCAAGGTTGCTGGTCACCTTGGTCCATGGATGAGTTTTGACAGTTTTGTGCAATCTTTTCACAAAACTATCAATCCAATTTTGCTCAGGTCTGACTTTGGTTGTTCCTCGGTTGAATTTAAATTGAGTAATTCAATGTCAAGATCTTGAGATTTCTTCGTTCAGCGTCTGATCTTGACCTTGGAATGACTCGTAATATCTTTTCAGCGTAAAATCCTCTCCTTAGCATGTTTTCTCTCTAAGCGCCAAAATACCCTGTAGAAATATATCGGGACTAACAAATAGAAGTTAGATAGACAAAATGTCTAATTTGGTGGGTTTTACTGTGTATTTGATTCGTATAATTATGGTCCATCAGATTACCCCACACTTTTAGTTGTTCGTCCCGAACAATGCTATTAAAGGGCGGCACACTAAGTAAGTTTGTTGAAATATGAAAATTAGACTGTGGTACTAGATTTATCCTAATTCATGCATTACTTACTTATTACCAAATTGAACTGTGTAACTAAATAGAAGAAACTTGATACTTGTACCTCCGTGCTGTGATGCAAATTATTCTGGATGTTTCGGGAGATAGCCCTTTTTAGGCTCCTGGACTGCAACCTCGGGACCGTCTCGCACTATATGGTTTCCTTGCAGCTTTCTCTAGCACGTGATTTGGTTCGGGTTTCACTGGTTTGCGTACTTTGATTTTCTTTTGGCGAGGGACTGCTTTTGTAGTGAATCGGCCTTTGGCCTTTGATTTGACTCTTTGAGTACTTTACTTTTTGTTCGGTTAAAACCTTCACAATTTTGGGTCTTTGGCCTCTTGATTTGCTTCTTTGAGCTTTTTGCGTCTTTGTGACTTGCTAGTCAATTTTCTCAAGCCTTTTTGGGAGGTCCAATCATCGCCCGCAAGCCTATGGAAATACCTCCCCGCTCCTCTCATCCTTGTCGTTTCACGCGGGTCAAGATGAGGGTCGCTCATCTATTTTCTCGGCTACTTTGACTAGAGAGAGGACGGTCTGATTCCCGTCCTCGCCTTTTTTTCTTTTTTCATAAACACTGCATGGCGGAGATGACTTCAATCTTCACTGAAACCCGAAGTGCAGCCTCCACTGACTTCGAAAACCATATAGTTTGATTCGATCCTTCGATTGCTTGCCAAGCCTCTCTAGGGCATTTCTATCAACTCCACATCCCTAGTTTATCTCAGCACAAAGGGACAAATGAGAAGTTACGTTCTAAGTTTTTAGATAGTTGAATTTTCACAAGGTAAATGCATGAATTTTAGATCTATCTTTTTCACATTCTTAAGTTCATATTTTCAAAAAGATAATATTAAAAAGAAAAAGAAAAACATGTTATTTATGTACACATGCGGATCTCACCCCACACTTTTGAACGAAGGCGTGCCTTTCAGCACTACTTAGTTCAAAAGCCATGCAAGCAGACAATTACGAGAAGGAAATGATATTAAGGAAAGGTAAGATCAGAACTCCCTTTTTGTGTCAAATGACATGGCATGAGCCTGGATAATCGAGGGAGTTATGCTGGGGCCTTGAACTCTCAGCGCAGGCCCGGTAAATTCACGGAAGCTGCGTGGCTGATCCGATCGTGCTCCAAAAACCAATTCCTAAATAGTCAAATCATTCTATGTACCAAGTGGGTGAGAGCGACTTATTGATAAAAACTAAAAGACAGAAAATAAAAAGACAGAAAGTAAGATAGTGTCAGGTTACCTCCCGACCAGTGCACTTGTTTAACGTCGTTGGCTCGACAGTATCTTATTCCTGGATCACTAGTTGGGGTCCCATGGGTGGCTTAGGTCGAATTTCGCCACCGTTCCTGTGTTGCTTATGGCCTTGCCTTTTCCCGATTTCTTGCGAGATGATGTGCTTGGGTCTAGTTTCCGTTGTTCTGGTGATTTCTCCTTCCAACGTCTCTGAGAAGGCGAGGGACCTTTGACCATAGCTGCTGGTCTTGTTACTCTTTCAGTCTCCTTCGGCAGGTCAGAAATCTGTGTACCGTGATATGAGATAGGTATAATGTCTGGCGGTTTCTTTGTATCCGTGCGGCTATTATCAATGTAGAAATGTGCGATTTTGCCGCCGAACTTAAGCGATAATGAGCCCTTGCCCACATCGATCCTTGCTTTAGTAGCGTAGAGGAATGGTCGTCCCAAGATTATTGTTGGAGGGTCGTCTTCGCTGGTTTCTTCCGTTTGTATCACATAGAAGTCTCCAGCAACGACGAGCTCTCCCACATGGAGTATTACATCTTCTAGCACTCCAACCGGACAGATGCACGATTTATCTCCTAGCTCGATATTTGACATGGGTGGTTTTAACGGACCAAGTCCTAATAAGTAATATAAGGAGGAGGGCATGGCGTTGACAGCAGCTCCAAGATCGATTAAGCACTTATGAATCTGTGCTTCACCAATACTGCAGGTGACTGTGAAGGCCCCTAGGTCTTTATCTCTTTCCAGTTGTGACTCATGACCTGAAGTGAGGGCTCTTTCTATTGTCGGGCCATTCTGCTCATTCCCTGGCTTAGGATTTGTATAATCGGGCCCCTTAATATTTTGCTTCGAAGCATAAATATTAGTTGGGGAGTCCCACCTTAAATTGTTATTGTCATCCCATCCAGATGCTGGTATGTCAGAGTGTATGATCGGTGGTGGTGTTATACAAACGGTGAATGCGTACCGTCCATTGTCAGCATGTGTAACCCATGTTTTGCCATCATTGGGTCGGCCTTCCTCTAGATTCCAATCAGGACGACGCCTCCAGGCGAAGTGCTTGTTCGTAAGTTTGTAAGTTGGGGATCGTGCAACTTCTCCTAGCGTCGCCTTTTCGTTTGACCTTTTTATCATGCTAAGATTCACCTTTGGGTTTTGGATGGGTTGTGAAGGGAGTCTGCTAGGTTCATTAGTGAGTGTTGACATTGCCGTGGCGAGCTGGGACATTTGTTTGGTTAGTTCTGAAATTGCCCCGTCTGTTTTCGCCTGGTATTGGTGTAGCGAAGTACCCAATTGATTAATGTTTCCTGCGAGCTCCTTCATCGTGTCATCGAGTGACTTACTTGGTTCTTGCTGATTGTTCGGGCTGGCTTGGTACTGATTTGGTCCTCTTTGCTGATATTGTCCTGCCGATGGAGTGTTCTGGTTATACTGTCAGTGGGGGGGTTGGTAGTATGACTGAGCTAGTTGAGGGACAGCTGGTTGTGCTTCCTTCTGAGGATAGTTGTTGTTACGCCATCTCGGGTTGGTTGCTTGACCATGCTGTCTGTTTTTTCCGGCTCTGTCATTTTTGTTGTTGTTGTATCCTTGGTATCCTCCCACTGCATTCACTTCTGTCGGTTCCTCTTCTATTAATGTCGGACATGCATCAGTTTTGTGGTCGGTAGAACCACAGAACTCGCAAGGTTTTACCGGAACTGGCTGCCTTCGTAGGATTTGAATCATCATCTCCTTTAGCTGCTTCATCTCTTCAGGCATAGAGCTCATCGATGTTTCAGCTTTTGCCACATTTTTTGTCCGGGAGAATTCTTCCTGCTGAGTTGTATCTTCTCTGAATCGGGCATTCTCAGCAACGTTGGTGATAAGATCCCTTATGCCACTTAATGATAGATTCATCATGGACCCTCCAGCTGAGGCATCCAGGAGCATTTTGTCTAAGGGTCTTAATCCATTAATGAGATACTCGACGGTGAGTTTCTCGGGTAGTCCAAGGGTATAGCAGCTTCTCTCCAGGCGGTTGAATTTTTCCAGGTAATCGTACATGGTTTCATTGGGTCCTTGCTTGATGTCCTGCAGTTGCTTCCTTACTTGCATCGCTCTTCCTGCTGGGTAATATTTGTCTAAGAACTTCTTCTGCATCTGAGCCCATGTTCTGATGCTTCCGGAAGGCAATGAAAGGAACCAGTCGTTTGCCGCGTCAATGAGGGAAAAGTAGAACGCCTTTAACTTGAAGTCGTCTACGTTTACGCCATTCGGTTTTCAGTTTTGGCAAATACCACGTAAGCGTTGGAGATGAGTCATTGCTGATTCTCCACGCGTTCCTGAGAATTTCGGTAAGTTGTGGGCCACAGAAGTGTTGATGGCGATATTTTCCAGTTCAGGGCTTTCGTGAATGCACCATGGCTGAATTCTGAAATCTGGTGCCGAGAGCTCTCCCAATGTAGGTTCACGGTAGTTGTTGTTATCTCCGTAGTAGTCATCGAAAGCGGGTTCTCGTCTCGGCACTTGTCGAGGTTGAGGGGGTGGTGGATATCTAGGGGGTTATACTGGACCAGCTGCATTTCGGTCCTCCGGTGGTTCTTGATTTCTTCTGATTGCCTCCCTATCATGAGCTCTTCTGTTTCTGATGAGTTGTTCCGGATCGTCCACAAATGGAAGTGGCACCTCATCATTTCGCTCAGACAGGTTTATCTCGTCATCATCGTGATAGTCATGGTGGCTTCCTTCGCGAGACATGGTTGAAGCGCGTATTGATTTAAAGAACTTATCCGATGGCTAATTCCCCGGCAACGGCGCCAATTTGACGGAGCCCACAGCACTGTCGTTAAGATGCAATGTTCTCTGTGCATATAAATTTATATTTTCCGCTACTCGCAACTACACTACTGGGTAGCAAGTGGTAAGTAGGGGTCGAACCCAAGGGAATTAGGAGGATACGTTGTTCTTTGTGGGATTTGTACAGGATGGGAGTGTTTTTTAGGTTTGATTTAGATTTTAGCGGTTATGACTAAGTGACTTTTTTGGTTGTTTTTGGTTTGAGTGCGGAAAAGTAAATTACAGAAAATAAATACTGAAAAGTAAAAAGAAAGACTTACAGTGGGTGATGCGTGATTTGCGAGTCCTCCGGAAGGTGAGTGCAGTGATTAAGGCAGTTATACTAGAAAAGTAAATACAGCGGGGGTTTTGTAATTCAAGGAAAACATTCGGTTTCAGGGGCCTTGTATCATAGTTGTTTATCATTGACCGCTAATGATCATACTAAGTGTTCAAAGATGAATCGAGGCCATTTCTAAGCGCAAGACTTGCAACATCGTTTAAAACACTTGTTCTACTTAAGACTAATTCCTCCTTTCGAAGTATCTTAGCCTTATGTGCATCCATTTGATCTTCTGTTACGATTTCCCAAAATGGTTTTTAAGATAAGTCGAACTCCTCAGATAAGTTTTGCTTGTTACAGCTTCCACTTACCGAGTATGTTCACGAATTCCCACGGAAGAGCTTTGCTTGTTACAGCTTCCACTCAACCTTGGAAATTCTGACTATATATGGCACATAGAACAAGTTTTGAACACAAAGATGCACTAGGTGCAGGGTCTAAAACATTTTACAATACAAGTACACCCCTTTAACCGAATAAAGAGTTTAGCTACGAATATCCATAGAGGTGGATACCATAGCTAAATACTCGGGGGTTTTTGAAAACAGTAAGAGGAGAGGGGGTGGAATACTCAAGAACCAACAGGAGTATTCCTAATTCCTACTGAATACTCAAGAACCAACAGGAGTATTCTCTACAATATTATAATACTCAAGAACCAACAGGAGTATTATAATTTCAAACCGTTATAATACTCAAGAACCAACAAGAGTATTATTTCATAAACCAAACTTACAAAGTAACACAAACTTAGAGAGAGAAGTATGTTGATTTTTGGATGATACAAATGAGGAGGAGGATGGCTCCTTTTATAGCCAAAGGGAGGAGGAATGGATGGTGGAGATGAGTGGCATGTGGTTTTGATCCAAGGGAGGAGGAGGAGGAGCAAGTAGGAGGCGCCACATGGGGGAGGAGAAAAGCCGCCGGTTGGGGGGAGGAAAAGCCACCGGTGACCGGTCACCATGGAGGGTGGTTTCCTCCCTTGGCCACCTCCAAGCAAGGTTGCCGGTCACCTTGGTCCATGGATGAGTTTTGACAGTTTTGTGCAGTCTTTTCACAAAACTATCAATCCAATTTTGCTCCGGTCTGACTTTGGTTATTCCTCGGTTGAATTTAAATTGAGTAATTCAATGTCAGGATCTTGAGATTTCTTCATTCAGCGTCTGAGGGCCTGTTCTATAGAGATTGAGTCAATCTGACCCAATCTCACCCAACACAATCCAATCTCACCCAATCTCACTCAACACACCCCAATCTCACCCAATCTCATCCAATCTCACCCAATACAACCTAATATAATCTAATCTCCACTTACCTAATCTACTCTCCACTCATATATATCTAATATTTTTATAATTTTATTTATAAACTAGGACCCACTCACCTAAACTACCCTCCACTCACATAATCTAAATATCTAATATTTTTATAATATTTTTTTTAATGTAGGACCCACTCACTTAATCTACTCTCCACTCACCTAATCTAATACAATCTAATCCAATCTCACCCAACACACCCCAATCTCACCCAACACACTCCAATCTCATCCAACACACCCCAATCTCACCCAACACAATCTAATCTAATCTAATCTCCCAACACCCCAAATCCAATCCCTATAGAACGGGCCCTGATCTTGACTTTGGAATGACTCGTAATATTTTTTCAGCGTAAAATCCTCTCCTTAGCATGTTTTCTCTCTAAGCGCCAAAATACCCTGTAGAAATATATCGGGACTAACAAGTAGAAGTTAGATAGACAAACAGTCTAATTTGGTGGGTTTTACTGTGTATTTGATTCGTATAATTATGGTCCATCAGGTACTCCACTAACAACCGTGCTTACCGAGTCTACAATAAAAGCACAGGAGTCATTATGAAATCTATCATTGTTATTGTGAAAGATGTTGTGCCAGATGCTACTGAGACAAGTTCGGTAGATGATTATGACATTGTAACTTACCAGAATCAACCTGTTGTTCCCACACCAAATCCAGAAGTTGTCCCGGATAAAGCCTCAGAACATCTTGATGATAAAGATGACCAGACTGACAAGGAAGCTAAATAATAGACACCTCCAGCTACCTCTCGGATTCTTTAACCTTCTAGGACTGTTGAGAAGAATCATCCCATCGCTGAAGTAATTGGTGAACCAAATGAAGGCATGAAGACTCGAGGTAAATAAGTAAACTTTTGTGAATTGGCTGGTTTTACATGCTTTATGTCCATTGTGGAGCCCAAGAATATCAAGGAGGCGATCAATGATGAATACTGGGTGCTGGCTATGTAAGAAGAGCTTGGTGAATTTCAACGAAATGATGTTTGGGATCTTGTTCCACGACCTGGTGATGTGAATGTTATTGGAAGAAAGTGGATCTTCAAGAACAAGTTTGACGAATAAGAGAACATCACTAGAAACAAGGCGAGACTTGTTGGTCAAGGCTATACTCAAATTGAAGGAGTGAATTTTGACGAGACCTTCGCCACGGTTGCTCGTGTAGAAGCCATATGATTACTATTGGCTCTTGATTGTCATCTGAAGTTCAAGTTGTTCCAGATGGATGTTAAGAGTGCTTTTCTGCACGGGCTACTGAACGAAGAAGTCTATGTGGCACAACCTAAGGGGTTTGAAGATCCTCATCATCCTGACCATGTGTATCGACTGAAGAAAGCTTTTTATGGTCTTAAGCAGGCACCAGAGCATGGTACGAGCGGCTTACTGAATTTGTAATCAACCATGGCTATGTGCGAGGGGGAGTGGACATGACACTTTTCGTCAAACACACAAGGTCAGACTTTATCATTTCTCAAATTTATGTGGATGACATCGTGTTTGGCTCTAGCAATCAAAAGATGGTGGACAAGTTCGTAGAACAAATGCAGAGTGAATTCAAGATGAGCATGGTAGGAGAGATGTGTTACTTCCTTGGATTACAAGTAAAGCCGAAGAAAGACGTCATCTTTATATCTCAAAGAAAATATGCCAGTAACTTAGTATAGAAGTTTGACTTGCATCACTTAAGAGAACCCCCGCTACAACTCATGTGAAGATCACCAAGGATGAAGCTGGTACAAGTGTGGATCAAACCTTGTACAGAAGTATGATTTGGAGATTACCATACCTAACGGCAAGTAGACCAGACATTGCCCATGCATTTGGAATTTGTGCTAGACATCAAGCTAATCCCAAGGAGAGCCACCTGATGAATGTGAAGAGAATTATCAAATATGTTTGTGGAACAGCAGACTATGGATTGTGGTACACTAAGGATACCAATTCTTGTTTGGTAGGCTATTGCGATGCAGATTGGTCTTGGAATGTTGAGGATCGTAAGTGCACTTCTAGAGGATGCTTCTTTCTAGGAAACAACCTGGTGTCATAGTTCAGCAAGAAGCAGAACAACATATCCTTATCAACGGCTGAAGTAGAATACAACGCCACTGGAAGTAATTGCACTTAGATGTTGTGGATGAAACAAATGTTGGAAGAATATGGAGTGAAATAAGATGTGATGACACTCTATTATGACAACATGAGCGCAATCAACATATCTAAGAATCATGTGCAGCATTCCATAACAAATCATATCGACATCAGGCATCACTTCATTCGGGATCTAGTGGAGAAGAAGGTAATTACTCTGACGCATGTATCTACTTAAAAGCAGCTAGCAGATACCTTGGACAACCTACAGTTCGAGACACTTAAATCCTCTCTTGAACGAGATATGTTTTAAGGGCTGACGTGGAAGGAAGGTATAAGTTTTCAAATACTAAAGCTAGATGTTGTTGCTGTGTTGATAGTTGTTGAACAGCAAGATGAAGGGTCCAGCAAAGCAAATTCAAAGAAGACAGATGTTGTTTAGGAGAATTTTGATGTGATCGAAGAAGAAGTCGTTGATTGACTCAGTTGGTGATGACGAACGTGATGATGATTCCGACTACTGACCATGGTGATGAACTCTCTGCTCTCTACAAACAATTACGTTTCCTTTTTGCTACTATATTTTAGCTGATCTCTAGTTGTACTGCTATCGTTTTGTACTCCCTTGTCTCTTTATGGTAAAAAGGGGAGTATATTTAGAGTTTGGAACCTCCTTAAAAGATTCGTTTGTGCTAGTTATTAGACATATTTTTGGAGTTTGAAATCTCTCCTTAAAAGATTCACTTGTGCTTGAAATTTTTGGAGTTTGAAACCTCCTCAAATATTCGTTCGGTAGCTTTTAGTTAGTAGCACAGCTTTGGAGTTTGAAATCTCCTTCAAAGATTCAACTGTAATATTATTACATGTAGAATACAGGTTATAGTTTTGCCAAAAATGCCAAGGGGGAGATTGTTAGATCTTATAGCATGTGGTTTGGCAAAACTCTATGAAGAGTTGTGATGAGTCGTATTTATACGACTCGTCGAATCAGCTAATCTTGTTTATTTCGACACTTTTATATGCAAACAGTTACTTTTTAGTATGGTTTTGCATTCCAGGTGTTTCGGAAGCTCTAGGAGGCGACGCGCATAAAAGATGGATTTTCATGCCAAAAACATCACAATGGCAGATCAGAACTTTGGACGCTCGACGGAGCACTGGGAATGGACTGCTGATCAAAGAAATACGACCTACATGCCGTTGCGTAGCTGACTCAATTCCCTACATTTCACTAGTTCACACCAAGAGCATCCGAGGTCATTTGGATGGTCAAATCAATATCCGAAGTCGAGACTCAGTGGGGACCGTGTTTCGTAGAGACATTAGCTCGACGCTAATGTCTAAAGGAAACGCGGCCGTAATGTTAAGGCGACACACGGTAGCTACTGTCAGCTACTGTCATTTAGAAGACGGCTCTGGAGGAGAAGACGAAGCCTTCGACGAGAGACAAGATTTTCCTACTTTCATTATGTGTTTTTCCATAATTATGTGTAGCTAAATTCCTAATTCAGTTTAGGGTTTCGCATATTGTGACTACGTTTTGAGACTTTATTCTTAATGCAATTTCTTGTTTCTCTAGTTCTTGAGCTTAATTTAAAGGATTGAATTGTGAAGCTAAGTGGATACTTGACATGGTAAAGCTTAGCCGAACAATTCAGCCCCTATCGTTAATACTTGTTTGACACTTACCCGTAAAGACAGGTAGTAGCACCTAGATTCAATAACACCTTTCCCGGACTATTGGATTTAGGAGAACTAGAAGTCTAACACCTTTCCCGGATTAGATTGTGGTGTCCTTTCCCGAGATACTTTGGGTTATAACCTAAACCGGAGTAACCACACTTAGAAACTTGAAATTCGATTATTAGCAGTCAATGATAAACATGTCACAATAGAAACCCTAAGCTGAATATTCTCTATGATCAGATTCTTCGTGTTATTTTCTCTTTTGCACTCTTATTTGCTCACAACCTCCTTTTAATTATTTTTCAATTACAACTTCAACAACACCAGCTCCCTTGGGTTCGACCCTGCTTTCCACTAACTAGTTGTACGCAGGAGAATTATAAATTTAAATTTGACGCGTTAGACGACGTGCGTCAAATTTTGGCGCCGTTGCCAAAGAGCTGCGCTTCGGTGAAGTTGTTTCTTTTTGTTTTTATTTTCTGTTTATTGTATTTTATTTAGTTATTTTTTGTGCTTCGCTACTTGTTCGCTATGTCTCTCACAGATAGCCAGATCGACAAAGTGATGATGAGCATATAACGCCGTATCAGCCTACGATAAAGGAGTTGTCGGCCCCTGATTTTCAGAATATACCTTGGTGCATCAATGAGGGGCCAGACATGCAGGACATCGAGATCAAGACTGCGGTAGTGCACTATCTACCGAAGTTTTCAGGTTGGCAAGGGGAATCAGCCACCAGGGATCTGCAGGATTTCCACGGCATCTGCCAGACTCTCCGACCCTATGGAGCTACAGTAGAGAATTTTAAACTTAAGGCTTTTCGTTTTTCTTTAACTGACATGGCTCAATCTTAGTTTCTGTCTCTTCCTTCACGTAGCATCAGGACATGAGACCAGATGCAGAGACAGTTTCTTTGCAAATTACTACCAGTCAGCTAAGGCAGGACATGTTCGTAGACAGCTGCAAGATCTCAAGAAGGGGCCTAATGAGTCGATGTATGATTATTTGGAGAAATTTAATGCCTTGGAGCAGAGCAGCTGCAACCTAGGACTTCCTGAGAAGTTGGTGATAAAGTACATGCTTGATGGGTTGAGGCCTCTCGATAGGGTGCTGCTAGACGCCTCAGCTAGAGGGTCCATCATGAATTTATCTCCACCTGGAGTGCACAAATTGATAGCCGAGGTGGCCGAGAATGCTAGGTTCAGAGAAGAGGCTAGCATGCAAGAAGAATTCAACAGGACCAGAAGCGTTGCAAAGGCTGAGACACCGTCAAACCAGGTGACTGAGGAGCTGAAGCAGATGAGAGAGATGATGCAGAAGTTCATAAGGAAGCAGCCGGTCCTGGTGAAGCCTTGTGAGTTCTGCGGTGCAACAAATCATAAGACAGATGCCTGACCTAGTTTACAAGAGGATACATAGGTTGATGTCAACGCAGTGGGTGAATTCCAAAGCTAAAATAACCGTGCACCCCAGTAGACTCAGCAGCAGCAGTACTATCATCCACCGTACCGTCAACAGCAGGGTAGCAACAATAATCAGAATCAGTGTCAACGGAGAGGGAAGAACTACAACCAAGCAGGCCGTAGCAATCAAAACTCCACCAAGTCTCTGGAGGATGTGGTGAAGGAGTTGGCGATTACCATGCAGCAAAATCAGGCAAAGAACGATGAAACTTTAGGAGAGTTTTCCAAGCAGATGTCCAACTTAGCCCAGACTGTTTTCAACCTGAAGAGAGATTCGGGAAGGCAACCTTCACAGACAGAGCCTAATCTGAGAGGGAATATCAGCACATTGGTAGTGGTAGATGTGGACACGGCACTAAGAGAGTCTACATATTGGGTGAATAAATTACTCGCGCTCGACGAGCACGTTAAGGCAAAAAAATAGCGAAAATAAGTCGGAGTCAGTGGCCACCACACCAACAGAAGACATTAGCGTGATGCTAATATCTGAAGCATACGCGGCCATAATGTCTAAGCGAGGCACGACCATAATGTCTACTGCAGACGTGGTCGCCACTGATGCACAAGCTAGAACTGACTCGTTTCCTTCGTTTTCTTTGCAGATAATAGCTCCTAAAGACCATATGATCGACAAGGATGAGTGATGGACCATAATTGTATGAAACATAAATGCAGTTAAACCCACCAAATTAGACTGTTTGTCTATCTAACTTCTACGTGTTAGTCCCGATATATTTTTGCAGGGCATTTTAGAGACTGAAATGAAAACACGCTAAGGAGAGGATTTTATGCTGAAAAGATAACAAGAGTCAATCCAAGGTCAAGATCATATGCCGACTGAAGAAATATCAAGGATCCTGACGTTGAATTGACCATAACAAATTAATCAGAAGAATCAGGAGTGGAGTCAAGACAGCCCGGGGAAGAAACACATTGACAGTTTTGTGAAAAGACTGCACAAAACTGTACAAAACTCACATATGGGCAAGGATGACCGGCCACTTGATGAAGTGGTGGCCAAGGGAGGAGCTCCTCCCCCTTGGGCCACCGGCAACCGGCGGCTATGGGAGGAGTGACCGGCGGCTTCACTATTCCTCCACATGTCACCTCCTCCTCCTCCTCCCTTCTCCTCCCTTGGATCAAATGCACATGTCCACCATCTCCACCACCCATCTCCTCCCCTTTTGGCTATAAAAGGAGGCCTCCTCCTCCTCATTTCAACACACCTCAATCTCATTTCACTTCTCTCTCTAGAAATTGTAATATTTGTAATGTTGTAATCTTTCGCTTTGGAAATAAAGGATAGCTCCCTTGGCGCTTCAACGGTTGTAAGTAATTCTTAGTATTTATTCAACTGTTTTATTTCCTTAGTTATAATGTTTAGCGCGATAAATAGTAGCTAAACTTGTAGTTCGGTCTAAGGGGCGCACTTGTATTATAAAATGTTTTAGACTATTAATTTAGTGTCTAGTCTAAGTATTCAAAACTTATTCTACGTATCATATATTAAGTCAGAATGTCCAAGGTAGAGTGGATGCTTGGAATGGCGAAACTCTACAGCGGGGTTCGTAAACTTGTACGGATAAGTGGATGCTTGGAATGGCAAAGCTTATCTGAGAAGTTTGACTCATCTTAAACACCATTTGGTTGATCGGGAATGATTGATCAAATGGATGCTCATAGGCTAATATAACCGGGAATGGAGTATTAGTCTAAATAGAATAAGTGTTCTACGTCCTTGGAATAGGCTAGACAGTGTACGCAAATCGAGTGCTTGGAATGGCCTTGATACACCGTTTGAATACTTAGGAGAGTCACTAAAGGTCAATGATAAACAGGATATAATACAAGTCCCCTGAAACCGAACATTTCTCTTTAATTATAAACTGTAATTTACTTTCCAGTATTAAAATCAACCAACCAACCAATCAATCAATCAAAATAGCTGGTAGCTTTAAAACCAACCAACCGACCTTAAACACGCTCCCACGCTGCGTAATCCCCCCGAAGAACAATTATTCCCCTGGTTCCCTTGGGCTCGACCCCTACTTACCAAGTACTACCTAGTAGTATAGTTGCGAGTAGCGGACTATTATAAATTTATTTGCACAAATCGCTTTGACGACGAGCGGTTTTGTCAAATTGGCGCCGTTGCCGGGGAACTAGTCATCGGATAACTGTTCTTCCCTCCCCTTTTTCTTTTCTGTTCATCTCTCTATGACACTACCCGTTACGCATGCATGGACAACGTGATTTCTTCCCCTGTTCAGAAGGAACGGAGGGAGAAGACCCTGTACAGCACTGTCGAAACTTCCACCAAGTCTGCCACAACATCAAACCTGAAAACGAAGTGTTAGAAGAGTTTAAGCTGAAATGCTTCAAATTCTCTCTAACCGACTTCGCCACAATCTGGTACTACACATCCACCGCTAGTAGTGCAGAACGTTACGTAGATCTCTGCGTTCCGTTCCTGAAGGAATTCTCCCCTCCTTCCTTACGCCAAGAAACCCGTGAGAAGATCCTGAACCTTCAATAATCCCGGGATGAGACTTTGGACGAATACTACATAAAATTCGATGCCATCGTCTCAAGCTGCCTGCACCATGGATTTACGAAGAAAATTCTTCTCCAAAAATTTCTTCGTGGGATGAGGTCCGAAGAGCTGGGAAGAGTCAACGAAGCTATGAGAAGGTCTGCCGCAAACCTCACCATTGCAGACATGTGGTACCTTATAATCGGCCTAGCCGCTACCACAAGACGAATACCCCAAACTGATGAGGAAATGCAGACAGAAGAAGCTGATCCTGAGGCTGATGAAGAAGAAACCACCGAACCGTCGGAAGAGACTCCTGAACCGTCTGAAGAATCAAACATGGAAAGCACCGGAAGCAACGAAGTAGGAGTCCAGAACACCACTGACGAACTGCCCAAGCCATACCCGACTATCATTACCCAGGCAGCTGAAACTATCTACGATCAGTTCTTCACGAACCAACATAACGAGGCAGAACCAAGCCTCATGAGGCCTTCCCGACTTTTCCCCTTAATTAATGAGCAAGTCGCTGCGAACTATGCGATCAATGAAGAAGCTCAAAGGAGAATGGGAAAAGCACCTCTGCAGAATGACCCCTCGATGGAGCATTGCTATGCCGCAACAGGACTAGGCAGTTCCAAATACAAAAACTTCAAAAGGCTAGTAGTCAAAGGTCCCTCGCCCCCTCCGGGGTATTGGAAGGAAAAAATCCCGAAACAAAGGAGTCCTGACCAGAACACAACATCCGGCAAGAAGTCAGGAAGAAGCAACACTGGAACGGTGGCAAAGTTTGACCTCAGCCACCCATGGGACCCAAACCAGTAATCCACAACGAGGTACTGTCGAGCCAACGACGTTAAACAAGTGCACTGGTCGGGAGGTAACCCGACACTATCTTACTTTCTGCACTTTATTTTCTGTCTTTTTATTTTCTGTGTTTTAGTTTTTATCAATAAATCGCTCTCACCCACTTGGTGCATAGAGGATTTGACTATTCAGGAATCGGACTTGGGTGCAACATTAAGCCAGTCAGGGCTACGCTAAGAGTTGAAGGCCCCAGCCGAACTCCCTCGATTATCCAGCCTCGAGCCATGTCATTCACTCGACACCTTAAAGGGAGTTCTGTCTTTCCTTTTCCTTAATATCATTTCCTTCTCGTATAACAACTGCTTGCATGGCTTTTGAATTAAGTCATTTCGTAAAAAGAATGCCTTCGTTTAAAAGTGTGGGGTGAGAACCACCTGTATATATTAGTTAATAAATAATATCTTTTTGAAAGTATGAACTTAAGAATGTGAAAAAGATAAGTCATAATTCATGCATTTACCTTGTGAAAATTCAACTGTTTAAAAACTTAGAATGTAACTTTCCATTTGTCCTTTGTGCTGAGATAACTAGGGATGTGGAGTTGACATAAACTGCCCTAGAGAGGCTTGGCATGCAATCAAAGGATCAGATCAAACTATATGGTTTTCGAAGTCAGTGGAGGCTGCACTTCGGGTTTCAGTGAAAATTGAAGTCATCTCCGCCATGCAATGCAAAAGGCGAGGACGGGAATCAGACCGTCCTATCTCCGGTCAAAGTAGCCGAGAAAATAGATGAGCGACCCTCATCTTGACCCGCGCGAAAACGACAGTCAAAGTAGCCGAGAAAATAGATGAGCGACCATCACCTTGACCCGCGCGAAAACGGCAAAAACGAGAAGAGCGGGGAGGTATTTCCATAGGCTTGCGGGCGATGATTGGACCTCCCAAAAAGGCTCGAGAAAATGGACTAGCAGTCACAAAAAGGCGAAAAGCTCAATGAAGCAAATCAAGAGGCCAAAGGCCCAAAATTGTGAAGGTTTTAACCGAACAAAAAGTGAAGAACTCAAAAAGTCAAATCAAAGGCCAAATGCCGATTCACTACAAAAGCAGTCCCTCGCCAAAAGAAAATCAAAGTACTCAAACCACTGAAACCTGAACCGAATCACGTGCTAGAGAAAGCTACCAGAAAACCATATAGTGCGAGACGATCCCAAGATTGCAGTCCAGAAGCCTCAACAGGGCTATCTCCCGAAACATCCAATATAATTTGCATCTCAGTACGGAGGTACAAGTATTAAGTTTCTTCTATTTATTTACACAGTTTAATTTGGTAATAAGTAAGCAATGCATGAATTAGGATAGATCGAGTACCACAGTCTAATTTTCATATTCCAAAGCCAAACTTAGAACTTACGCCCTTTAATAGCATTGTTCGGGACAAACAACTAAAAGTGTGGGGTGATCTGATGGACCATAATTGTATGAAACATAAATGCAGTTAAACCCACCAAATTAGACTGTTTGTCTATCTAACTTCTACGTGTTAGTCCCGATATATTTTTGTAGGGCATTTTAGAGACTGAAGTGAAAACACGCTAAGGAGAGGATTTTATGCTGAAAAGATAACAAGAGTCAATCCAAGGTCAAGATCATATGCCGACTGAAGAAATATCAAGGATCCTGACGTTGAATTGACCATAACAAATTAATCAGGAGTGGAGTCAAGACAGCCCGGGGAAGAAACACATTGACAGTTTTGTGAAAAGACTGCACAAAACTGTACAAAACTCACATATGGGCAAGGATGACCGGCCACTTGATGAAGTGGTGGCCAAGGGAGGAGCTCCTCCCCCTTGGGCCACCGGCAACCGGCGGCTATGGGAGGAGTGACCGGCGGCTTCACTATTCCTCCACATGTCACCTCCTCCTCCTCCTCCCTTCTCCTCCCTTGGATCAAATGCACATGTCCACCATCTCCACCACCCATCTCCTCCCCTTTTGGCTATAAAAGGAGGCCTCCTCCTCCTCATTTCAACACACCTCAATCTCATTTCACTTCTCTCTCTAGAAATTGTAATATTTGTAATGTTGTAATCTTTCGCTTTGGAAATAAAGGATAGCTCCCTTGGCGCTTCAACGGTTGTAAGTAATTCTTAGTATTTATTCAACTGTTTTATTTCCTTAGTTATAATGTTTAGCGCGATAAATAGTAGCTAAACTTGTAGTTCGGTCTAAGGGGCGCACTTGTATTATAAAATGTTTTAGACTATTAACTTAGTGTCTAGTCTAAGTATTCAAAACTTATTCTACGTGCCATATATTAAGTCAGAACGTCCAAGGTAGAGTGGATGCTTGGAATGGCAAAACTCTACAGCACGGTTCGTAAACTTGTACGGATAAGTGGATGCTTGGAATGGCAAAGCTTATCTGAGAAGTTTGACTCATCTTAAACACCATTTGGTTGATCGGGAATGATTGATCAAATGGATGCACATAGGCTAATATAACCGGGAATGGAGTATTAGTCTAAATAGAATAAGTGTTCTACGTCCTTGGAATAGGCTAGACAGTGTACGCAAATCGAGTGCTTGGAATGGCCTTGATACACCGTTTGAATACTTAGGAGAGTCACTAAAGGTCAATGATAAACAGGATATAATACAAGTCCCCTGAAACCGAACATTTCTCTTTAATTATAAACTGTAATTTACTTTCCAGTATTAAAATCAACCAACCAACCAATCAATCAATGAAAATAGCTGGTAGCTTTAAAACCAACCAACCGACCTTAAACACGCTCCCACGCTGCGTAATCCCCCCGAAGAACAATTATTCCCCTGGTTCCCTTGGGTTCGACCCCTACTTACCAAGTACTACCTAGTAGTATAGTTGCGAGTAGCAGACTATTATAAATTTATTTGCACAAATCGCTTTGACGACGAGCGGTTCTGTCAATGAGCTAGAAGGCAGATTGGAGGCAAGCGTGAGCAAAACAACCAAACGGTGGAGCACCCAGTTGCAGCGAGTCATGAGTCACCAGGAAAGAGTAAGAACCCAGGTGCCTTCACAGTCACTTGTGGTATCGGTGATACTCAAATACATCATTATTTAATTGATTTTGGTGCTGCCATTAACGCTATGTCATATTCATTATATTGTTCACTGAAGTTGGGACCGTTAAAACCTCCTAAACTGTTGGTAGAATTAGGAGATAAATCTTGTATTCGTCCTGTTGGTTTGCTAGAGGATCTAACCGTACATAGAGGTGACCTTTTTGTTCCTGTAGACTTTTATGTTTCGCAGACGCGAGATGCTAGAAACGACGATCCTCCAGCACTTATTTAGGGACGTCCATTCCTCTTTGCCACTAAAACCAAGATTGACATGGACACAGGCTTGTTGTCACTCGCGTTTGGTGGCAAGAGATCAGATTTTTATATTTATGAGGATGATGACCGTCCACGCACGAAGAAACCACCGGACATTGTGCACACACCATATGTTGGTGCCCTACCTCCGAACCTACCAGATGAGATTAGATGAGCTGTGCAGCAATTGAAGTATCTATGAGCAAGGTGTCCTCGCAGACTTGAGAGAATGTGAAGGTAAACCCGCCTGATCGATGGAGAGCAGACACGAGCACACCATTCTACGAGGGCTTTGCGCAGACTCAAGGAATCGCTGAGGT
The DNA here is from genome assembly GCA_033675215.1 of Rhodiola kirilowii. Taxonomy (NCBI): domain Eukaryota; kingdom Viridiplantae; phylum Streptophyta; class Magnoliopsida; order Saxifragales; family Crassulaceae; genus Rhodiola; species Rhodiola kirilowii. Next base: position 37,323,931 of record CM066195.1, read on the forward strand.
GAAGTTTGACCTCACACGCCAATGGGATCCTAACTTGTGATCCCTAAAGAGGTATCGTCGAGCCAACGATGTAAAACAAAGGCGCTCGCAGGGAGGCAGCCCAACAAAAATTTTGGTTTTCTCGTTTTTTATTTCATTTTATGTTTGTTTGAGTTTTGAGTCATGTCTTTCACATTGTCTTTTGGGAAAAGAGATGTGTTTCATGCAGAAAACAGGTGCAACTTAGTGAGGATCGCGTCAACCCTCAACATTAGCTGGCCGCGTTTGGTGTTGACATTAAGGTAACGTCTTAATCAGGTGCGGTACGTAAAGTCTGAAGAAGACGCGATGGACCATTGACCAGTGTTGACCGACTCGTTTGACCAAAATGCTCACCATCACGCGACGAAATGAGGGGAGTGCCTGTTCACTTTTATTCTCTATTTGTTTTTTCCTACGTTTGTGTGTCTTGCATTGTTGTGTCTTTGAATTTAAGTCGGAGATGACTTAGTTCAAAAGTGTGGGATGGGAGAGTCAGTCAGTCAGTTGTGTTAGCATATTTATTTTTCTTTCACCTGCATAGTGTCAGCACGTTTCCCTCTTAATTTTTTTTTGAAAAGTAGAAAATTTCTCTCTATTTCCTGGTTATGCAGTATTGAATTTTGATGATGTGAAATAGATGATGCTGATTAGATGTGTTTCTCTCGTGAAATTTGAATTATGTGACTACATGTGAATTTAACCTACCACATGTCCTTCTGAGTTAAAATAAACAGGGATGCAGAGTTGATTGAAATGTCTTAGAGAGACTTGACAAAGCATTCAAAGGGCCGAATTTTGAGTTATATGGTTATGTGGATTTTGTGGAGGCTAGCACTTCGACACTTATTCGTTCAGAGTTTGCTCCGCCACTGCAGCGTTTATGTAAGTAGGAAGGACGGGAAAATAGACCATCCTATCTCTAGGCCGAAGTAACCGAAAAAATGGGTGGAGGGCCCCCATCTTGACTCGCGTCAAAAAGGTTGAGGTTGGGAAAGAGCGGGAAGGTATTTTCATATGTTTGCGGGCGATGATTGGACCTCCTTCAAAAACAAAGAAGAAAAGGACAAGCAATTCACAATAAAAGAGCAAAGCTCAATAAAAAAATCAGCCACGTTGTGAAGTTTTATACAAGGAAAAAAAAGTGAAGTAAGTCATTCATATATCAAGAGCCAAAGGCCAAAGGCCAAAGGCCAAAGGAAGTCACTACAAAAGCTATCCAACAAAAGAAGAAAGAAAACTCAAAAACCTTGAAGTTCGAATGAATCATGACAGCACTGCCTTGTCGCGAGGCAATGTGTACAAAATAAATTTATAAGTCCGCTACTCGTGACTTTACTATTGGGTAGTAAAGCGGTAAGTAGGGGTCAAACCCAAGGGAATTAGTGGATAGTTGTTCTTTCGAATGGAAAATAAGACAGTTGGGGGTTGGTTGTGATTTTAGTATTGAAAGTAATGTGGGTTGGTTGTGATTTTAGTACTGAAAAGTAAATGACTGAAAGTAAAGAAAGTAAATACAAGACTGAAAGTAAATACTGAAAAGTAAAGTGCTGGAACAGTCCAATTCAATATCGACTAATCAACATACTTTTGGTATGGACTGATATTGAAAGGGCATGTAGTAAGCGACATAAAGTAAATTACTGAAAGTAAATTGTTGGAACAGTCGAATTCAATATCTACTTAATCAACATACTTTTGGTATGGACTGATATTGAAAGGGTCTGTAATAAGCGACAGAAAGTAAATTGCTGAAAAGTAAATTGCTGTAAAGTAAATGTGCGGAAATTAAAGTACTGAAATTAAAGTGCTGAAAAGTAAAGTACTGAAAAGTAAGCAGTTGATAGTGAGACTGAAAGTAAAATGACAGGTGATGTTTTAATCAAAGGAAAGATTCGGTTTTAGGGGCCTTGTATCATAGTCCGTTTATCATCGACCTCTAATGATCATACTACGTGTTTAAAGATGTATCAAGGCTATTCCTAGCACTTGACTTGCCACACCGTCTAGTCTTTTTCAAGACACAGAACTCTTGTTCTATTATGTGCATCCATTTGATCAATCATTCCTGATCAACCAAATGGTGTTTAAAAGAGGTTGAACTCCACAAATAAGCTGTGCTCTTCCGAGCCTCCACTTATCCACGTATGTTCACGAACCCCATGGAAGAGCTTTGCTCTTCCGAGCCTCCACTCAACCAATGGTGTTCTGACCTAATATATGGCACATAGAACAAGTTAAACACGAAGAGGCACTAAGAGAAGGGTCTAAAACATTTTATGATACAAGCACACCCCTTCAACCGAATGAAGGGTTTAGCTACGAATATCCTTAGAGGTGGATACCATAGCTAAGTGCTTGGAAAAGTAAAGGTTTTTGAAAGACAAGAAAGTAAAGGTTTTGGAAAGTAAAGACAAGGAAAGTAAAGGTTTTCGAAAGTAATACTCAAGAACAAACTTGGAGCTTTTGATATCAAAGTGAAGTGTTTACAAGGATTGTGGGATGGATTGTAGAGAGATTTCTATCTAAATGACAAGTGATCAAAGAACCAAAATGGGACTAGAACCAAGGACCAAAGACTAGGATTTTTGGGACCAAAGACTACAATTTTTGGGACATTGAACAAATGAGAGGAAGTGTTGTATTTATAGGCAAGGAGGAGAGGAGAGGAGCCAACACATGTCAAAGGGGGAGAGGAGGGCTCAAAAGCCGCCGGCCATGAGGTGGCAACACCCCAAAGCCGCCGGCCATGTGGCTTCTTCTCCTCCAAAGCCGCCGGTGGTGAGGTGGAGAGGGGGTGAGTTGAGTGGAATGAGATCTTTTGCCTCCAAAAGCCATTGGTTCCCATGCAACTCCGGTTAGACTTGGTTGCCCCTTGGTTGCTTCTTGGTTGACATCAAAGGACAGGGCACTTATACTTGGCATTTCACTTGTGTTCTTGATCTTTGTTGGAACAAGTCATTGGGACTTAGTTGTGGCTTGATCGGAGTACTGCCGGAGCATGGCCAGTTCTGACTTGTAATCCACTTTTAGCATTAAGAACTCCTTTTTAGCTCGTTTCATCTCTACTCCTTGAAATAGCCTGTAGAACAAAAGTGAAACTAACAAGTAAAAGTTGTCAAGATAAAGCGTCTAATTTGGTGGGTTTAACTGTCTTAACGAATCATATAAATATGGTCCATCAAATAACGTGCAAGAAAAAGCAATGAAGTGTTACCATATAGCTATAGAGTTCGGAACATCGAATGCAGATCATGGGTCTAAAGAGGACTATCTCCCATTCATCCGAATTGGTTTGAATTTCAGCTCAAAGGTAACATGTATCAAGTTATTTCTATGTGAAGCATGATGATTTGAGTAACGATTGAGTTATGCCTAGAAAACCGAATTTAGACTAGCAACTCATATTCATGTGCATCTATTAAGGACGTTGAATAAATTGTGGTGTTGCATTTATTTTTCCCTCATGACTTAATTCTTATTCGGGATGAACAAGTTTAAGTGTGGGGTGGTTTGAAAAGTCGTATTTATATGACTCATCGAATCAACTAATCCTATTTATTTAGACACTTTATATGCAAACAGTTACTTTTTTGTATGGTTTTGCATTCCATGTATTTTGGAAGCTCAAGGAGGAAACGCGCAAAAAGATGGCTTTTCATGCCAAAAACATCACAATGGCATATCAGACCTTTGGACGCTCGACGGAGCGCTGAGAATGGACCGCTGATCAGAAAAATATGAGCCACATTCCGTTGCGTAGCTCACTCAATTCCCTACAACTCTCAAGTTCACACCAAGAGCATCCGAGGTCATTTGGATGGTCAAATCAATAGCCGAAGTTGGGACTCAGTGGGGACCGCATTTCGTAGAGACATTAGCTCGACGCTAATGTCTAAAGAAAACGCGGCCGTAATGTTAAGGCAAAACTCGGTCGCTACTATCAGCACCATTTTGATGACATCAGCAAGCCCGAAACTTGAAATTTTAGCCCAAAAATAGACTTGGAAACCCTAGTTTTTGCTATAAATAAGATCGTTGGGTTAAGGTTTCCATTATCTCATAATTCCATCATTCAGAAGATGGCTCTGGAAGAGTAGACGAAGCTTTGGACGAGATAGAAGATTTTCCTACTTTCATTATGTGTTTTTCCATAATTATGTGTAGCCGAATTCCTAATTCAGTTTATGGTTTTGCATATTGTGACTACGTTTTGAGACTTTATTCTTAATGCAATTTCTTGTTTCTCTAGTTCGTGTGCTTAATTTCAAGGATTGAATTGTGAAGCTAAGTGGATACTTGACATGGTAAAGCTTAGCCGAACAATTCAGCCCCTATCATTAATACTTGTTTGACACTTACCCGTAAAGACAGGTAGTAGCACCTAGATTCGATAACACCTTTTCCCGGACTATTGGATTTAGGAGAACTAGAAGTCTAACACCTTTCCCGGATTAGATTGTGGTGTATCGCCTTTTCCGGGATACTATGGGTTATAACCTAAACCGGAGTAACCACACTTAGAAACTTGAAATTTAATTATTAGCAGTCAATGATAAACATGTCACAATAAGAACCCTAAGCTGAATATTCTCTCTGATCAGATTCTTCGTATTATTTTCTCTTTTGCACTCTTGTTTGCTCACAACCCCCTTTTAATTGTTTTCTCAGTTATAGCTTCAACAACACCAGCTCCCTTGGGTTCGACCCTGCTTGCCACTAACTAGTTGTACGCAGGAGAATTATAAATTTAAATTTGACGCGTCAGAATACGCACGTCAAATTTTGGCGCCGTTGCTATGGAGCTGTGCTTCGGTGAAGTTATTTCTTTTTTTATTCTCTGTTTATTTTATTTTATTTAGTTATTTTTTGTGCTTCACTACTTGTTTGATATGTCTCTCACAGATAGCCAGATCGACGAAGGTGATGATGAACATATAGCGCCGTATCAGCCTAGGATGAGGGAGCTGTCGGCCCTTATTTTTCAGAATATACCTTGGTGCATAAATGAGGGGCCAGACATGCAAGAAATCGAGATCAAGACTGCGGTAGTGCACTATCTACCGAAGTTTTCAGGTCGGCAAGGGAACTCAGCTACCAGGCATCTGCAGGATTTCCACGGCATCTGCCAGACTCTCCGACCCCATGGAGCTACAGTAGAGAATTTCAAACTTAAGGCTTTTCATTATTTTTTAACTGACATGGCTCAATCTTGGTTTCTGTCTCTTCCTTCAGGTAGCATCAGGACATGAGACCAGATGTAGAGATAGTTTCTTGCAAAATACTACCCATCAGCTAAGGCAGGACAGGTCCGTAGACAGCTGCAAGATCTCAAGCAGGGGCCTAATGAGTCGATGTATGATTATTTGGAGAAATTTAATGCCTTGGAGCATAGCTGCTGCAACCTACGACTTCCTGAGAAGTTGGTGATAGAGTACATGCTTGATGGGGTGAGGCCTCTCGACAGGATGCTGCTAGACGCCTCAGCTAGAGGGACCATCATGAATTTATCTCCACCTGGAGTGCGCAAATTGATAGCCGAGGTGGCCGAGAATGCTAGGTTCAGAGAAGAGGCCAGCATGCAAGAGGAATTCAACAGGACCAGAAGCGTTGCAAAGGCTGAGACACCGTCAAACCAGGTGACTGAGGAGCTGAAGCAGATGAGAGAGATGATGCAGAAGTTCATAATGAAGCAGCCGGTCCTGGTGAAGCCCTGGGAGTTTTGTGGTGCAACAAATCTTAAGATAGATGCCTGCCCTAGTTTACATGAGGATACACAGGTTGATGTCAGAGCAGTGGGTGAATTCCAAAGCTATAATAATCATGCACCCCAGTAGACTCAGCAGCAGCAGTACTGAAATCTTCCCCTGGTAGATGAGATGTTGTTCTGGTAGAGATCCAGAACAATTCCTAACACAACTTATGCGCTAAAACAAATAGTGCGGAAATAAAAACGACACGCAAAGTTGTTACCTAGTTCGGCGTTAACGAGCCTACGTCTGGGGGGCGTTCTCTAGCCCGGTGGACAGCAATTCACTATTATTGAATATTGCGAGTACAGGATTTACCGTTTACAGAATCCCTCTTAAACAACCTGAGCCTCGGACACTCTAGTAATTGCAATCTAGGTCTCCCCCTAGATCTTCGCTCCCGCTCAGTATCCACCAGAATGATTCTCCGTGAGAATCAGCGCCTTCTCCCGAATGCGCAGTAACAAAACTTCAGTGCGAGCTTTCAGCTTCGTCCTTCGAACAATCTGTTGAGCACCACCACAGATTGATTCCTAGCGCCTTTGAGTAACCAGTGACGGTTAGTTCTCCAGCCGTATACGTGCGTCGTGAATAACCAGTTACGATTAATTCACCGCCGTTTGCCACCTCCTCCCTTCTATGAGTATGAGCGTGAATAATATCTCCTTAAGTGCTAACTAATACCTAAGCATTAGTCTTCCTTATATAGAGCGGTAGAAACCCTAGGACGAATAGGATTTCTAAGCTAAACCGCCTATAACCTATTAGGAAACCTTTCCTAATCTTTTGCGCAAATCTCTTGTAGATAATCCTCCGATTGAATCTTCAATGTAGATTAGGCAACCTTCGATTATCTTCTAGACTAAGATAACTTTACGCGCAAGCAAACTCCTAACCGACTTTGATATCTTCGATAAGCATATGCACCGACTTGCCAAAACTGATCTTCAGGAATATCTTCAGGCAAACTTGTGCTACGTCGGCTGAGACAAGTTTCCAAATCTGAATTTGGAAACTTCCAACTTCTGTCCACTGATGTGCAACCGCCTTGATCTTCCAACGGTCGACTAGGTTTCCTAATCTGATTTAGGAAACACTTCTTCTGCTTCAACTTGTTCCAGGGCAGTTGTCTCTTCCGGTCTAGAACAACAGCTAGAACAACTATACAAAGTTTTGCCAAACAACATGCCATAAAACTAACAATCTCCCCCTTGGCATTTTTGGCAAAACTACCTACTTGAAGCTACCTGTACTACTAATACAGATGAATCTTTGTGGAGATTTCAAACTCCCTAGCTGAGCTACTAACTAAGCTACCAACTGAATCTTTGAGGAGATTTCAAACTCCGTACAAAATAAGAGCGCAAACGAATCTTTTAAGGAGCTTTCAAACTCCATAACATGTGACTAACAAGCTAGCGCAAATGAATCTTTTAAGGAGCTTTCAAACTCCATATTTACTCCCCCTTTTTGCCACAAAGTGACAAGGGAGTGCCACAAATTGTTCAAACACCAGTAGCAAGAGTTCAATAGAAAAAACTAGAGTTCAACAAAAAGATAACTATTGTTTGTAGTAGGGGGTAGAGAATCATCACCAGCACTAGTAGTCGGACTCCTCATCACTAGCCTCATCACAAGCCGAATCACCATCATCTGCTTCTTCCGGATAGCGCAGGCTCACCAAGAGCTTTGTGATCTTCTTCTTTCTGGCTAAGAGCAGCACCACTCTCTCATTCGCATCAGCTAACTCCTCTTCAAGATGTGAGATCATCCGTTTCCGAGTGACAGCAGGGACATGAGCACTTGATTCATCCAGAGAATGCCCAGATGACTTCTTCTTAGGCTTAGTGGGGGCATCTAAGTCCAGATCAACAATGTGTGAACCGGAAAAGTGCTTGTGGTCTGCAAGAAACACCTTTGGATCTCCAGTCAACTTGTCCTGCCTAGTTAAGATATCTGGATGTTGTCCTACCACAAGTTGGTGAATCAGCGAGGGAAATCCAATCAGATGATTGACTTTGACAGAAGTTGCATGGCTAGCAATTTGATCGAAAATAAGACGACCAAGATCAATCTTTTTCCCAGCCCCAAGGGTCTTCAGAATAGCACCCATTGTATGACCAAGAGTAGTATGATGATTATTCGGCAGCCAGTTATGAACAGCAATGCTGTGAAGCAAGGAATGCTTTGAAGAGAGCTCTTTCACCGGGAAAGTCATGGTAAACCACCTTGAACGAGCACCGCCAGTAAGAACAGCTGCAACCTTGTGCCAATTAGGGTTCTCTCCAATATCCAAAGCACCTCCGTCAATCCCAAAATAATCATTGATACCATCTGGAGTAATGGCCACCTGCTTGCCTCTTACATTAGCCATTCCAAAAACAGAGCTTTCAATGTCTGCAAATCCTTCTGGTAGATTTGCGATAACTTCCCTTACAAGACATGCTGCAAAAGGTTTAGCCATTGTAACTGATGGCCACAAGTCCACTCCTTTTATCAGACCTACAATCTCCTTGGCTGCATACTTGTCAGCATCCAACACCCTTTCAGCCACGATCTTCCTCTTTTGAACAAGATCCCACTTCTTAGCATGATCATCTGACACAAACCACACACCATTCATCACAACCCCAGATTCAAACTGGACTTTCTTCCCTTTTTCTCTAACCTTGCCTGTAGGAGAACTTGTCTTAGCTTTCTTAGCAACTGGTGAAGCAGCCTTCTTAAGACCAGATGCCTCAACCTCATTTGTTTCTTCGAAAACTGTAGGAGAAAGGACCTTTCTCTTCTTTGGCACACCAGCTTTTGACTTAGCATCATGTTCCTTACTTGCTGGAACATCCTTCTGTACTTTCTTTCGCAATTCTGACAACTTGAGAGAACCATCTTCTGAATCCTTTCTCTGCTTCTCCACCTCTTCATCCACCACAACTCGATCTGGTTGACTGATTTCACCCTCGTCAGCATCTTTAGAAGAAAACTCATCTTCCACAAATTGGTCAACATCATCATATAGATTTTGGAGAGACTCATCCACTTTGTCAGACTCCTTCTGAGAAGCCTCTTCTTCTTCATCTACCGACTCTTCGGTATCTTCTTTTGTAGAGTCAGCTTGCACCTCTGCACTTGAACTCTCAGCAGTTTCTGGAACATCTTCACCAGAATTTCCAGCAGATGCTATACTTTGATTGTCTAGACTTTCTTCCTTGTCCTCCGAACCAGAAACATCCTTATGAACATCAACAGCAACCTCTTCATCACCTAACACCCTATCCTTTTCACTAGACTTATCATCATCAGACTCCGAGACGATAACCTTACGCTTCACAATCCTAAAATTCTCCTTCACAGGGGTTTTCTTATGAGCTACCATCTTAACTCTCACACCTTTCATCACAGGCGTACCCTCCCCTGGAACACTAACCATAACCTTTGGTTTTTCTCCAACCACTACCGACCCAACCACAGAAACACCAGGAATACAAGGACTACTCGTATTCAAAGATTTGGAAATATTTGAAAGTACCTCTTGAGTCGATTTCTTTGCTGGTTCTTTGGCAACAGTAGGTTTTAAAACGGACGCTTTCTTGGAGATTTCCTCCGGAACGTATTTAGGGATTTTTTTTTCCTTTGCCTGAACAGTGGTTTCCGTTTCCTTTTCCGGAATGTCATCCGGTATGCTAGAACTCTTCATCTCTGGAATCGATACTTTCTTTGCCACCGTTGCTTTAGCCTTCTTCGGAACAGTCTCCTTCTTTGCGACATCTGATTTTGATTTTCCTGTGGGAACTGTGTCACTTGCCAATTTAGGGTTTTCTTTGATAGTCTTGGGTGCGACAACCGATTTTGAGGAAGCGTCAACAGTCGTTGCTTTGGAAACCTTGTTCTTCCTTGTGGCCACCATTGTAGAGCTTCGACAAGCTTCGCCTAGGGTTTCGTCGGGAGAGGACAGCGGCACACGAACAGTTGATTTGAAAGTAATTTTGGAAATAGAATCCGAATTTTGGCAATCCATATAACTTCTTAAAACACCCCAGGCCGCCACATCACTTTGCGCCGAAATAAAAAAATATTTGAATAATTTTGAATATCTTTGGTAGACCAACCGTTTCTTCTTGCACCACACCCTGCCATCCACGTCAGCCCTAAAAACATATCACCTTGTTGCTTTGGCTGACGGACTTGATCTGGAACAACTTAGTTGTTGGTGGCACACAGATCCGGAGAGGATCTAGGTGTCCGAAACCATATGTTGTTTAAGGCACTAATTGAGATATCTGATTGCTGCTTCATCATATCTTGTTCCACCCTGTATTTTTCCAGAATTGACTTCTTCCACAGCTTCTTGATGTAACACCTCTCAATATTGTCTTCGTTCAGTTTTGACTTCTTCCACAGCATCTTGGTGTAACAACTCTCAAAGCGAGATCCTTTTGAGTTAAGCCTCCTTTGAACAGAGCAACGGTTGCGACAATCACCCCATGCTGTGGATGTCTTCATGTCTTTACTTCGTTTGTATGGAATCATAGCAGTGGGTAGACCAAGATCAACTGAATAGCAGTTGTTTGAGGCTCTTCTCCCTGCCAGGACAATTTGATTCAGATTGTTCTGCACGATACACTTGTCCTGTGTGAACTGGACACGATTATTCCCATCGCATAACTGGCTTATGCTGATCAGATTAGCCTGCAAACCTTCAACTAGAAAAACATCGGTTAATCTAGGTAGACCTGGAACATTCAGTATTCCTCTTCCGAGAACTCTGCCTTCTATTCCATCTCCGAAGGTCACGGATTCTCCTTTGAACCTTTCTATCCCAGTAAGAAAATTAGGATTCCCAGTCATGTGTCTGGAACATCCACTATCGAAGTACCATCTTTGCTTTTCTGGGAAAAACGTGGAACTGAAGGCTGCGAGACATGTTTCACCTCTTTGCTTAATTTTCCAGACTTGCTTCATGGGTAGTCTTGACACTTTATGATGTTGATCCATCCTCCTGTGAGGGCTATGAAGATCAGGACATCTTGACTGGAAGTGTCCCTCTTGGTTGCAGTTAAAGCACCTTCTTTTGTCTTGCCTCTTTGCATGGAAACCAGCCGCATATCCTTGTGGGGGAAGTTCCTCTGGAACAACCCGTGAGCTAGACCCAGATAAGTGAAGATCTTCCAGGGATTTGACAGGGGCCTCCTTATCTGTCTCAATCTCAATTTTCAACGCATCTATAGTGTTAAGTAGGATTACCTCTTGACGTTTTAATGCGGCATTCTTCTTCTTTAGATTAGACATGCCATCTGGATGATCACCTTGACTCCTTTCAATCTGCACCTTCAGGGATGAGATAACAGTGAGAAGTTCAGCTTTCTGAGCATACAGATCATCTCGCTCATTTTTAACTTCAGCTACTTGGGCCTGAAGTTCGGTGATAGTTTGTTGAAGTTCCACCTTTTGAGTGATAAGGACAGCAGCCTCTTCCCATAGTTTTTCCTTTTCTTCTGTTAAGGCTGTTAGATTGTTGTGGAGCATCTTGTTCTGCTCAACTTCATTCAACCATTCCTGGAACAACTCCTTGTACTTGGTGGCAAAGTCTTCATCAATGATTTCTTCATTATTGCTGCAGCTTGAGTACTGAGTGGGATTTTCGGAAGATGATTCTTACCCTAACTCGTTGCTTGTCTCTCCTTCGATGTTGACATAAGAAGCTAGGGCGACAAAGTTATTAGTTTCTCCCTCCTGATCAGATTCACTGTCACTCCAGCTGACAGCATAAGCATTCTTCTTTTTCTGCGTATTGACACATTCTGCCTGAATATGTCCAAAGCCTTCGCATTCTCTGCATTGTATCCCTTTGCCTTTGGAGTCATTGTTGGAGTCACCAGATTGGTTCCCCTTTTGAGCGTTGCCATCCTTTTGGAATTTTGAACTAGAGGACTGACCAGGATAAGTTCCTTTGTTGTACTGCCTTCTCATAAATTTCCCGAAGTTTCTTGCAAACATGGCGTACTGTTGTTCTGGCGCGTCGTCTGTCTTGTCTTTACCAACTTCAGCCTTTAGACCGACGCTGGAGGCTTTTGTAGGGCGGTCTTCTTCATTCATATCCATCTCATGAGTCTGTAGGGATCCCATCAGTTCATCCAGTCTCATGGTTTTCACATCATTGGCTTCCTTGACGGTAAGAGCTTTCATGGCGAACCGCTTTGTAAGAGATCTCAGCACCTTTCTCACCAAAGCTTCTTCGGTCATTGGTTCTCCAAGCGCGAATGCTTCGTTAGAGATATCGAGAACCCGAGTGTTGAAATCAGCAATGGTCTCATCCTCTTGCATTCTCAGATTTTCGAATTTTGATGTGACCGTCTCCATTCTAGAAATTTTAACTTTGGTTGTTCCTTCATGAGCAGTTCGTAGAATGTCCCAAGCTGTCTTTGCAATCTCACAGGTAGAGATCATTTTGAAATTCTTTCCATCAACTCCAGAGAATATAGCATTCATTGCTTTAGAGTTCGCCGCTTCAGCTTTCTTTTGAACCTCAGTCCACTTGTCTTTAGCAAGAAGGTTAACTTTACCCTCTTCGTCGGTAGCTACCGGGTGAGTCCATCCTTGTTCAATAGCTTCCCAAACTGATTCGTCTTGGGACTTTAGAAACGCCTTCATACGGACTCTCCAATAACCATATTTGTTTCCTTCAAGTAGAGGAGGTCGCGTGATGTTCTGTCCTTCTCTTAAATCCATCTTACCAGCCTTCGGATCTTACTCTGTGTGTCGAGTATTTGCTCTGATACCAATTGAAATCTTCCCCTGGTAGATGAGATGTTGTTCTGGTAGAGATCCAGAACAATTCCTAACACAACTTATGCGCTAAAACAAATAGTGCGGAAATAAAAACGACACGCAAAGTTGTTACCCAGTTCGGCGTTAACGAGCCTACGTCTGGGGGGCGTTCTCTAGCCCGGTGGACAGCAATTCACTATTATTGAATATTGCGAGTACAGGATTTACCGTTTACAGAATCCCTCTTAAACAACCTGAGCCTCGGACACTCTAGTAATTGCAATCTAGGTCTCCCCCTAGATCTTCGCTCCCGCTCAGTATCCACCAGAATGATTCTCCGTGAGAATCAGCGCCTTCTCCCGAATGCGCAGTAACAAAACTTCAGTGCGAGCTTTCAGCTTCGTCCTTCGAACAATCTGTTGAGCACCACCACAGATTGATTCCTAGCGCCTTTGAGTAACCAGTGACGGTTAGTTCTCCAGCCGTATACGTGCGTCGTGAATAACCAGTTACGATTAATTCACCGCCGTTTGCCACCTCCTCCCTTCTATGAGTATGAGCGTGAATAATATCTCCTTAAGTGCTAACTAATACCTAAGCATTAGTCTTCCTTATATAGAGCGGTAGAAACCCTAGGACGAATAGGATTTCTAAGCTAAACCGCCTATAACCTATTAGGAAACCTTTCCTAATCTTTTGCGCAAATCTCTTGTAGATAATCCTCCGATTGAATCTTCAATGTAGATTAGGCAACCTTCGATTATCTTCTAGACTAAGATAACTTTACGCGCAAGCAAACTCCTAACCGACTTTGATATCTTCGATAAGCATATGCACCGACTTGCCAAAACTGATCTTCAGGAATATCTTCAGGCAAACTTGTGCTACGTCGGCTGAGACAAGTTTCCAAATCTGAATTTGGAAACTTCCAACTTCTGTCCACTGATGTGCAACCGCCTTGATCTTCCAACGGTCGACTAGGTTTCCTAATCTGATTTAGGAAACACTTCTTCTGCTTCAACTTGTTCCAGGGCAGTTGTCTCTTCCGGTCTAGAACAACAGCTACAACAACTATACAAAGTTTTGCCAAACAACATGCCATAAAACTAACAAGTACTATCACCCACCATACCGTCAACAACAGGGTAGCTACAATAATCAGAATCAGTATCAGCAGAGAGAGCAGAACTATAACCAAGCAGGCTCTAGCAATCAGAACTCCGCCAAGTCTCTGGAGGATGTGGTGAAAGAGTTGGCGATTACCATGTAGCAAAATCAGGCAAAGAATGATGAAACTTTAGGAGAGCTGTCTAAGCAGATTTGCCCAGAATGTTTCCGAACTGAAGAGAGATCCGGGAAGGCTACCTTCACAGACAGAGCCTAATCCGAGAGGGAATATCAGCACATTGGCAGTGGTAGATGTGGACGCGACACTAAGAGAGTCTGCATATTGGGTTAATAAATTACTCGCGCTCGACGAGCACATTAAGGTCAAAAATAGTGAAAAGGAGTCAGAGTCAGTGTCCACCGCGCCAACAGAAGACATTAGCGTGACACTAATGTCTAAAGCAGACGCGACCATAATGTCTAAGCGAGGCGCGGCAATAACGTCTATTGCAGACGCGGTCGCCACTGATGCACAAGCCAGAACTGACCATTTTCCTTCATTTTCTATGCAGGTAATAGCTCCTAAAGACCGTATGATCGACAAGGATGAACTAGAAGGCAGATTGGAGGCAAGGCATGAGTAAAACGACCCAATAGTGGAGCGCCCAGTTGCAGCGAGTCATGAGTCACCAGGAAAGAGTAAGGACCCAGGTGCCTTCACAGTCACCTGTGGTATCGGTGAGACTCAAATACATCATTGTTTAATTGATTTGGGTGCTGCCATTAACGCTATGCCATATTCATTATATTGTTCACTGAAGCTGGGACCGTTAAAACCTCCTAAACTATTGGAAAAATTAGGAGATAAATATTGTATTCGTCCTGTTGGTTTGCTAGAAGATGTAACCGTACATGTAGGTGACCTTGTTGTTCCTGCAGACTTTTCTGTTTTGCAAACAGGAGATGCTAGAAATGACGATCCTCCAGCACTCATTTTGGGACGTCCATTCCTCTTTGCCACTAAAACTAAGATTGACATTGACACAGGCTTGTTGCCACTCGCGTTTGGTGGCAAGTGATCAGATTTTTATATTTATGAGGATGATGACCGTCCATGAGCGAAGAAACCACCGGACATAGTGCACACACCATATCTTAGTGCCCTACCTCCGAACCTACCAGATGAGACGAGCTGTGTAGCAAATGAAGCTATGAGCAAGGTGTCCTCGCAGACTCGAGAGGATGTGAAGGCGAACCCGCCTGATCGATGGAGAGCAGACACGAGCACACCATTCCACGAGGGCTTTGGGTAGACTCAAGGAATCGCTGAGGCGAAGTTTCACCTCACACGCCCATGGGATCCTAACTTGTAATCCCTAAAGAGGTACCGTCTAGCCAATGCCGTAAAACAAAGGCGCTCGAAGGAAGGTAGCCCGGCAAATTTTTTGTTTTTCT
The DNA here is from genome assembly GCA_033675215.1 of Rhodiola kirilowii. NCBI lineage: Eukaryota > Viridiplantae > Streptophyta > Magnoliopsida > Saxifragales > Crassulaceae > Rhodiola > Rhodiola kirilowii. The sequence continues at coordinate 37,339,026 of CM066195.1, forward strand.
CATTTTTTATTTCATTTTATGTTTGTTTGAGTCTTGAGACATGTCTTTTACATTATCTTTTGGGAAAAGAGATGTTTTCATGCAGGAAACAGGTGCAACTCAGTGCGGATCGCATCAACCCTCAGCATTAGCTGGCCACGTTTGGTGTTGACATTAAGGTAACGTCTTAATCAAACGCGGTACGTAGGGTCTGAAGAAGACGCGATGGACCATTGACCAGTGTTGACCGACTTGTTTGACCAGAATGCTCACCATCACGCGACGAAACGAGGGGAGTGCCTGTTCACTTTTATTCTCTATTTGTTTTTCCTACCTTTGTGTGTCTTGCATTGTTGTGTCTTTGAATTTAAGTCGTACCGTGAGGACACGACTTAGCTCAAAAGTGTGGGGTGGGAGAGTCAGTCAGTCAGTTGTGTCAGCATATTTATTTTTCTTGCACCTGCATAGTGTTAGCACGTTTCCCTCTTAAATTTTTTTTGAAAAGTAGAAAATTTCTCTATATTTCCTGGTTATGCAGTATTGAATTTTGATGATGTGAAATAGATGATGCTGATTAGATGTGTTTCTCTCGTGAAATTTGAATTATGTGACTACATGTGAATTTAACCTACCACGTGTCCTTCTGAGTTAAAATAAACAGGGATGCGGAGTTGATAGAAATATCCTAGAGAGACTTGACGAAGCATTCAAAGGCCGAATTTCGAGTTATATGGTTATGTGGATTTCGTGGAGGCTAGCACTTCGAGAGTTTGCTCTGCCACTGCAGCATTTATGTAAGTAGGCGGGATGGGAAAACAGAGTATCCTATCTCCAGTCTGAAGTAATCGAGAAAATAGGTGGAGGGCCCCCATCTTGACTTGCGTCAAAAAGGTTGAGGATGAGAAAGAGCGGGGAGGTATTTCCATATGCTTGCGGGCGATGATTGGACGTCCTTCAATAAGAAAGAAGAAAAGTACAAGCAATTTACAATAAAGGAGCAAAGCTCAAGAAAAAAATCAGCCACGTTGTGAAGTTTTATACAAGGAACAAAAGTGAAGTACATCATTCATACATCTAGAGCCAAATGCCAAAGAAAGTCACTACAAAAGCTGTCCAACAAAAGAAGAAAGAAAACTCAAAAACCTTAAAGTTCGAATGAATCACGTGCAAGAAAAAGCAATGAAGTGTAACCATATAGCTAGAGTTTGGAACATCGAATGCAGATCATAGGTCTAAAGAGGACTATCTCCCATTCATCCGAATTGGTTTCAATTTCAGCTCAAAGGTAACACGTATCAAGTTATTTCTATGTGAAGCATGGGGATTTGAGTAACGATTGAGTTATGCATAGAAAAGCGAATTTAGACTAGCAACTCATATTCATGTGCATCTATTCAGGACGTTGAATAAATTGTGGTGTTGCATTTATTTTCCTTCTATGACCTTTTTCTTGTTCGGGACGAACAAGTTTAAGTGTGGGGTGGTTGAAGACTCGTATTTATACGACTCGTCGAATCAACTAATCCCATTTATTTTGACACGTTTATATGCGAACAGTTACTTTTTAGTATGGTTTTGCATTCCTGGTGTTTCGGAAGCTCTAGGAGGAAACGCGCATAAAAGATGGCTTTTCATGCCAAAAACATCACAATGGTATATCAGACCTTTGGATGCTCGATGGAGCGCTGGAAATGGACCGATGATTAGAAAAATATGAGCCTCATGCCGTTGCGTAGCTGACTCAATTCCATACAACTCTGTAGTTCACACCAAGAGCATCCAAGGTCATTTGGATGGTCAAATCAATAGCCGAAGTCGGGACTCAGTGGGGACTGCATTTCGTAGAGACATTAGCTCGACGCTAATGTCTAAAGAAAACATGGCCGTAATGTTAAGGCGAAACGCGAACGCAACTGTCAGCACCGTTTTGATGATGTCAGCAAGCCCGAAACTTGGAAATTGACCCAAAAAATAGACTTGGAAACCCTAGTTTTTTCTATAAATAAGATCTTTGGGTTAGGGTTTCCATCATCTCATAATTCCATCATTCAGAAGACGGCACTGGAGGAGAAGACGAAGCTTTCAGCGAGAGAGAAGATTTTCCTACTTTCATTATGTGTTTTTCCATAATTATGTGTAGCTAAATTCCTAATTCAGTTTAGGGTTTCACATATTGTGACTACGTTTTGAGACTTTATTCTTAATGCAATTTCTTGTTTCTCTAGTTCTTGTGCTTAATTTAAAAGATTGAATTATGAAGCTAAGTGGATACTTGACATGGTAAAGTTTAGCCGAACAATTCAGCCCCTATCGTTAATACTTGTTTGACACTTACCCGTAAAGACAGGTAGTAGAACCTAAATTCGATAACACCTTTTCCGGACTATTGGATATAGGAGAACTAGAAGTCTAACACCTTTCCCGGATTAGATTTTAGTGTATCGCCTTTTCCGGGATACTTTGGGTTATAACCTAAACTGGTGTAACCACACTTAGAAACTTGAAATTCGATTATTAGCAGTCAATGATAAACATGTCACAATAGAAACCCTAAGCTGAATATTCTCTCTGATCGGATTCTTCGTGTTATTTTCTCTTTTGCACTCTTATTTGCTCATAACCCCCTTTTAATTGTTTTCTAAGTTACAGCTTCAACAACACCAGCTCCCTTGGATTGACCTTGCTTGCCACTAACTAGTTGTACGCAGGAGAAATATAAATTTAAATTTGACGCTCAGACGACGCGCGTCAAGTTGTTCAAGCTGTTGTTCAAGGAAGAGTTCAAGGCAGACTGAGGCAACTTTCCTAGAACAAGTCTGGAGCAGATGGAATGTTTTCTAATTCTGATTAGACAACATAGTCCACCGACGAAGAACAAGACGGTTGCCGGTTCAATAGGGATTGGTTCAATCCGACCCAATCTCACCCAACACAATCTAATCTCACCCAATCTCACTCAACACACCCCAATCTCACCCAATCTCACCCAACACAACCTATTCTAATCTAATCTCCACTCACCTAATCTACTCTCCACTCACATATATCTAATATTTTTATAATATTATTTATAAACTAGGACCCACTCACCTAAACTACGCTACACTCCACTCACATAATCTAAATATCTAACATTTTTATAATATTATTTTTAATGTAGGACCCACTCACTTAATCTACTCTCCACTCACCTAATCTAATACAATCTAATCCAATCTCACCCAATACACCCCAATCTCACCCAACACACTCCAATCTCATCTAACACACCCCAAACTCACCCAATACAATCTAATCTAATCTAATCTCCCAACACCCCAAATCCAATCCCTATAGAACGAGCCCTTAGTCATCGTGTATAGTAATAAAATGAGAACTTCTCTATGTCTCTGTGTTTTGGCGCTTTATGTTCTTAGTATTTTCAGAAGGTACTGTTGTGGACTTGTGGTCCATCGAGAGTGCAAAGGACCACGGAGCTCCTGACAACAGCAACAACATTTTCCACATGTCGTTGGTTGAGAGATGATATCATCCTACAGCAGATAGCAAATGTTGCAAATCTATTGCTTCCTGCAGAATTGCTTGCACCAGTGTTATTAAAATTGAACCGTGAATCGAATCGATCAAGTCAGTTAGTCAATGGGTCAGTGGTTCAATTGGGCTGAACCGGTTTGATCCGCATATATTAAAAAATAAAAATAAAATATTTATATATGATATTATAATTTAACATATTTATGACTTGAATAAATATTACATGATTATGATCCGATTATAACAACATACCATAACAAATTTAGAATTTGATAAAGTACAAATCAATAATGCAACAATACCAATTTTAGTCTTAATTTGCAAGTCACAACAATAAGAGATTTATAAAACTAATTGAATTTCTAGATAATAAGTAATAACTTTTATAGATTTGATAAATGAATATATATTATTGAAACAAATAATAAAACAGCAATCATCTTTAGCCTAGTGGAAAGAAAGAGAATAACTATTAAGATGCGCTTGTGTTCGAGTCTTGTCCAAGTCAAAATTAAATAATGATTTTTTCAGACCAAATCGAACCGATCAAATCACGATTTTAATGAAAAACTGGGTCAACCAATTGGGTCACCCGGGTCTTGACCGGGTTTGACCGGATCGATGCATTTCTAGTCCGATGACAGAACCGAACCGGTCCGGCGACCAATTCTCTGTTCAACCGATCGAACCAGCCGGTCCGGTCTGATTTTCACAACACTGCTTGCACCAGTTTTGCAATCTAAGTTGCTAGTCATCGTCACATCTTAACACCCGCTTTTACATCCCAGTTTCAAAAAATTTTGGTCCATCCCCGGCCATATTTCTAGTCACCATCACATCTTAACAACCGCGCTGTGGCATAGGTGATCCCAATAAAAAAAATCTCATTCTTGGTAGAGAGACAACTGTGTTGTGGTGTGTCGTGGTTCTTTGTCACCCATTTAGTTATAATTTTTCAATTCAATTGCAAGACGCTCACATTTGGTTAGGGCACGGTTTTAATGTGTCTGTGAGACTTTTCATATGGCCATCTACTTACAGTTACGATGTGTATTCAATATTGTAGACAAACACTACAAATTTTTGGAATTTTTCCGTCCAAAAATTCCATCGCAAATACGTCGACAGAACCTGCGCCGAAAAATAATCCGTTGCAATATCATCGAATTTCCGTCAACAAAATTTGGAATATTAAAAATCGTCGTAATTCCAGCATATTTCAGTCACCACATATTCTGTCTCGAAAAGTTAGTCGGATTTTTGACGGAATGTTTTTGACGAAGAATTGACGGAAAGGTTACGCAAATATTATTCGCTCACATTACGTAAAAATTCGGTATGTCTATACTGTACCCTAATTCCCTCCACATTCCATCACAATTTTGTCATCTGGAAATAGTTTTCATTTTTTCCGTCACATTTCCATCACTATTACGTCGTCCAAAAATCATTTTTAATTTTTTAAACATAAGTTTTGTTGTTACCGTTTGCTTGGTGACCATTGTTTACAAATTATTCCGTCACTATTCCGTCTTTATTCCATTTGTGAAATATAATTCAAATTTATTTTAATGAACTTTCGTCGACTTTCCCCCTCTATTCCGTCACTATTACACTTTAAGTTACCGTTGTCTATTGACCGTTGTCTATTTCCCAAATTTTCCGTCATTTTTACATGTGTTTTCCGTCAACTTCGATGGAAAGATGAGGAAATTTCGACAGAAAAATTTATCCATACATATTTCAATTTTGCCCTATATATAGAACTCTTTTACATCATTCAACACACAACATTCATTTACAACATACTTCATTCCAATTGAATATTGTCAACATGTTTCCTTCATTTGATCTTGTTGGTTTCGGTGACAATCCACGTGACATCGATCGTAGAGTGCATATTGCACCTGTTGGAAGAAACCGGTAAGAACTCATTGTACCCTTCATATTGATGGTTTTGATAAATCCACTTATTATGTGATCCCTAACTTTATAACATTTTCGAACCATCCGATATTCATCGAAGGATTGCAAGGGAATGCATATCAAAATGCTGGGATGCAACGTGGACATCATAGAACATGATCCCAGAAAGCGCTAAGGAAATTTGGTACGAGTTGTTTCAGGTACAAAGCGGTAACTCATCAAAACTAATTAATTCAATTTGTTGACAAACGTTAATGGGTATTAAAAATGATTTGCGTGTAGAGTATAACTAGTTGGGATGCACAACAAGATAGTCGCATTCAGCGTAATTTTTTGAACAGATCCAATCTGATTGTCATTGATGCAATGTGTATGCTAAGGAGGGGAAGGATTTCACGTTAGTTATGGTCAATTCACCCGTAAAATGGCAGAAGGGTGAACCGCTCACGATGTTTTCAACAAATGATTGACAACTTTTTATTCCATGAATTAAACAAAGTATTGATTTACAACGGCTTACAATGTTATCAATAATTTTTATATTACACTTATGTTTTCAAAGCGAAATTGTAACGCAAATCGACAACATTACTCTAAAAAATAATGGTTTAAGTCGGGACTTGTTAAATAAACGTGTTTTCAAAGCGAAATTGTAACGCAAATTGACTTACAACGGCTTACAATATTTTAAATACTTTTTATATTACACTTATGTATTCAAAGCGAAATTGTAACACAAATCGACAACATTACTCTGAAAAAATACTTGTTAAATTGTCTTATGTCTGGACTTTAGACAGCGCTTAATAATGAAGCGCTGTCTAAAGTCAGACATAAGACAGCGCTTGTATCTCCGTGAGCACTGTTATATGTCTAACAATAGACATCGTTCCCTGGGTCAAGCATTGTCTATCATAACTATAGACAGTACTTCATTATTAAGCGTTGTCTAAAGGTACACTATAAACATTGCTTGATCCAGGAAGTGCTGTCTAAGGATGAATAAAAAATGGCAGACTGGATTGATTCAAACAATCCCCCTTGCACGATACATTCCAAAGAAAACACCTTTTGCAAAAATACCAATTTGCAGAACATCAAATTACATTCAGTTGCTCAATATTATACAACACATTTGCATTCATATATGTCCAAATCTTTTGATACTTGACACGTTTATCTTGCAACAACATTCGAGCAATAATACGATACATGACTTCATATTTATACCGGATGATATACTTGCCGCATGTAAGTAATCAAAGTAGTTGCAAAGTCGTCCCTCATATCATCTAGCACATTGTTATCATAGGATTGTTGTCCTCTTTTTTTTTTTAAGCTGGGGCGGTGCCAGCAGATTTATTACTGGGTTCAAAGAGCCTGAACCGTGGCATGTACAAAAAAAATCCCTCAAGCACCAAACACAAAGAGCCATGCCCTAAGAAGTGCCGAGCGGGATAAGAATAAGGAAAAAACAGGGGGAAAAACGCCTCAGCTTCATAGCGAGCTTCCTTGGCGTGACCGACCCAAAACAAAGAATAAAAGGCATGTGTCTCTCCCCACGCGCGCAGGCGGGTTCCTTGAGAACATTAAGAATAACAGGACTGAATTGCCTGTGTAAAACGTCGCCCAGCATACAAAAAGAGCCGGACCTGTTAGTCAAGTAAGTCATGATGGCGAGCTGCCGGATTCGGCCTTAGCTCTCTCGGACTGTCTTCATTCTCGTCTTCAGAATCTGGCTCGTTTCCCTTAATTCTGCACCAGACCGGAAGATTGATGTAGTCACTTATGAGGGCCAAGCGAACCGCTTTAGACAGTTGTCTAATAGTGTAGAAAATGCAATTATCCGAGTTCTGGAAACACAGCGCGATGGCTGCATCATTCAGCGCAATTGTCCTCTAGGGAAGCACTGGAAAACAAATTCATAGTTAATATTAAAGTTTATGGACACCTCAATTAATTGGTAATGATACATTATGTCTTGGTATATACTTACTTGTCTGATGTCATCCTTAAGCGATCCATTGGTATCTTGAACGAACTTGATTATGTTGCGAATATATTGCATGATATAGTAGCCACACACTTTACTCGGTAAAGGGCTGTTTTGGTCACTGAAATAAGAATTGAGTTATAATCACAAGAAACATATTAACTATGGAATATAAAATTTTACAACAAATGTTATTTGTTAAGTCGATACCGTCACAGTATTCCACTCTATTTCCGAATTTGACTGGATGTTGAAGTACATATTCATGCTCCTACACCATTAAGGTAATTAATATCAGCAAGTAGTAGCCCATGTAGTAATGCTAACTAAAAGTGGACTAGCATATTTCTTACGTGTTAATAAAATTCGTTGCATCACCCAACGACGATTTTCCCATCGGATCAAGCCAAAGGACCACTCGCTTCATAGGGAATATGACATCTAACATCCAATGCCACCTAACAAACATTTGACACATTGTATATTAGCATATTATGCATTTCATGCAAAATAGACAAGAATAAAAAAAATATCCACTTACTCTCTGACATTGACGTAGAGAAGGAAGTAGCAAAAATTACGGTCGTAGTCGGGCATTCTCAATCTCCTCCGGAAGAACTTCACCCTCGCATCAAATTGCTTGGTCGGAGTCATATAACTCGGTCTGAAGAATCCAAACCGAATACCCGATGGGATCTTATCGTGGATAACTCTACTGGCATATGATTAAGTTAGTAAACTTTTTTAAAACTTAAGAACCATTGAATAAAAAAATCAAAAATTACCTTATGTAAACTTCAGCAGCGGATGAACCCAAAGCTTTTAAGCAGGTGAACTCCAGAATGCACTCTTTGTTCAGATCAACATAGCAATCCTCACCAAACACTTTTCAATTAATGTACACCGAATACAGAGTTGACTTGGACATCAAGCTAGCGTGCTCGTATAGAAAGCGGCAATGCATTGACATTCTGCTAGTACTATCGTCGCTGAAACTACTGGATTGCATTTTCAAACATCTGAACTTGTCATATCCCTGTCCGAAATAAAAATGTCGATCAAACAAGTAAGTATAGCAAATTGAGAGTTGTTTTAGTGTGATAAAACTAAATGTACGTACTTACCTTTTCATCAATGTCTACTAGACATTTCGGCCATCCCACAAAAGCACACACGGCATCCGATACTCTCTCTGTTTCCTTAAACTTCTCTGGCAGCTCTACCGATGGTTCGATCGCATCGCCTCAAACCACCTTCACTATCTCATCATCCAACTCTCGATAGTGCACGAATCGTCCTTCCATAACTCTGTCAAGTGCCACGATTTGCCCGCGCTCATCTAAACCACCTTCCACCTTCCACGTGCAATATGCATTTCTTCCCAACCTGATATGGTCAAACAAAATTATTAATACAACATGATTGAAGTAAATTGCACTTTCTTTGTAATTTTAAATGAATGCATAATACCTCGGGTATATCTCCGAAGGGGTCTGGATTAGAACCATTGTGATGGCTCTGAAGCGTAGGCGCGTGTGAACTGACGGTGGAGCGTGTGTTGGACGAAGAAGACTGCTTCCCAAATACGTTCGTCCAACCTACCAAACTCCTGACCGCTCGTGTGCGTCCAAGGTACTCGTCCTTCCTTGTGGCATCCGTTAATATGTCTCTTTGACCCTGTGAAATAAATCTTCCCTGAGTGGCCTACTCTTGTAATTCATCCTGTTATCAACCATTTTACGTTCAACATAATCACAAAGTGTTAGGGTACTATTTATTATTTTACTGTAAACAAACAACTTACAATTTTTTCCGCCACCTCCCTCATAGAGTCACTCACGTACTTTTTATTCCTCCTTTGGTGACCCCTCTTTGATACCTCATGCCGCTCAACGTGGATCACAGGCTCATCCCCCGATGCTATTAAACCCTGAGCCTCCATCTCAGCTTTCTTTTCCGCGGCGAGAGCCGCCCTCACCTTCTTGTACCAGCTTTGAGACAATGTATGCTGGTACGGGTTCACTTTTGCCCGAGTTATGTTCGTCTCCCTAATTTGTAGGGCCTCGGGTGTCGACATATGTTCCACAAACGCCTTCCATTGATCCAGTTTAATGAAAGAATACATCTCTCTGGGGTCCTCTCCTTGTTTTGGCCCAAAAATATACTGATTCGCGAGCTCACTCTTAAAGTTTCTCCACGTGATACCGACAGCTCGCATCTCCATCGCCGTCAACTGACTAGTTAAGGCATTCTGGGGCACATCAAATAATTTCTGTATAAAAACAGAAATGTTAATAATTGAATAAATGAGGGAAGTAACAATCGTCGTATAATTAAAAACACAACAGCGTCTCGTCTCACACCAGATCCCTAAGCTCCTTAGGTACTAACTTCTAGTTATCATATGTAATCGGCACTCGAGATTTGGCAACAATACATGCAAATACAATATACATTATTTATTTAAATCTAAAAAATTTGTCATTCAATAGGTAAACAAATAGTAAAACATTACCAATGTAGCTTCTGAATGTTTTCGCTACTGCACCGGTAATAGTTCTATTTGGTTATATCGTGACCGGCTCCTTATTGCCATCCTTATGCTAGTTGGTTAATTTGTTCATATACCTTGGCCCCTTTTTCTTACGGGATGAGGAAGAGTCGCTCTCCTCGCTACCTGGGTGAACCATCGTCCTGCGATTAAACAACAAATGCATAAGACTCCACTCTAAAATATTATAAACAATTTCATAACATACGAAAGAAAACGACTACACTACTAATTTAAATAAATAACCGTATGCTTTGTAAAAGTCAGTACCGAAGCTGAAACAACTCGGGACCAAACGGTGGAGCCAAATCGAAACAATTGAATCGCAACAACTTAGTACCCTAACTAATTGAATCAAAACCGAAGCTGAAATCAACACCGGACCCTAACTAATTGAAACAAATCTTGAATCCAAATCGCATCCCTAACTAACATGCATACGAGAATCGCAAACCTAAATGAACACAAATCAAAATCGCAAACCAAAATCGACATACCTGAGCGAAGAGTGGGAGTGAGATTTCGAGTGAGATGCGTAGGCGGACGAAGACGACAGTAAGAATTTGAAGGCAATGTAATTCAGTCTGACTAAGATTTTCGCGTACACCTGAATTTTTAGAGACACAAAAGACATCACTTCATGTATAAAGCGATGTCTTCAGTATCCACAAGACATCGCTTTTCAAATGAATCACTGTCTTATATGTTTTATGATAGCGCCTCTACAGAAGCACTTTTTAAAGTCTCCATACGACAGCGCTTGACCATAAGCGATGTCTAAAGTATAAATATGACAGCACTTAGGCAACGCGCTATCTAAGAACATACGGACTATTAATGGAAATATGACGGAATCGGTCATCCTACACCCTATAATTACACGTACTAGTTTGTCTATAAAACTTCATCCCCATAATTTGTTATAATGACTTCCAATTCAGAAGTTGAACAGTTTTTTACTGAGATGTCTGAAGAAGAATCAAGGGGTTCCAAAGGATATATTTGCTCCGCTCAAGATGGTATATATCCTTGTGATTGGGGCGCAGAATGTGTAGGAAATCATAGCTTTAGTTGGGCAAAATACAGAGACGAAGAAGAATCTAGTAGACAAGGTCCGTCTTCAAAGTCGGATCAAGTTACATGTGATGAAGAAGTTGACAAGCCGTCACCGCATGGGTCTCCTGGCACTCAAGGATCGCAAAGTGGTTGAAATTATTAAATTATAGTTCGGATTTAGCTAAAATTGTCACTTCTTTCTGTGTTAAACCAATCGTACTATTTGCTGTTACATTTTGTCTTCTTACCTTCGAATAATAATAATATTTCAAAACTTTATATGTTAATAAAATTGAATAATAATAAAATTGTTTTCCTAATGATGGTCATAATTTTAATTTATACATACAATTATTGATTGTCTGTAACCAATTTTTATTGTCGACAGAATTTCCGTCGACATTACATTATAATTCCAACAATGTAGACGGAACTTTGACGGAAAATAGATGAATTTTCCTTACAAACACAGTCAAAGTCATAAAGGAGTACATTATTGACTGGCGGAAACCAAATAACCTTGCCGACATAAATTTTGTCCCTATTGCGTGAAATTTCCGTCACTGATGAAGAGACAAGGATGGAAAATTGACGAATTTCCTACCACCGACATTACAATGAACCTACCGCTTTGAAGGGTATATAAATGTAAGCGTATTTGCATGTAAACACTCTCATACTCCAATAGAAAAACAAAAATGTATCCTAAATATGAATCCACATCGTCGTATTTCTGGTCCTGCTGGTCGTGTTCTCGAGTTGCTTCGAGAAACACTGGGTGTCAGATTAAGCGATGATATCGACCACATATCTGAAGAAACTATGCAAGAGTATCTCTCTGAACGACTGGCGGAGTCAAGTCAAGCTAGTCAAAATAGTAATTATTTTTCTAAAAAAATTGGTTGGATGCATTGCAATTCACTTCTAGCAAGTTATTCACCCTGATGACTGAGTATGATATCGATGTACCAAATACGCCACTAATCAAACTTACACCAAACGGTCCAAAGAAGCCTGACAATGTACTACTCGAATACAACATATCTTCCATCGCATTTAGTTCTGTCATATTTGTTTGATTATTTTCAACAATCATGCGACAGATTGTGGGAGTCATTGACACATGTCAATTGAACATGGACGGATCTGGATTCGACATTACTTTAAAGGTACACTTATTTGGACATTTTATATTTAATGTGATTGGATTTTGATAAAATATACATAATGCAATGTAGGATCCTACAGCTGTAGTACGCGCGACTATTCACTGCACGGTTGTATGGGATCAGAAAACACGAGATAGTATTAAAGTCGGATCTGTCCTCGTACTGCAAAAGGTTGTCATTGGAAACAGACGTGTGTACAAATTTCTGTTATTTTTGACATTTTATATATTTACGTACAATAACTATTTCAGGTTTCAGTGTGGTGGGGTCGTTCAAACACGTGTATCTTAAATATCACTGGAAAGAATCTCGTCCGGGTGTACGTTGATGAGAGCCAGGCATGATGTCACTATGACTTTATGTAATAATACTTAAACTTTTTGTAACATTTTTCGCATGTGACGGACTTCATTATCATAATTTGCAGACGTTTTTGAAATTTTTCCTACATATTGATTATAAAACAGTTCTAATAATATCAGTTTTTATGTCATGTTCTAATAAGTGTTCGAACACAAATATATTGATAAATCAACTAATTAACAAAAACAACCGGAACAATAAAAAATAACAAAGTATTTTATTCGTCCACATTCCGTCGATATTCAGTGTTATGTTACCATTGAGACACTTCCACGTTAGTATATATCCGTTGCACAAATTTCGTCCAATATTCGTCGAAATTTCGTTAAAAATGACAGAATTCCAATGCAATGTTGACGGAATTATTTTCGTCCCTATTCCGTCACTACTCCATCACTAGATTTTAATATATACTTAGGCAAATACAGTTACCGTTAGTATATATCCGTTGAACGAATTTCGTCGAAATTCCATTACACAATGACGGAATTCTAGTGCAATGTTGATGGAATTATTTTCGTCTCTATTCCGTCTGTACTCCGTCACTAGATTTAAATTTATACTTAGGCAAATACTGTTACCGTTAGTATATATCCCTTGCACGAATTTCGTCTAATATTCGTCCAAATTCCGTTACAAAATGATGGAATTCCAGTGGAATGTTGACAGAATTATTTTCGTCTCTATTCCGTCACTACTCCGTCAATAGATTTAAATTTATACTTAGGCAAATACAGTTACCGTTAGTACATATATCCGTTACCTAATGATGGAATTTCATCGCAATTGTGACGGAATTACGAACCTGTGACCTCCTATAAATATACTCAGATTGCATATATAATACTTCAAAACCTTTTTCAACTTCAAAATACAATCTCTATCCAAACACTCTTTTGCAATGGTGACGGAAAACATGCACTGCAAATTTTGACAACTATCCTATGGTGTTTTTTGGTTCAACTCGTTAATTGTAAGGTACTCTCGTTTACTTTTCATTTCAAATCAGATTGCATATTAATTTACATGGAATTTTTATATAGCGAAAGGAGATGGATATACGAATCTTGTGGTCATGGTGACTCATACAGTAATAATGTTTTCATTGCCGGAGTCAATAATTTTGTCCAAATAGTTGTTTCAAACGGTCATCTTTCCAATGTCAACACAATGCGGTGTCCATGTACGAAATGCAAGAATCGGCGATTCATCTATATAAGAAAGCTGGAGGAGCATTTGTACAAATACAGTTTCACACCAAATTACTTTAATTGGACGCTACATGGTAAAGATCTTGCGCCAATCACGTACGCAAATGCTAGCCCAACCATACCGGGTCCGAGCACAGTTGACCCATTTATATATTCGCACGAGAAAATTTATGTACATGTTGGCGTTCAAGATATGGTTCCTGATTTTTCCACCCCTGATTCTATTCTTGCCCCATCAAATATAAAATGCCAAAGAAAATAGATTCTACAACCTCCTAAATTACAGTTTGGAGCCAGCTTACGAAGGTTGCACGACAAAGATAGAACTTTCGATTAACATGAAAATGCTTGCAACAAAAGCTAACTACGAATTCTCCAAAGGCGTGTTCAACGCCATTTGTAGCACGATAAAAAATCTAATTGGTGGGGACAATAAGATCCCATCATCTTTCAAACAGTCAAAGAAACTGGTAGCTGATCTCGGAATGGGGTACCAACGGATTGGCGTATGTGTCGGCAGATGTATGATTTACTATGGTTAGGATGAAAGTATGACATCATGTCGTTTCAGCTCTCAACCAAGATATCATCCTCATAGACGCACAGAAAGTTATTCAGCGTACCAACGGCATGCGAGAAGTGAAATGGTTTACTTACCAATTATACCGAGACTACAAAGACTATTTTTATCGGATACTCTGGCATCACAAATGTGCTAGCACACTTTGCCCAGAGACGACATGTCTCGCATGGTTCACCCTTCGGACGGAGAATTTTGGCAGCATTTTGATCGTTGCCATCCCAACTTTGCATCCGAGGCACGTTATGTAAGGTTAGGATTATGCACAGATGGGTTTAATCCATGGGGTATGTCCACTAAACAATACTCCGTTTGGCCCATCATGGTAACACCCTACAACTTACCACCGTGGTTGTGTATGAAGACGTAATTCATTTGGTTAACTATACTAATTCCTGGGCCGTCTAAACCAAAGAAGCGTTTGGACATCTATCTGAGGCCTCTTATTGATGACTTGGTACATCTTTGGAGTGTTGGGGTCGAAACATACGACGCTAGTCACAAATAGAGTTTCACATTGAGGGTAGCTCTGATGTGGACTATATCAGATTTCTCGGCGTATGAAATGCTATCGGGGTGGTCAACTCTAGGAAAACTTGGATGCCGCAGTTGTATGGACGACACAAAGACACTCATGTTAAAGAACGGAAGAAAAGTGTCATATTTGGCTGTCATAGATGGTTTTTATCAAAAAATCATCCGTATCAGGGTAATTCTTGAAATTTCTATAGAGATCCAACAGAGTTTAATCATGCGTTCGCAGTGGTGGTGGGACAGAGAAAACGAACTGTCCATCTCTAGTCGAAGTAGTTGGGAATGGGTGGGTAACCCCTACCTTGCCTCATGCAGAAAAGACGAGGATGAGAAAAGAGCAGGACGCACTCCTATGCTGTTATCCGGAGGCGATGATTGGAGTGGTTCAAGGGCGCAAAATGATTATGTGGACAAGAAACAAATTCAAAAGCCGAAGGCAAACCATCAAGTAGAAAAAAAAGAAGAAAAAAAAATCAGAAATCTTATTGATTCAAGCAAAGATGTGTCGTTTATCAAAGTCCATACAACTTAAAGAATTCAAGACTCAACGGTATGAAAGCAGTGAATTAATCATGTGTCAGAGAAAGCCGCCAACTCAATCAAAAGACCAAAACTCAGAAAAGAATGCAGTGTTCGTGGTACCTATAGGGGACTATCTCCCAATCATCCAAGGTCATTTGAATTTCAACTCGCGAGGTAACAAGTATCGAAAATCTATCTATACTCGCATTGTTAGAATCTTAAGCATGATAAGATTAATGGCTGGATTTGGGATTGAGATGTAAGGATTTGCATGACTAGTACATTGTAATTCGTTCTGTGGCTTTGTTCTTGTTCGGGACGAACAAGTTCAAGTGTGGGGTAGTTTGATAAGTCGTAAGTGTACGACTATTTTATATGTTAAAACCCCGTCTCTTAGTGGTTGCCTGTTGACAGCGCGTCGTTGATACGCTGCAAATTTACATTTATAGTTCCACTACTTTAGTGGCTCACTATTGGATTAGTAGAACGGTAAGTAGGGGTCAAACCCAAGAGAGTCAGTGTGGAGTAGTTGTTCTTTGAAAAGAAAAGAAAAATAAAGACAGATTGGGTTTTTTTGGTTGTTTTTATGACAGAAAGTAAATGACAGAAACAACCGAGTTCAATATCAACCGTACAACATATGTTTTGGTTTGTCGCACGCTGTGTTTCAAGCGCAATACGTGCCGAAATATATGTTTGATTGACGCTGAAAACTGCTGTAATGAAAGTAAAAGTGCGGAAAGTAAATGACTGAAAGTAAAGACTGAAATTAAAGTGCTGAAAGTAAGTGCGAAAAATAAAGTGCTGAAAGTAAAGTGCGTAAAGTAAGTGCGTAAAAGTAAAGTGTGGGAATGTAAAGTACTGAATGTAAAGTGCTGAAAGTAAGAACTGAATTTAAATGACAGAAAAGTAAAGTGCGTATAAGTAAGGATGAAAGATATTCAGTCTAGGGTCTCACATAGTGACACTTCCATCATAGACTTACTTTGTGTTCATAAGTGTGGGTTTATTCCATTTCAAGATATAAACCCTAAGGTAAGGCCATTTCAAGCTCTTACAGCACAATCTACTCCAAAATCAAGACATAGACTTCTAGTTCAAAAGTGCAGCCACTTGATCTCTCATTTCCGATCAACCAAGTGACTTAAAGTGGGTTTGAACCACTCGGAAAAGCTTTGCCATTTCAAGCATCCACTTAACCTTGTTGTTCAAATCGAATAAATGGCACAAGAACTAGTTGACACACAAAGAAGCATTAAGATTAAGTCTCAAGATGCATACACAAGTATGAACACCCTTTTGACTGAATATGCTTTAGCTACTTGTATTCATGTCAAGGAATACAAGCACCATGCTTATAAAAGTAAAGAAAACAAGAAAACAAGAACAAGGAAAGTAAAAAGAGGACTTCGGTTTTGACAAGAAAGTAAAGGAGAGGAGCTCCAAATCAAGAACAAGAACAAAAGAAAGTAAGAGGAAAGCTTCGGACTCAAAAACAAGAACAAGTAACAAGAACAAAAACAAGTAAAATGTAGAGAGGTTTTGGTATTGAAGTGGAAGAGAAGAGAGATAAGCTCTCAACTCTCTAAAAATGTACCTATGTGGTCCTAAGGCTAAGGTGTTGTATTTATAAACAAAGGAAACTTGGGGACTAAGTTTAGCTTGAGAAATATCCCAAAGACTAGCCATTTTGATTGGTTCTCCATATGACACCCCACATGGCTTGGAAGAGGATAAGAACACATCCACTTGCATTTTCCTCCTCCAACCACAAACCACCACATGCCTCCCCACTTGCACTCCCAACCGACTTGAGCTTGGCTCATCTTAAAGGGCAAATAGCTTTAGTTTGGTTGAGGCCAACCGGTTTTGAATAGTAGAGCTAACCGGAAAAGAAGTGGCCAACCGGAATAGTAATAGTTTGGTTATGGTTTTGGTTGGACTTCGCCGGAATTTGACCGGAGTGAGGTTATGACTGGCCGGAGCTGGTTGTGACTGGTCGGAGCTAGGCCGGAGGTTCGTCGGAGGTCACCGGAGCTCGCCGGAATTTTGGCCAGAATCTGGACGGAGTTTTGGCCGGTGGTCCTTGGCTTTTGGACATTGGATTCTGAATGACAAAGTCATTCTAAGACGATCTCAAGAAGGGTGCTAAGCCAGATTCTGCCCGGAGCATGGTCGAAATCCCAAAACGGCCGAAATTGCCCTAGTTTGGCCTTGATAGGGCTTGAGCTGGTTCCACTCGGGCGTTTTGTCTGGGAAGTGAGATTGTCCGAGTTATGGGGCATTTAAAACAACTAGGTCGAGCCAGATTTTCCAGATTCCATGGTTTGGTCGAGCGACTTGGTTTCGGTGCCTATGCGCGCGGGGCCTTTGCTTTGGAACTGGGCCAACTGCCAATCTGCCCGAGCATTCTCCTCGGTTTTCCGACATTGTCCACCTTATTTTACATTTTGATCACTTTGCTCAAGGTGGATTCGTCAGATCAGCTCGTTTGCCCGGGCAACTTGAATTCAGTGCTAGACTGCTCGGGCATGGCCTGGGCGGGGACCGGTGTTTCTCTGTACTCGTTCTCAGGCCAGGGACCTGGTTTTCTTCGGTACTGGTTCTCGGTTAGGGACCTGAGGTTCTCGGACGCGGGCCTCGGCACATTTGCGGGCCTGGGTACCCGGTTGAGTTTCCTCGGTCCCCGACTGGGTTTCTCGGTCATTGGTCGAGACCTCTCGGGCTTGGCTGTATTTCCTCGGGCCATGGTCGATTTTCCTCGGGCCCTAGTTGTGACTTCTCGTCCAGAAATGCTTGGTGTACTTTTTGGGCTCAAATCTCCCTTTTTAGGCGTGTTTCCTCTTTAAACTCCAAAATAGCCTATATACACAAAATGACATTAACAAGCACTTGTTCGTATCACCAAATGTCTTATTTGGTGGGTTTTGTAGTACTTTATGAGTCATATAAATATGCTCCATCGAATACCCCCACACTTAATCTTGTTCATCCCGAACAAGTGTAGTCAATAAGAGGAATGACAACACCCTAAGTCTTAAATAAGAATGATAGATGCAAAACTAGATTTCACCTTAGCATGCATAGCTTACTTGCTTCCAAACAAAATCATGCTCACATATGAAAGTAACTAGATACTTGTACCTTTGAGCCGTGATGCAAATTAATTTGGATGATTGGGAGACAGTCCTTTTTAGGCCCTTGAACTGCACTCTCGGATCCGATCTTACTATATGGTTATGTTACTTGCTTCTTTTAGCACGTGATTGATTCGGGCAACTTGGGTTGAGCTCTTTTTCTTTGTTTGTGTGGTTGGACAGCTTTTGTAGTGATTTGGCCTTTGGCCTTTGATATGACTCTTTGAGTACTTCACTTTTGCTTCGGTTTGGTTTTCACCATATTGGCTGATTTCTTTCTTTCTTTACTTTGAGATTTGCTCCTTTGATGAGAATTGCATGTCCATTTTTTCCTTTTGGGAGGTCCAATCATCGCCCGAGAGCATATGGAAATACCTTCCCGCTCTTTCTCATCCTTGCCCTTTTCGCGCGGGTCAAGATGAGGGTCGATCATCTCTTTTCCCGGCTACTTTGGACTAGAGAATGGACGGTTTGATTCCCGTCCCGCCTCTTGCATAGAAGCTGCATGGAGGAGTCCACTCTTCACCAAGAAGCCCGAAGTGCAGCCTCCACAATTTTCACATACCCGTATAGTAAGGATCCGGTCCCTTGAGTGCTTGTCAAGCCTCTCTATGGCATTTCTTTCAACTCCACATCCTACATTTATCTCAGCACACAAGGACAAGTAGGAAGTTAAATACACATGTTTTTACACAATTAAGTTTTCACAAGGAAATGCATGTTTCGGGTCTATCTATTTTCACATTATGAAAGTGTATATTTTCAAAAAGTGTTGACTACTATGTGCAATAACTACTCAAATACCCCCACACTTTTGAACGAAGCCGTTCCTCACGGAACGACTTAGTTCAAAACACAAAAAGCGAGTTAACAAAGGGGTGAGTATGAAAAGAAATGACATAAACATGAAAACTGTAATAAATGAAGAAAATATGCCGGGTTACCTCCCGGCAAGTGCCTTTGTTTAACGTCGTTGGCTCGACGGTACCTCACTCATGGATCATAAGTTGGGATCCCATGGGTGTTTGAGGTCGAACTTCTTCTCGGTTGCTCTTTTGCTCCGCCCAAAGAACGCATGAGTGATGTGCTCGGTTCTAGTCTCCATTGGTCCGGCGGGTTCTTTTTCATATGCACCCGAGAAGATGAGGGCTCCTTGACCATAGCTGCTGGTCCATTGAGCCGTGGCCTAGTGTTCCTCCTTCCGGGCTTCCATTCCTTTGGCCCATGTCTTTGTCGCTTCTTCATGTTTGAATGGTTAGCACCTTTGCAAGTTTGGAAGTTCAGCATTGTGCCATCAAGTGTAGGCGACATCAAGCATGTGCCCCTGCCAAGCTTCTTCTTTGTGGCAGCGGAGATGGGTTGTCTTGGAACAAGTGAGTTTTCTGGGCTGCTTTGTTGGCTTGTGGCGAGAGAGCGCTCCTTTGCTGGCTGTTTTGGCTTATGCTCCTCCTCCTACTCCCCTTTTACCGCATCATCATTGATTTCGTGATCTTTGGTGGCCATGATCTGCATAAAAACCAAAGGGTTAAGTTCGGGCATTTCAACCACAAGGACTGAGTCTTTCTCGGGCAGCTCGGTAATGAGGATTGGCTTTGTCTCGGCCAGCTCGGGCGCGTCCTGGTCTGTCTCGGCCAGCCCGACATTGAGGTCGGGACTTCCTCGGGTGCTCCAAGCGCAAGGACCGGGCCTGGCTTGATTTGTTCGGCATTGAGCATCAGGACTGTCTCGGGCAGCTTGGTAATAAGGTCAGGGCATGTCTCGGCTGGCTCGGCAATGAGGAACGGGGCATTGAGGTCCATTGTAAGCTCTTCCTCGGGCAGATTGGTAATAAGGACCGGGCCTGGCTTGATTTCCTCGGGTTGATTGGTAATGTGGACCGGGCCTGAATTTGGCACTTTTTCTTCTAACTCCCAGGGGTAATCTGAGTGGAGCTCTTCTTCAGGCAACCATGGGTCCTCATCCTCGTCATTTATTTGGTCTCCGGGGGCAATCACACTGAGGTTCGAGTCTGATTTGGGTAGCTGGGTAGTGAGGTCCGGGTATGTCTCGGGCAACTTGTCAGTTAGGACCGGGACTTCCTCGGACAGATTGGAAATGAGGACCGGGCATGTCTTGGCTGGTTCTTCTTCGGTCATCCGCAAGTCCTCATCCTGTGCCGGCTCCGTGGGCTCTTCTTTGATGACTCTTGGCTTGAGCATCTCATTGATCCAAAATGCACATTCTTTTTGAGCCGCCTCTATTTCTACCCATGCTTTCTCGGATCTGGCTTGATTTTGGTCTATCATGTTGGCCAGCTGCTGGTTGCTAGATGCCAGCTCCGTTGTAATGTCCTCAAGTGGCTCGGCCTGATCTTGTCTTGGTCTTGACCTCTCGGCCATATAATCTATTAGGTTCCAGAGATCATTCATGGTCAAGTTCATTATCGACCCTCCTGTTGCAGCATCATTGAGCCAATTCCACTCTTGTGGCATCATCCCACCGAAAAAACTTTGAAGAAGATCGAAGTTGGTGAATCCATGGTGCGGGCAGCTCGTCACAATGGAGTCAAAGTACGCCAAGTACTCGTCCAAAGTTTCGTCCCGGGATTGCTCTATGTTGTTGATCTTCTCGCGGACTTCAAATTCGAAGGATGGTGGGGAAAACTCCTGGTTGTTCCAAGGCTCGCTTCCGTAGTAGGAATACATAGTGAACTGCACGACAAAACAAACCAAAAAAAGAAAAACAACTAGAACAACTATTCCGATTGCATGACTCCCCGGCAACGGTGCCAAAATTTGACAGCGCGTCGTTGATACGCTGCAAATTTACATTTATAGTTCCACTACTTTAGTGGCTCACTATTGGATTAGTAGAGCGGTAAGTAGGGGTCGAACCCAAGAGAGTCAGTGTGGAGTAGTTGTTCTTTGAAAAGAAAAGAAAAATAAAGACAGATTGGGTTTTTTTGGTTGTTTTTATGACAGAAAGTAAATGACAGAAACAATCGAGTTCAATATCAACCGTACAACATATGTTTTGGTTTGTCACACGCTGTGTTTCAAGCGCAATACGTGCCAAAATATATGTTTGATTGATGCTGAAAACTGCTGTAATGAAAGTAAAAGTGCGGAAGTAAATGACTGAAAGTAAAGACTGAAATTAAAGTGTTGAAAGTAAGTGCAAAAAATAAAGTGCTGAAAGTAAAGTGCGTAAAGTAAGTGCGTAAAAGTAAAGTGAGGGAATGTAAAGTACTGAATGTAAAGTGCTGAAAGTAAGAACTGAATTTAAATGACAGAAAAGTAAAGTGCGTATAATAAGGATGAAAGATATTCAGTCTAGGGTCTCACATAGTGACACTTCCATCATAGACTTACTTTGTGTTCATAAGTGTGGGTTTATTCCATTTCAAGATATAAACCCTAAGGTAAGGGCATTTCAAGCTCTTACACCACAATCTACTCCAAAATCAAGACATAGACTTCTAGTTCAAAAGTGCAGCCACTTGATCTCTCATTTCCGATCAACCAAGTGACTTAAAGGGGGTTTGAACCACTCGGAAAAGCTTTGCCATTTCAACCATCCACTTAACCTTGTTGTTCAAACCGAATAAAGGGCACAAGAACTAGTTGACACACAAAGAAGCATTAAGCTTAAGTCTCAAGATGCATACACAAGTATGAACACCCTTTTGACTGAATATGCTTTAGCTACTTGTATATATGTCAAGGAATACAAGCACCATGCTTATAAAAGTAAAGAAAACAAGAAAACAAGAACAAGGAAAGTAAAAAGAGGACTTCAGTTTTGACAAGAAAGTAAAGGAGTGGAGCTCCAAATCAAGAACAAGAACAAAAGAAAGTAAGAGGAAAGCTTCGGACTCAAGAACAAGAACAAGTGACAAGAACAAAAACAAGTAAAATGTAGAGAGGTTTTGGTATTGAAGTGGAAGAGAAGAGAGATAAGCTCTCAACTCTCTAAAAATGTACCTATGTGGTCCTAAGGCTAAGGTGTTGTATTTATAGATAAAAAGGAAACTTGGGGACTAAGTTTAGCTTGAGAAATATCCCAAAGACTAACCATTTTGATTGGTTCTCCATATGACACCCCACATGGCTTGGAAGAGGATAAGAACACATCCACTTGCATTTTCCTCCTCCAACCACAAGCCACCACATGCCTCCCCACTTGCACTCCCAACCGACTTGAGCTTGGCTCATCTCAAAGGGCAACTAGCTTTGGTTTGGTTGAGGCCAACCGGTTTTGAATAGTAGAGCTAACTGGAAAAGAAGTGGCCAAGCGGAATAGTAATAGTTCGGTTATGGTTTTGGTTGGACTACGTAGGAATTTGACCGGAGTGAGGTTATGACTGGCCGGAGCTGGTTGTGACTGGTCGGAGCTAGGCCGGAGGTTTGTCGGAGCTCGCTGGAATTTTGGCCGGAATCTGGCCGGAGTTTTGGCCGGCGGTCCTTGGCTTTTGGATAGTGGATTCTGAATGACAAAGTCATTCTAAGACGATCTCAATAAGGGTTCTAAGACAGATTCTGCCCGGAGCATGATCGAAATCCCAAAACGGCCGAAATTGCCCTAGTTTGGCCTTGATCGAGCTTGAGCTGGTTTCACTCGGGCATTTTGTCTGGGAAGTGAGATTGTCTGAGTTATGGGGCATTTAAAACAACTTGGTCGAGCCAGATTTTCCAGATTCCATGGTTTGGTCGAGCGACTTGGTTTCGGTGCCTATGCGCGCGGGGCCTTTGCTTTGGAACTGGGCCAACTGCCAATCTGCTTGAGCAATCTCCTTGGTTTTCTGACATTGTCCACCTTATTTTCCATTTTGATCACTTTGCTTGAGGTGGATTCTTCAGATCAGCTCGTTTGCCCGGGCAACTTGAATTCAGTGCTAGACAGCTCGGGCGTGGCCTGGGTGATGCCTGGG
Organism: Rhodiola kirilowii; assembly: GCA_033675215.1. Taxonomy (NCBI): domain Eukaryota; kingdom Viridiplantae; phylum Streptophyta; class Magnoliopsida; order Saxifragales; family Crassulaceae; genus Rhodiola; species Rhodiola kirilowii. The sequence goes on from CM066195.1 coordinate 37,362,490, forward strand.
CGGGGACCGGTGTTTCTCGGTACTCGTTCTCGGGCTAGGGACATTGTTTTCTTCGGTACTGGTTCTCGGTCAGGGACCTGAGGTTCTCGGACGCGGGCCTCGGCACATTTGCGGGCCTGGGTACCCGGTTGAGTTTCCTCGGTCCCCGACTGGGTTTCTCGGTCCCTGGTCAAGACCTCTCGGGCTTGGCGGTATTTCCTCGGGCCATGGTCGATTTTCCTCAGGCCCTAGTTGTGACTTCTCGGCCAGAAATGTTTGGTGTGCTTTTAGGGCTCAAATCTCCCTTTTTGAGCGTGTTTCCTCTTTAGACTCCAAAATAGCCTATATACACAAAATGGCATTAACAAGCACTTGTTTGTATGACCAAATGTCTTATTTGGTGGGTTTGTAGTACTTTATGAGTCATATAAATATGCCCCATCACCTGTATATTATTTCACTACCTGTGAGTAGTTTTCATTCTCAGGTGCATTCGGAGACCATGGAAGGAATATCGGCTAAAGAGAGCCTGTTAGAAGATGTTTTGCGTCGAAGGAATGAAGTCAAAAGAGCTTGAAGTCTGAGTCAGTGTAAATCGTGCACGTCTGAAGAATTACAGGCGCGGAGGTCTTATGAATTTCCCTAATTGTTAAGACGTCCGCGGGGAACAAATGCAGGTGACGTCCGCGCGTGACAGCTGGCAGTCGAATTTCGTAATTTTTTTTTTGGCATATCGGGAAGAATAAAAGGAGAATAAGAAGAGGCAAACCCTAGGTGGCTGAACCTCGATTTTCAGTGTGGAAAAGAGACATGGGTTGGGAAGAAACAAGAGACACGTTCGAGAGTTTGGAGAATTAGGGTTTGACCCGATTATGGAGAAGATAGCTTGGTTACGTGCTGATTTCAAGTGTTAGAGTTGAGCTGTAGCTTGGTGGAGAATTCATCATTAGTAATTTTGTTTCATTCTATTCAAACAACTTGATGATGTATTCCATTACGATGAGTAGCTAAATTCATATGTGTAGGCTAGAACTCGACATTGTGATGTTTTGACTTGAGACTTATATTGGTTTCTATGTTTTGCGTTATATTATTATGCAATGTTTATGGAATTGATGTGCTAGCATGAGTGGAACCCTAGCGGGGGAGCGAGCTTCTGTTTGTTTGTTGATTCCGATTGTCAAAGTTTACTAGCAACCTAGCGGGGATAGCAAACTAGGACATGAGTAATATACCACTAGGATTAAAAACCCTAGGACAACTTGTTTAAATCTTCATGCAACTCTAGCGAGTTAGGGTCTTGATTATCGCTAGCGCGAGATTAAGTACTAGAATAAGAACGAGGAGTACAACCTAGCGGGGAGCTCTAAGTTGTAGAACATTAGAATTCAAAACGAATTGGTCCATGATTTAGTCTTGCATCACAGTCGAAGGTTCTAGCTCTTTGATATTATATACTTGAATTTGTGTAACGATTGCTCTCTTGATAAGTGATCATTGTTGCTTGCGTTTTTATTTACTTGTTGAATTTCCAACCCCCCCCCCATTGCCACGCTCTTACTTAGTGAACAGATTCTTATACCTATCTCTGTGGATACGACCTGACTTACCACTTGCTAGTCGGAGATTACGAAAATATTATTTTTGACGGGTACAACGACGCCCGTTAGCCGCCAAGGCTTTGGTTGATTTCATATCCGCCTTCTTTGTTTCTGGAGAAGTCTTGACCTTGGACTTGGAGGTTTTTCTGGTGTTCACCATCGTCGTCGAGTAGATGAAGAAACAAGAGACTTCGCAGCAGGTTGCCGTTCTAGGGTTTGGGAGAGAGTGAGAAAGCAGATGAAACAGATTTGATTTTCAAACCAAGTTCGGCCTTTTCAACTTCCCAAAAACGTCTTCAGAAAAATCCTCTCTTTCAACATAACGGCACAAACAAATCTTCAAAAATATTCACCCTTTTTAAAATGCACCTTCTGTTCCAGCTCCCTTCCTTAAGTGATCAGTCCAACTGTTTTGCTAGAGTTACGCCTATGACTGACCACTGCCTGGAACACTTAGTTCTTGACAACACACAGACCCAAGGCGGATCTGAGGGTCTCAAACTGTGCAGCATCCAGCAGTTTGGTGAAGATATCTGCCAATTATTTGTCTATTGTCACATGCTTCAGGATCACCACCTTCTGTTCAAATAGTTCTCAGATAAAGTGATGTCTGATGTCAATGTGCTTCGTTCTGGAGTGCTGTACTGGATTTTTGGAGATGCGGATCGCACTCATAATGTCACAGTATAAGGTCATCTCCTTCTGTTCCACTCTGTATTCAGACAGAATTTGCTTCATCCACAGCAGTAGAGTGCAACAACTTCATGTAGCAATATACTCCGCTTCAGCCATCGAGAGCGAGATGCTGTTTTGCTTTGTGCTGAACCAGGAGACCAAGTTGTTTCCCAAGAAAAAACAGCCTCTAGAAGTGCTCTTCCGACCTTCAGCGTTACTTGCCGAGTCAGCATCGCAGTAGCCTACCAGATATGGGTTGGTGTCTTTGGTGTACCAGATCCCAAATTCAACCATTCCGCACACATATTTTATGATCCTCTTTACTTGTAGTAGATGACTTTCTTTTGGATCCGCCTGGTACCTTACGCACACTCCTACTGCATATGCTATATCAGGTCTGCTTGTCTGTGAGATGAAGATGCCATCATCCTTCTGTATCACCTGGAGTCCCAGAAAGTAGTTCATCTCTCTAACCATGCTCATCTTGAACTTCTTCTGCATCTGTTCCACAAACTAATCCACTAGCTTCTGGGTGTTGGAACCGAACGCTATATCGTCAAGATAGATTTGTGTGATAATAAAATCTGACCTTGTGTGCTTCACGAACAAGGTCTTGTCCACTCCCCCTCGCACATATTCATGGTCGACGAGAAACACGGTGAGATGCTCATACCATGCTCGGGGCGCCTGCTTGAGACTGTACAGAACCTTCTTCAGGTGGTACACATGAGCAGGGTGATGTGGATCCTTAGATCCTTTTGGCTGAGCGACGTAAACTTCCTCATTCATAAAACCGTTCAAGAATGCACTCTTAACATACATCTGGAACAGCCAAAACTTTAAGTGGCATGCCAGATGCGAGCCCTTTGTCTGTTTCCCAATTTGGCAGTCTCCACAGATTACATCAAGGTTACCTGTCACAGAGGGCATTCCTCGGATAAGTCCAGCTAAGGAGAGCTTCTCAAGGTCTTGAGATTCAAATGACCCAAGTGCATATGCCATAGAGCCATCTCGTCTGCTTGACTAGTTAAACAGGCTGATGCAGCAACCGTTCCTGCAGAACCTATGAGGTAGCAATTATTGGCTGCCATGCTGCCTCTCATCAGTGTGCCTCCTTCCTTATCCAACACTTGGCATAAGTCGTGAGTGAATTTAATATGGTGTCCGCCGTCACACAGTTGACTAATGCTGATAAGGTTCACCTTCAGTCCTTCAACTAGGAGAATGTCCTTGAGTATAGGGAGATTTGGAACCTTCAATGTCCCACGGTCGATCACTTGACCCTTTCCTCCATCTCCTAAAGTAACAAACTGTTTCGTCATAACAGGTCGAACATGTGTGAGATACCTAGAGTTACCTGTCATGTGGGCGGAGCATCCACTGTCGAAGTACCAACGGTCTTTCTCCATGTGAATTGATGAGCTGAAAGCAACCATGCATACGGTCTGGCTTGCCTTTGGTATCTAGACCTGTTTCAATCGAGGTTTAATCCTTTGTTGATAAGCCCTTCGTTCAGTAAGAAACAAGCGACACTTAGGTTTGATGTGTCCCATCTGGCAGTAGTACCAGCATGTGCGACAATCTATCTTCTGCTTTGAGTGAGCATCGCGAGTCTTCCTCTTGTCAGCTAGGATTTTTCTTTTGTACTGTTTCACCTTCTGTTCAGGGTGCTGTTCAGCCACTGGTTTCGTTTTAACAAAAGTGGTACCGTTTGAGCTGCCTTCTTCTGTGAACCCCAAACCTATATGTCCGGACTCCATCCTCTGCGACCTGAGAATCTCATTTAAATTCTTAGAACCATAGTTTAACATCCTTACCGACTGTTTGAGCTGATTGAGTTCCTTCTCAGTCGTTGAGTGGTCCATTCTATCAAATTCTAGCCGGAGTTCCAGTGACTCTACTTTCTTTAAGAGAAACACCTCCTTGCGTTTCAGGTCTGTAATAATTTTCCTTAGACCTAGCATGCCTATAGGATGAGTCTCGCGATCTTTCTCCATGTCAACTTTTAGTGAAGAGACTGTACCTAGGAGTTCCGTTTTCTGAGCAAGCAGACAAGACCTTTCCTGTTTCATTTCAGCTAGATGAGTATTCAGCAAATCAACCTTACCTTGGAGTTCCACTTTCTGTGTGACCAGAATCTCAACCTCCTGCCAAATCTTGTCTTTTTCTATAGTCAGGCTGGCAACTGTATCGTTCAGCTTTTTGTTGACCTTGATCGGAAGCAGCCACTTCTCATATAAGTCCTTGTAAGTATCGGCCGGAGTCTCATATGTGAGTTCTTCATCATCACTGTCTGAGGAGTAGTTAGCTGGGTGTTCCAAGTGAGAGGACATGTCTTCGCTGGCTTTACTGGATTCTCCTACGGTTGCGACAAATGCCACAAAGTTGGTGGTTTCATTGCCTTCCTTCTCCTCATCTGATTCACTGTCGCTGAAACTTGCCACCATTGCCTTTTTCTTCTTGAGGGTATTTGCGCATTTTGCATGGATGTGACCGAAGCCGCTGCATTCGTGGCACTGGATCTCTTGCCCTTTTTCAGAGACATCCTGCCTTTTTTCACTGGTCCTTGTCTTGCCGGTTTTCCAGTTTCAGAAGTTACTCGCGGATAACTGACCTTGCTCAGGCCACGCCTGTTAATTTTCGGGACCATCCTGTCGAAGTTCTGACCCATCATCGCCAGTTGTTCAGTGGTGCAGTAAGACTCAAGCGTGCCCTCAGACACCTCAGCTTTTAGAGAAATTCCTTTTACCTCTCTAGATTGGGCTTCGTGATTCATTTCATAGGTTCTGAGTGAGCCCATGAGTTCGTCCAGCTTTAGAGTGGAGATATCATGCATCTCCTCAATGGCGACTTTCATGGCAAGTCTCGGAGGGAGCGATCTCAAAACTTTGCTAGTCATTTGGTCTCCGTCAATGGGTTTTCCCAATGCAGCAGCCTCATTGGACAGGTCAAGAACTCTTACATTGTACTCAGGGATGGTTTCACTTTCCTTCATCTTCATATCCTCAAACTTGGTTGTCACAATCTGTATTCGAGAATTACGAACTTTGTCTGTACCTTCATAAGCTGTTTGGAGGATATCCCAAGCTTCCTTAGCGACTTCACAATTTATGATCAATTTGACCACATTCTCATCCACTCTAGAAAAGATTGCATTCATAGCCTTTGAGTTTCCGATAGATGATTTTTCATCCTCCTCATCCCATAGTGTTTCTGGTTTAGGGACAACTTCTCCCATAAGACTTTCCATCACGGGTTGAGTCCATCCAATCAAGACTGCCTTCCAAGCCTTTTCATTGAGAAATTTCAGAAAGGATTTCATCTTGGGCTTCCAGGAAGCATAGTTTGATCCTTCAAGCAGCGGGGGTCTGGTTGTGCTTTGTCCTTCCTCCAGAGTCATCTTGAACAATTCTAGGATCCCACTCAGTGTGTCGACTGTCTGCTCTGATACCAATTGAAATACTGTTGTCTGTTCAAGCTACTCTCTGAGGTAGTGTTCAAACAGTGGTTGAACACCTAGGAAAATGGTACCGCAAACAGAATAGAACAGGAGCACACACAATATGATACCCAGTTCGGCTTCGCCTACTCTGGGGGGCTTCCCAGACCCAAAAGGGAAATAAATCTTTATTGAATAGTATAGAGCTATTCGTGGACTTACTCTTACAATCTCCCGAGTCAAGATGCCTAGCCTCTATCACTACTTCCGTCAGATTTATGGTGCTCGATCTTCTCCCGAAAGCCAATTGTTGTGACTGGTGTGCAGCGGTAAGATCAATCACAGACAGCCTGAACAGCACACTGAGCAGGCATTGTCAGCGCCGATGTTTTTCCAGTGGAGAAAGAACAGTCGGCCGTCGCTTTCTTCTTCTCCGATCAGCAATACGCACTCGTGTGTATTTTCTCTCTAAAAACGATGCAGATTATGGACGCCCTAGCGTTCAATTTATATGCATGGGCGATCTCCAAATCTGCTCCAGATATACTCATCAAATATTTAGGAAATATTCCAAAATATTCGATGTATATCTTTAAACCAATCTTTGGGAAAGTCTTACGGTCGGCGTTTCCAGGCGGTCAGGTGGTTTCTTGCAGCGCGTGGGGCCTCGCCTCGTTCCTCTTCCCCTCTTCGCTGGTCCTGCTGGTGCTCCTCAGCCGCGCGGCTTCGCTGGTGCTGGTTGGGGTGTGTTCAGCGGGTCTTTGCCGGTTGGTCGTTCTCGCCTGATGCGGGTTGGGGTGCAGTTCGGAGGAGGGGCTGATGATTTTTGTGGTAGTTGGTAGATCGGGGTCGGTCGAAGCAGTCGTCGGCCTGATGGGTTTCTGGCGTTTGCTAGGCTTGTCGGTGGTGGCTTTTCTCTGACCGGCGGTGTTGATGTGGGCCGGCGATTTGCTGGCAGGTGGTGCTGGGGCGGCTTCGGCCGATTTTGTGTAAAGTTTTTTCGGTTTAGGGTGTTGTTTAGGCCGGATTTCTCCGAGTAGCTGGGTTAACTCCGGGTAGTTTATAGGTCGGTGTTTACCGGGATGGAATGAGGGTTGCAGAAGTTAAAGTTTATAGAAAAGTGGCTGGGGCTGTAGTGCTTATTTGAAGCTTCGCTTCGTCCGTTTGGCCACCTTTGGCGTGATGCGGCTTTGGGCCTCTGGAATGTAAAGACGGATCAACAGCTGGATGATGGACTAGCTTGACACGGATCACGCTACTACGTCTTCTGTGTTCTTTTAGCTGTTTTGTTATGGTTGTTGTTCTTTCTTTATATCTGTTGTTGGGTCGAGTTTGTATTAGCCTTTGTTCCATCAAAAAAAAGAATATTCATATGCGAGTCCGAGAAAAACACCTGAGTTCAACAACCCACTCATCGTATTAGATGATGTAATCAAAGAAATCAGAGTATAGCTTGTGTCACATATGGATACAGAAAGCTGGATAAAAGTTTTACATGGCACAGCATTATAGGACGACCTTGCCACACACACAAAAAATCATGTACAATGTATGAATTACTTCTTCACATTATCTTAGATAATATCTTGTATGTAAAACAATCCTACCGCAGCCATCCAACTATCCCGCCACATCCTGGCTGGGGCGCCGTCTAATCATAAACCAGACACTTCATTTATAGAAAAGTAAACAACTCCTTGCTCTCAACAAAGGTTTGCACATGTAATCTTCACAAGCATTTTACATGTTCATACTAGAGCATCCAGTTTCTTGATATAGTAGACTTTATGCTACTGTGACTAGGTCACTTGCAGGGGCGAATTCAGGATTTGAAAGTTAACAGGACTTGAAACAAAAAAAAAATTGGACTCACTGGTACACATGCAAGGTGTCGCGCCTTTGTAGCTCTCGTAGAGTGATCATCAAAGAAGTTCTGCAAAATCAAAGAACCAAAGAAACTTTACCGTCAAAGAGCACATGCTTTAATTAAGAGATACTACTTCAATGAAGCCAAAGGGCATACAACTATAACATAACACAGAACAACAGATAGTGGGTTCAAATTTGAGTTTAGAAAACCTGCATAAATTTTCTATCTAAAAACTGAGTTAATATATCATCTAGTAAATAATCCTCGAGTGAGAAATCGTTTTGTCGTCGTATGGAAGACACTGGGTGACTAGCAAATACATAAAACAGTATACCACAGTTCCTAAAATTCATTCTCCACAGACTATTAATACTCAGGGAAACAGCAAGACATTGATGAGTTTTAAATCATACAACTACTCATAAACCAAGACAAGGCATCCTTGCATGATACCACTTACCAGCATAGAAAGTGGTAAATGATCCCGACCAAAACTTAATGTATTGAATCAAAACCTATGGCTAAAGTTTGTTAATCAACCTAACATCACTAAATAAATGATTTTAGGGAGATCAATATACTGACATAATAGCAGTATAGCACATATGAGCCCATTGAAATATTGGAAAATCTTATATATTCAAAAGCACCACCATGATACCACACACGCTCACACTAGAATCTAGGGGTGCAAACGAGACGATACGATCGCGAGCTACTCGTGATCGAACTCGGTCAAAGCTCGGTCAAAACTCACTCGACTCGACTCGTTTATGTTCGCGAACAGCTCGTTTATCTGCTCGTTTACATACTCGATTAAAACTCGTTTATATACTCGATTAAAACTCATTTATATTGTTTGAAACTCGTTAACGAGCTCGATTAAAGTAATTTTTCACACTTTAAAATACTTTTTCAGTGAAAGATCGTTTCGACTCTTGAAAAATTCGACTAAAGTTCGTTAAAACTCGTGAAAAGCTCAACTAAAGCTTGTTCCAACTCGTGAAATACTCGATTAAAGCTCTTTAATATTAAATAATCACATTGATTTAAGTTATTTTAAATACTCGTATAAACTCGAACTCGGCTCGAAACTCGTGAAAATTAAACGAACCAAGCTTGAGCAACCTAATACTCGACTCGACTCGTTTGAAGAACAGCATACGAGTTTTTAAGTAGCAATTAGCATTAACCAATAAAAGTCAATAAGATACATGTATCTTGGGACAATTCTCCTAACATAACTTGGGACAATTCTCTTAACATAACATGAGATAATAATATGTATCTTGGGACAATTCTCTTAACATAACTTGAAGATGGATGAATCCATCGCTGTGAATGTGGTGGAAGAAGGTTCTCAAAAGAATCTAAAAAATAAGGATACGAAGAGGCATTTTAATAAGAAATATCCGACTAAAAGAAATATTTTCTTGGAGTTTTAAGTTTTAAGTTTTTTCATATAGGGCAAAGCAGTTAGAAATGTTGCTTATAGGCAAAACGGGCTAGACCAAACAACACTTTTAAGAAATATGAGGATGTCCTTCGGAGAAAAAATCCATTTAATGACATTTTAGAGAAATAATTTTAAAAATGGACTTTTCAGATATTCAATAAAAGAATAATAAATTTTCCTTAAAAAAAAGAATAATAAATGATGAGAAGGCAGGAGCTGCTATTTATTCAAAATTTCAAAGTCAGCTCTTTTTCCTACTTCACCCTTCAACCGCAATCCCCGACGATGGCTCGAACTTGCTCCTTCTCCTTCTCGATCGCTCTCGTTGTCATCGTCATCGCCTACATTTACACGACCACCATCTTTCTCTTCATCAATCGGCGGTTCGGCCTCATTACCTCTCCTGGGATCATGAGCGCTTTCGCCTTCACTTGCCTCACCGCACTAACAGCGTACTCTTACGCTCTTGCCGTTTTCACCGATCCTGGTAGGGTTCCGGCTAGCTACACTCCCGATGCGGAGACCACTGATAATATGGTTCTGGAGGTCCAGCCTAAGGTCGGTTGAGACGACGATGTGTGGATGTCATTTTGTAGTTCAGTTTGAAGTTTTGTGTTGGATCTTGTAGAGAATATTTGCTGAAGTTATTGAGAAGATCAAGATTTATTACAATGAAGAGTATGTAGGATTTGAAATAGTGGTCTGTGATTGGTTTGCTATATTAGGATCAAGAATCAAGATGATGCTTCAGGTTGCGGAAATAGACTGACATTGTGGCTTCTCTGTTTTCTAAACTAATCATATTATAATGGAGCAATGTAGTGATTACTTGATCAGGTTGTGGAAATAGAGTTACATTGGAGCTTTTTGGGTTATCTCTGTATTCTAAGCTTATCATATTATAATGGAGCAATGTTGTGATTATCTTGCACTCAATGACTACATGGCTAAGGCCGAGTATTCAGTTTTAGTAAATGTGTTGTTGCAGCTGAAGTCTAAATCAGTGGAAGAAAGATATAATTCCATTTTTCTTAATTGGAACAGAGTTTTCACCTTCTTTTTTTTACACTACTTGATATGCATGTTTTTGTTGAGAATGTTTCATTAGATTACTAAATTTTATGTTTTTTGTAGGATGGGGATTCGAGATACTGTCAGAAATGTTCGCATTACAAGCCTCCTCGTGCGCATCATTGTCGTGTTTGTAGAAGATGTGTTTTGAAAATGGTAAGAGTCTTTGCTCACACTTTTATGAATTCCATGGAAAGAAAAAAAGATTCCGTGGAAAGAATGTTGAAGTAACCTTATTTTTTGTAGGATCACCACTGCGTCTGGATTAATAACTGTGTGGGACATGCTAACTACAAGTTCTTCTTTGTCTTCCTTCTCTATGCTTTTGCGACATGTTCATACTCCATGGTAATTTTTTGTCTATTTGTTTTGCTAACTGTACAGTCTACTTTAATTAGAAATTATGTGGTCAGTTAGTCATAGAAACAATGATTTACATGACTCGACTTACATGTACACCTCCAAGCTTTTGCTGCCAATCTTTGAGACATTATATTGGCATTTGCATTCCTGTCTTATCAACTTGTCATAAATTGTAATATCGTACGAAGGCTGGCACTTTAAAGCTGACTATTTTACGTTATCCAGGTATTACTTATCAATAGTTTTCCTGTTGAGAGTCACAATAAAGAATCAGAAAATGGAAGCTGGCTCGGTGCTACTTATGTAATGACCAGAACAAAATCAACTATGTTTCTCTTTACATTTTATACTAACATTATTGATAAAGGTCAACTTATTGTTCAGTACTCACTATTTTATGTTATCAGGTCATATCTGGGATATTGAGTGTGACTTTGACTGTGTTATTAGGCAGTCTGCTAATGGCGTACATCCTCCGTGCTCTAAATAATATGACAACCCTTGAGGTGCGACAAACATGATTGTGACACCATAGCACTTGAACTTATATTTGCAACTGTTGTTAAGATCATTTTGGTATAAATTTTTTCTGTTTTTTGAAGGGGCACCGTTTATGGCTCTTAGAGAGCAGAGGTGAAATCTATGAGCATCCCTATGATCTTGGTGTAGCCAAGAATTTATCACTGGTAAGTTCTGTATAATGATCACTTTTGTGGAGGAGACAATATAAATTTATATCCAGGCATGCACCATCGAAGTACCCTCTTTGTATTACTTTTTTTTTTTGATGAGCTCTTTTGTATTACTTAGTTTGAGATTTTTGGTTGACATTTAGTTCATACTGTTTCTTGTTGCCTTTCCGATTTTATACATCATGATGGGGCATGAGTCTATATTGCCACATTCCATATCCACACAAAAAAACCCCACATGTAGGTTACAAAACAAACAAAAGTTCAACATTAAGAGGAAAGTAAAGATGACAATTACTCCCTATTTCAGAGTTAAGGTTCGATATATACTCGTAGTTCTCGTTAATCTAGTAACAGATTGGAGCTTCAAACTGCCTGTACGTCGATTGCTCAATATATATTTTTTGTCGTTTGCATCTACAGACTACATTAATGTATCAGTGTTCATGTTTTGAATTTGTGTAAAGCTTCAGTTCAACGTAGGATTGCTCTGCTGCCATTCAACCTTTGACTACTACTAGTTTAGAATCAACTTTAACGTTTCTAACTGTTCCCTTTATAATTTAGGTCTTGGGGCCGAATGTCCTCATGTGGGTATGGCCAACATCAAGATTTATTGGTTCAGGACTTCACTTTCCCACTATGTACGATAATCAAGGTGCTGAATCGTCTTGAAGATGATGTGTGTGTACATCCATCCCCTGGGTACAAACAGTAAGTAGGAGAAGAAGCGACTTCAGTTTATGCTACAACAACGACCACCCTAAAGAACTAAACTAGCCAGATTTCATATGCATGGCCACATGATAGATCATATATCATCCTTTTGTGCTGCTTTCACCTGGTGATTTTGTGATTCCAAAATTAGATATAGCCAAACTAGTTACTTCATTGAGTGGTGAGTCACTCAAATAACTCAACTCCTGTTAGGATGTTAATAGTTAGATAGGTCACGCCTGTGTATATGTGAGTAACATAGAAACAAAATATAGAACTTCAGTTGTTGTTCAGAAAAATAGTTCCAAAATTGTTATATCCTGAGAAATGTGAAGTTTGCTTGCTTCAGACCCCATTTAATTTGACAGATACGAATTCCCAAGCCATCTTTGCAGTAAAATTTTGTATCTTAATTCGACTGGATGAAGCCCACGTGCAGCGGTTCGGTCATGACAACCCTGCCTCTTGAGTTTGAAACCTTACCTGCTTGCAAATGTACTACACCGGAATATATTTCTGCTCAATGACAAAATTACCAAACTAGCAGTTATGGATTTATGGTCCTCAAAACAGGTGAATGATATTACTGCAAGATGACTGTTTTACATGAATAGGTAGGACCTGTACGGATAGATTAGTAGTAATGTATTACAGTATTAGACAGCTATTGCCCTTATCATTACACAGAATAGTATAGATTTGTAGTAATGTATTAGACAGCTATCGGCATATATTTTAGTTTTACTAAAAGCCAGAAAAATCTTAAACTTGCCATCTCTGCAATTGTTATAGGGCTGATCTAAAGAGTTTCTTGATATACGACATCATGGGCATCCCATGACAAGTACAAGCCACCATTTTGAGGACCATTTCAATGGATGACCTGCGCAAAATAGAATAAAAAAATTGAGTTAATGGACAAACTGGTAAAATGTTCTTTACTCCAGTGTCTCTACTCATCTCTTTTTCCCTATAAACAGCGGCAGCCTCTTTCTTTTTCCAATAGTATTCACTTGCACAGAAAGATGCTGCAAGATATTGATGTAAAAGGAGCAGGATACAGGCTAAAATGAGATGAATTCCATTTTATGTGATAAGGTCTATGTATACAATGGATGAGGATCAATGTATCCTATCACTATATTGCTATCATATCTTGCTACTTCTACAAGGAAGGAAAGAATGTAATTACAATGATTTGAATGTACAACAAAGTCCTCCAATAGTTGTGTCGAATATTTCCTTTATTGAATAGTATAGAGCTACACATAGACTTACTCTTACAATCTCCCGAATGTAGATGCCTAGCCTCTATCACTACTTCACTCAGATTTGATCTCGGCTCCCCCTTGATCCCCTTTGTTCGAAACTCCCTTCCGAACGTGCTCGATCTTCTCCCGAAGCTCGGTTGCTTTCTCCCGAAATCCAGCAATGATCTTCTGTGTGTGCAGCGGTCAGTTCAACATGAACACTCTGATCAGCACACTGAACAGACTGTTACATCGCCGGTGATTTTCCAGTGGGGAAAAACTCAGCCGGCCGTTGCTCTTCTTCTCCGATCTCACGAATGCACTCAAGTGTGTTTCTCTCAGAAAAGCGATGCTGATGTCGACACCCTAGCCCTTTATTTATATGCATTGGCGGATCCGAATCAGCTCTAGGAAATCTGTCAAATATTTAGGAAATATTTCCTAAATATTTGCTAGATGTATTTCCTTCGATCTTCCGGAATATCTCGAGATATCTTCCTTGACAAGTCAGCCGAATCTTCTAAACCGCCTTCTGAACAGATCTTTGATCTTTAGAAACTTCCGGTTTTGGAAACATCACTGCGTCTGTTCCACGATGTACTTCAGTTCCAGTGCGCGGTTGAACTCCTCTTGAACTCCTGCTTGAACTCTCTAAAGACGTTTTGCCAAAATCATGCCATTTATGGGAACATCAAACTCACGACATGCACCAGTCAAGGCACGATGCTCTGCTTCTGCTGAAGATAAGGAAACTGTCTTTTTCCGTTTAGACTTCCATGAGATCAAAGAGGATCCTAGAAATACACAATATCATGTAGTTGATGTAATGGGGCATCATTCCCAATTTGAATCACAAAATGCTCTCCACCTCATTTGTCATGGTAATTAAAGAGTACTTATAAAGTCATGGATGAATAACAACATGATAAACAGGAAGTATTCCGAACAAAAATTAAATGTAAATTTGTAAGTAAATTGAATACATAACTTGAACTTTTGGTTCGCTAAAGTGGCTCTTAAGCCATTCCCACTTATCAGCCCTATCCATAAACTCCCTGGAAATTACATCAGCTCCATGATCCATGTAGAAGGTTTTACAATTTGACTTCCAGTCACGATACCTCTCAGAGGCCTTCTTGAAATTGTAATTCCACAGCTGGTCATCATCTTTTTCGATAACAAAGTTTGGCTGGATACGAACAAATGGATGGTTAAAATTTTACAGACAAGTAATGAATTAAATGTAAAGATAAAATAAAAATTACTTACTCTCAAATGATCATACACAACACGTCGATCTTGTTCCTGAAGTTTGCTGAATGACGAGGCTAACATTGGAACCTCGTCTCTCACAGCACTACCAATCTCATGCACAATAAGGCCTCTCATAACTTGCGAAGCAGGGCCAGTTCCGTTAGGTAAAAACTCTGCCTTGATCGACTGCCCTTTATTATTAGTCTACTTATAGGTGGCAATCGTTGAACCATTCGCTACTCCACGAACCTTCCTCTTCTCTCCACTTTCATCCCCCGTCATAGAAAAATCCATTATGTAGTTAACAACTACCTGACAAACAATAAGAAACACACTTATTATAAACAAAAAAACAAACACTCAATAACAAACAAATATATTACCTATTAGCACAAACCCAGAACTCTTGCATCTAATGCTTGGAATACCCTCCAAATTTTGTTCCGCATCATCCTCATCATCGGATGCACTGTTATCGAACGAGTGCATTAGTTCAAACTCTGGAGCTGGTGGTTCGGGAGCAGCCACCGACGTAGGTTGGGATATGGTAGCAGGGGGTGGAGGAGGAGGGTTAGAAGGTGAAGGTTCTGGTGGAGGAGGATTATTACGTCTGCCAGCTGACTTTGCTAAACTCCTAGGGGACCTACGGGGTAGTAAGGGATTAGGTTGTGCTTGCGGTGGTCTTGTAGCAGGTGCTCGTGGTGTAGGGTTTGAATTGGTAGCTGCTAGAAGGTATATTACTTCAACTTCTCGATGATTTTGGGTAGGAGGAGGTTGACTGCTAGTGGCGGTGGTTTTTCTATGCTTATTAGGCATTGGGATGTCTTGTGGTGGTTCTATGTCGGGCAGGGCTTTTGGTTGTGGATTCTTCCTTCTCCAGGAAACTAGAAGACCATGACGATTGTGGCATTGTCATTCTTCTTGTGGTGGTTCAGATAATATAGGCAGGGCTTATGGTTGTGGTGCTAGTTTTTTGGCTTTGCGAGGAGTGTTTCAAACACCATGAGGGTGGTCCCTTTTCTTCTTCTTCACAGGAGGAGTCCTAATTGCATCAAGCTTCTTCACACACCTTGAAGACTCATCCGCCATTGCATTCAGTATAGCCCTCGATCTCGCAGTCCTCCTAACCTTGAGACACATCACAGGCACCGGATCTGGCCGTTCCGACGACGAAATCAGATATGACATGCCCGGGGACTTAGCGTACACTATCCCAGTTGTTGGCTTTGGTTGTGGAGTCTTCATCAGCTTGGTGGAAGGGCGACGCATCGACAGAGATCTCAGTTTCATGCTCGGCTTGCGGCTAGTGACCTCCGCATCGTCTGGACGTCTAGTTGGCTTGGCGTTCTTCGATTTTGCCATGGAGTTGAACAGAGGAGCTCTGCCGAATTTGATTCAAAACGAAGATGGAGGAGGACGAAAGCGGTGAGAGTTAGGGTTTCAGGATCTGGGAAGATAGACAAAATCAAATGGGGTGAAGAGGTGCGGATTTAAATTTCATCGATTGGGCCTTGTAATTTTTGGGCCAAGCCATACCTTTATGTGAGATTTTATGTCAAAACAGTTGGGGTCCTACGAATCTTATTCGACTATGAATTTTTTAATATATTAATTGTTGCATGATTCAGATTGTTTTACATGATTTGTATTTTACTTAGCGCTAAAGACCCAGCGATGCATACTATGTGTTTGAGAAAATGCCTAAGTGCATTGTTATGAGATGTTAAGTCAATAGCGCCGAAAGGGTGAGGCTAACGTCTGACTGTTAAGTAAAATACACATTACGAACTCGATTATGAGAATGGCCCTAGATTGTAACGGGAAAGGCTAGTTTTACGATAAGGACTCCACATGTTTACGCGACGAGAGTTGGTAAACATCAACGAGTTACTTGATTCGAACCAATAGCGCCGAAAGGGGGAGGTTCGTAGTCTAAGGTACAACTCCAATTTTAACCAATATCGCCGAAAGGGTGAGGTTCTTACTTGGATTATTGACAAGCGTATTTTTAACCCTTTATAGTTGTCAAAAGTATGAGTTTTAGGGGTCAAATCGTAGTCAAACAAAATTTATACCTTGGTAAGCCAAGGGTCGATCCAAGGAGCAATGCGTGTGAATACTAGCTAACAAGTGACCTATTTAGCTATCCCAATTAAAAAGATTTGTTTGTTTGTAAATTGCAGAAATTAAACGTGCAGAAAATAAAAGGTTGTTCTTAATCAGAGAAAGAATCCCAGAATCCATACTTCACCCGTGCTAACCCCACTAATCATGCAATCATGTCACGTTAATTATTCATGCTATCGAATATGGAATATAACCGAAATAACACTAGACAAGCCGCCCATCCACGGATCATTGTCTAGATTAATCTCAATCGTTGAACGCCGCCCATCCACGGATTATCAACGATTTCGATTTATTAAACTAAAGGTTTTCCTATTAGTTCATGTAAACATGTCCTAACATCAATTTCATGCAATCCGGTTAATCCCTAGGGCCCATCCACCTTTCGGCATATAACCTAACTACGTTCTATCAATGCAAACATACCCTTTGATGTAAATACATGCATAGAATGATAATATTAAGCACACAATGAAATTGAATAATCGAATCGCATAAACAAAAACTTTAATTGATCACATGAGAGTTAGGGTTACATAGCACGGGATCTGTAGGATCCTAGAATTCAGAAGACTACTCACTATTCATAGTAGTTAACCAAAAACAGTGTATAATGAAAGGAAGAAACGAGTAAACCGTAAACGATGAAGCTCGATGATCCTCACGATGAAAGCTTTGTCTTCTCTCCCAAGTTAGGGTTTGTTCTCCGAAAAAGCACACCTATTTCGTTCTGGTTTTCTCTCTTATATAGCTTTCCAAAAGGCCAAAAAGCCTAAAACTGAAATTAGGAAATATGCCCAAAAATCTTTCCAAAAAGCCCTAAAATTGATTTTTTTGAAATTGCCTTCGACGGGGCCGTTACACCCGTTACAGCTGGGTGTAACGGCTGTAACGGCCTGAGCCCAAATCTCGGATGAAATACACAGCCGTTACATCTCAAGGTGTAACGGCTGCTGAACTTGTAACGGGCTGACTTTTTTTGCCTTTTTGGAGGTCTAAACCTTCGAATCTGCTCTTTGTGTCAACTATAAAGTTGTAGGAAATTGAATTAGCTTCCCAACAAGCCAAATTTCGACTCATCTGGACACCAATTGCGACCTGTACGAGCAACACAAGTCGGGAAGGTCAATCTGCCCTGTTTTTATCGATATCTCTACTAAATGCTTTGTTTTGCTTCAGATCAATCCAAAAGTATTTGGAATGTGATATATGACCTGAAACACTAGAAAATAGATTAAATGATAACAAAATGTCTGGAAAACAAACCTAATCCATCATCGAATGAAGTGAATTAGAGGTCAAGAATTCGACCGATCAAAACACTCCACACTTAGGATTTGTTCGTCCCGAACAAATGTCGAACAAATAGTAGAATAAAAGCAAGTCCAGGTGAGGCTCAACAGCCATATGTTTCTAGGCTACCCACTCAAGTGTCATGTGATCATTTCTAACTAAAAAATAAAAATAAAAAGATAACTCACTGTCGTAGAAGACACGAATGCATTTAGCGTATGCATCAAGCCTTTAAACCCCTAGGCTTCCGTAGTAGGACGAGTATAGTCTCGTGAAGGTTTTCAGGAGTGGGACTACCTACAAATCCCCTATACAACTAACTAACGTGTATGCATGAAATGATGCTCAACGAGTCACAGTAAAGTCATGTCATACCTCGGATTCATCGTGTTACCTCAACTTCAAGTCAAACATCTTCATCAAAGTTTCAGACAATCATAGATTAAACGAGTTGTGCATTCAAACGGTCAATACACACGACTAACAAACGCCTCATCACAAGTTCTAAATAGTTCTATCGCTACGGGATAAGAGCATGAAAATTTGCACAAAACATGCTCGCCATTCACCTATGCTATCTAGGGATAGTCCACGGGCTCTTCGCGCAAAGCTCATTCTCAAGTGCCAAGGACTAGGCAATGACCCGTAAGAGAAGAGGAGCCTGGCTTAAGAATTTTTGAAGATAGTATGAAAATTTGCATCAAGAATTCAGTGCAAGCACAAGGATCGTCCCTTAGACTCTAGTATATGAATTTTTCAGACAAGTCATGATTTGCACGCAATGAGAAGGTGGAACTACTCTACATCAAGCAGAAGGGAGCAGAAATTATTTCAAGAGTGTTTTCTATACGCAAGGGGCGACTTTCGTCACAAGGTCCTTGGTATTTTTTTCTTTTTTTTCGCAGAAATTTTTCTGTTTTCTTTTGCTTGGGGCCAATAATTCACCCAACTTCAAAAACTAATAACTGTGTTCTTGAGGGAAAACTTGAAGGCCAGTTGTCTAACTCCACACTTAAAGCTTGACATAGTGTATGAATAAAGGCGGGTGCATGCAAATCACAATGAGTGTAGAGAAACACATACTAGCACTAAGGTCACCTGGAAAAAGATATGCAATTTTAAGCTTTTGACATTTTTGAAACGGTGCCTACTAATATCAAGTCTTAAACATGCTTCAAGAAATACGTAGAACATGTTATAGGCAAAGGCTAGCAATGATACTGACTCAAGAGAATACTCATACGATTAAAACTATTTCAAGTCTTAGACTTCGAATCCAAAAGAATGACAATCAATCAAGGAGTATCGTAGAAAACGAGGATTTCAATCGTAATACATAGACATGTTGAGCATATGCAAGAGTGAATGTGTGACATGTGATGTATGTGACTATGTGCTACCCACTCCACACTTAAAAATGAGCTTAGCCCATAAGGGAAGAAATAAAAGATAAGAAAAGGCGCATAGGAACTTCCCTCGTATGTGAAGGCTCGATATCCATGAAGATTTAGCGATGCTCGGGGAGTGAAACACGACTTGTGAGCTGGAGGATATATAGATAAAAAACACAGAGCTTCACAAGTGATAGGTTAGCATCGAAAATTGTGGATGGGCACTCCACACTTAGAACCTTGAAATGTCCACACATAATACAAGTGAAAAATGCAAATAACAAAAACTTACAGTGCGGGTTACTCCCCGAAGAGACCTAGTTTAACGTCTTGGCGAGACTCAACAAGGGAGGTAGTGTCAATCCACCTTCAAATCCCATTGAAATTTACGTCCATCAAGTATGACATGAACGTTAAGTAGAGCATGCAGTCCTTTTAAAAATTTAAGACATTTAAGAACCAAAGGACTGTAGAAACTCCCGAACAACAGTTTCAAGACGTAAGGCAAGAACTGTCGAAACTTGTCTGGAGGCTGTGTATCAAGATATATATCTTCAGAGCTAGCTCCAGCAAGAACACTTCCCTTGTACTCTTTAGCTAGGAACTCACGTTCCCATACTTCAAAATTTTCCTTCAATATCACATTCATATGTATGCGAGGATCCTTTGAAATCGAGCTGAGGTACACATCAACAAAGTCTTCGTACTTATGATCCCTTGATGGCTCTTCAGCGTCCAGAAAAACTGATGGAATGAAACTCTCTTCTATCTTCTCAACAAAATGACCTTTTGAAGCACTCGTGGTGGAGGGAGATGTATCTTCATAATCTGTTACGTCATCAAAACAAGACTCGTCGTCCTCTAACTCAATGTAAGCCTTGGCAACCATTCTAAACGCTTCAAAACCATCCTCACAAACAGGTTGTTCTTGTTTAGAGAGCATTCGCTTATCCTGATCATCTTCCACGTGGATTGGAAATAAAACTGAAGATGAATGTGCTTTATAGACTTGAACTTCTTGATGATTGGTTATTGTCATCTCGATGCCCTCATCTCTGCATTCATTGGCGGCTGCAATGGCTAGTTGCTCTAAATGATCCTTCTGTATTTTCTGTCTGGCTACGAGTTGCTATATTGACCTTCGTAGGTCTCTTACCTCAGCAGCAGTTTGCTCAGATGCCTTTCGTCGATCCTCAGACATCTTTCGCTAGTCGGCTACGAAGCTAGCTAGCATGGCTTCTATACGCGATGATTCACCAGTGTTCTGAGACTGTTGCTGCTGCGACTGACTCTGGTAACTCTCGTAATAAGGATCATCTTGATAATAATGTTGATCATGGAGCTGATAACACTAGCTAACCATACTTCACCCGTGCTAACCCCACTAATCATGCAATCATGTCACATTAATTATTCATGCTATCGAATATGGAATATAACCGAAATAACACTAGCCAAGCCGCCCATCCACGGATCATTGTCTAGATTAATCTCAATCGTTGAACGCCGCCCATCCATGGATTATCAACGATTTCGATTTATTAAACTAAAGGTTTTCCTATTAGTTCATGTAAACATGTCCTAACATTAATTTCATGCAATCCGGTTAATCCCTAGGGCCCATCCACTTTTCGGCATATAGCTTAAATACGTTCTATCAATGCAAACATACCCTTTGATGTAAATACATGCATAGAACGATAATATTAAGCACACAATAAAATTGAATAATCGAATCGCATAAACAAAAACTTTAATTGATCACATGAGAGTTGTGGTTACATAGCACGGGATCCGTAGGATCCCAGAATTGAGAAGACTGCTCACTATTCATGGTAGTTAACCAAAAACAGTGTATAATGAAAGGAAGAAACGAGTAAATCATAAACGATGAAGCTCGATGATCCTCACCATTTTGACAAGCGTATTTTTAACCCTTTATAGTTGTCAAAAGTATGAGTTTTAGGGGTCAAATCGTAGTCAAATTTTTTTTTATAAACCTTGGTAAGCCAAGGGTCGATCCAAGGAGCAATGCGTGTGAATACTAGCTAACAAGTGACCTATTTAGCTATCCCAATTAAAAAGATTTGTTTGTTTGTAAATTGCAGAAATTAAACGTGCAGAAAATAAAAGGTTGTTCTTAATCAGAGAAAGAATCCCAGAATCCATACTTCACCCGTGCGAACCCCACTAATCATGCAATCATGTCACGTTAATTATTCATGTTATTGAATATGGAATATAACCGAAATAACACTAGACAAGCCGCCCATCCACGGATCATTGTCTAGATTAATCTCAATCGTTGAACGCCGCCCATCCACGGATTATCAACGATTTCGATTTATTAAACTAAAGGTTTTCCTATTAGTTCATGTAAACATGTCCTAACATCAATTTCATGCAATCCGGTTAATCCCTATGGCCCATCCACCTTTCGGCATATAACCTAAATACGTTCTATCAATGCAAACATACCCTTTGATGTAAAGACATGCATAGAACGATAATATTAAGCACACAATGAAATTGAATAATCGAATCGCATAAACAAAAATTTTAATTGATCACATGAGAGTTAGGGTTACATAGCACGGGATCCGTAGGATCCCAGAATTGAGAAGACTACTCACTATTCATGGTAGTTAACCAAAAACAGTGTATAATGAAAGGAAGAAACGAGTAAACCGTAAACGATGAAGCTCGATGATCCTCACAATGAAAGCTTTGTCTTCTCTCCCAAGTTAGGGTTTGTTCTCCGAAAAAGCACACCTATTTCGTTTTGGTTTTCTCTCTTATATAGCTTGCCAAAAGGCCAAAAGCCTAAAACCGAAATTAGGAAATATGCCCAAAAATCTGTCCAAAAAGCCCTAAAATCGATTTTTTCGAAATTGCCTTCGACGGGGCCGTTACACCCGTTACAGCTGGGTGTAACGGCTGTAACGGCCTGAGCCCAAATCTCAGATGAAATACACAGCCGTTACAGCTCAAGGTGTAACGGCTGCTGAACTTGTAATGGGCTGACTTCTTTTGTCTTTTGGAGGTCTAAACCTTCGAATCTGCTCTTTGTGTCAACTACAACGTTGTAGGAAATTGAATTAGCTTTCCGACAAGCTAAATTGCGACTCATTTGGACACAAATTACGACCTGTACGTGCAAAACAAGTCGGGAAGGTCAATCTGCCCTGTTTTTACCGATATCTCTACTAAATGCTTTGTTTTGCTTCAGATCAATCCAAAAGTATTTGGAATGTGATATATGACCTGAAACACTAGTAAATAGATCAAATGATAACAAAATGTCTGGAAAACAAACCTAAACCATCATCGAATGAAGTGAGTAATAGGTCAAGAATTCGACCGATCAATTATGCAGCTATTTTCCAATCAATATAGGCAAATCCTTGCATGCTAGTTAATAACTTAATTCTAATGTTGGGTAAGTGAAGTAGTCCCCTGAAATACTTCTCGAAATCCGTTAAAACTTTTTCTTTCTTACTTGTATATTTTAGATTATAAAACCAAACAAAACATCCGCTTACGACTAGGATAAATAAAAACACAACCTTACATAGTGTATAAGTTTACACTTGCTCCCTTGGACGACTCAGTACTTATAAATTTTATAAATTATTTTTGACGCTCAAAATACCACACGTTAAAATGGCGCCGTTGCCGGGGATCAACTCATTAAATTATCATTAGCCTAGGTTTTGTGGATATCTCGACTAGTCTTGTAAAATTTTGTTTTTACTTTTGTATATTCTCTACTCATATCCCTTACTAACTTTTGTTCTTTTTATTTTGCGAGGATGTATTCATACAATCAACAAGTCGCGTACAATGAAGGATACAACAAAGAGGAGGAGCAACTAAATTCTTATTGGAAAGAACATGGCTACCCAACAAAGTATTACACTCCAAATTGGGATGACCAAGAGGAGGAGCAACCAAACTTTTATTGGGGTGACAACAAATATTCAACACATTCCTACTCTCTAAATTGGTATGATAGCCAATGTTCATTTGAAGAAGACTCTTACCACCAATATCCTCAAATTCCTCAACTTAATAATGGACTCTTCAACATAGAAATGCTAGCCATGCTTCAAGCTTACCAAACCAAGGTTGCCCAAGACAATACAAACATGCAACAAAATTTCCAAGCTGTGATCCATCGTTTAGATGAACTCACTGCCAAAATCAAATGTTAAGCAAATTGGCGCAACGAGTAATTGAAAATGAGAACTTGCATGATGAAGAAGAAGTTTTCGAAGAAGAAGTCTTTGAACCGAGTCTTTAAAGTCTTTGAAATTGCCAAGCTGTGATCCATCGTTAAGATGAACTCGCTGCCCAAAACCAAGTTTACATCCATCGTGGATGCTTTCCTCTTCACGTCTCGCGCATAATGCTTCCTCGGCCATCAAGATGGACGTGTCGTTTCTTACAACGGTAAAGGTGCCCAAGGTGGCCTGAGCTCCAAATGTCAAGAATGTACCGATGATGATTTGGGGTAGATGTGCGGATCTATGCATGGTAAAGGTGCCAAGCCCGGTCTGCGCTTCAGAAGCGGATCCGGTCAAGATGCCTTACTAGAGCTTAAATGATAAGGGCATCTACACCAAGGGGATCAATAATCAATACTAGATTGACTTTATTGCGTATTGCGCTCATGCAGCAGGTGAGCAAAAAACAATGCTTGATAGGTAAGCAATAATGGAGAGGGTAGTGGAAATGAAAGCAATAAGTGGGGCCCACTTAAATTTATGGAGATAGAGAAAAGGAAACCTAATATTTGTTTGTTTTGGAAGAAATAAAAATCAGAAATGTCATAAAATGAACGTGGAATGACATCCAACTATTCAAATTCAAACCCAAAAAATAAAAATAAAAATAAAAATATTTTGAAATAAAAAAAATCAGAAAATTTAAAAAATCATGGGATAAAACAAAAATGAAATAATAGAAGTGATTATGCCGAAATATAGAAATGGTTATGAGTAGAATTTTTTTGCTATCATTGCTGCAGAATAAAATATAAAAGGATTTTTATTTTCGCTCTTAGCTCATTGCTCTCTTGCTCCGTTAAAATATATAGAACAAAGAGCCATTTTTGCTCATTGCTTTTAGCTCTGCTTGCTACATAATTTTTATGGAAACGTGCTATTTTTGCACATTACACGTTGCTCATTACTTATTGGTCTCTTACTACGGATGCCTTAAGGCGTCATATGCATTGTATTATTCTTAGTTATTGTACCCATTATAAAAAAAAGTATGTGTCCAATTGAATGAATTCAATTGAATGAATTTAGGGCTGCAAACGAGTCGAGTCGAGTATTAGGTTGCTCAAGCTTGGTTTGTTTAAAATTTGACGAGTTCGAGCCGAGTATTATCGAGTTTTGAAAACATGTAATCGAGCTCGGCTCGTTTAATTTTCACGAGTTCGAGCCGAGTTTGAGCTTTATACGAATAATTAAAGTAATTTAAATTAATATGATTATTTACTATTAAAGAGCTTTGATCGAGCTGTTCACGAGTTGGAACAAGCTTTAATTGAGCTTTTCACGAGTTTTAACGAACTTTAGTCGAACTTTTCACGAGTTGAAATGAACTTTTACTGAAAAACTATTTTAAATTATGCAAATTTACTTTAATCGAGCTCATTAACAAGTTTCAAATAATATAATAGAGTTTTAATCGAGTATATAAATGAATTTTAATCGAGTACGTTAACGAGCACATAAACGAGTTGTTCGCGAACATAAATGAGTCGAGCACCCTCTTGCTCGTACTTGACTCGTTTATTTAACGAGCTTCAAATTTGTATTCGAGCTTGACTCGTTTAAAATCGAGTCGAGTGTTGACCGAGCTCGTTGATGGACCATAATTGTATGAATCATAAACACAGTTAAACCCACCAAATTAGACTCTTTGTCTATTTAACTTTTGCTTGTTAGTTCCGATATTTATCTACAGGGTATTTTGAAGTCTAGAGAGAATACAGGCTAAGGAGGAGTTTTTAAGCTGAAAATATATTACGAGTCATTCCAAGGTCATGACCAGATGCCGACTGAAGAAATATCATGAACCTGACATGGAATCACTCAAAACAAGTCCAACCGAAGAGCAACCAGAGTCAGTCCGGAGCTGAAATGGACCGATGGCTTTTGTGAAAAGCTCACAAAACTCACAAATTCACTCCACCTTGCCTTATGACCGGCGGCTTTTGGGAGTTTGATGACTCATGGGGGGCGGCTCTCCCCCTTGCCACCTCCCCAACCGGCGGCTTTTTGAGCTCACCATGGATTTGTGCCATGTGTTGCCTCTAAACCACATCTTCTCCTCCCCCTTAGCTATAAATAGACCCCTTCCCTCCCTTGTATCATCCCATCCACAATCCCACAATCCACAAATCACTTATCTCTCTTAGATTTGGGCACTACTCTTGTAAGCTTTTGTTTTAAATCTATAATACTCCTGTTGGTTCTTGAGTATTCTAGTAGTTCTTGAGTTTAATCATGTTGGTTCTTGAGTATTCTCCTTTACTTACTGTCTTTCAAAAACCCTCGAGTACTTAGCTATGGTATCCACTTCTATGGATATTCGTAGCTAAACCCTTCATTCGGTTGAAGGGGTGTACTTGTATCATAAAATGTTTTAGGCCATACTCTTAGTGCCTCGTTGTATTCAAAACTTGTTCTATGTGCCATATATTAGGTTAGAACTTCCAAGGTTGAGTGGATGCTTGGAATGGCAAAGCTCTTCCATGGGGGTTCGTAAACATACTTGGATAAGTGGATGCTTGGAATGACAAAGCTTATCTAAGGAGTTTGACCTCTCTAAAACACCATTTGGTTAATCGGGAATGATTGATCAAATGGATGCACATAGGCTAATATACCTTGGAATGGGGTATTAGTCTAAATAGAACAAGTGCTCTATGTCTTGGAATGGACTAGACAGTGTGGCAAATCGAGTGCTTGGAATGGCCTTGATACACTTTTGAATACTTAGTAGGATCATTAAAGGTCAATGATAAACAGATTATGATACAAGGCCCCTGAAGCCGAATACTTTCCTTAACTTAAAACATCACCTGCACTTTACTTTTCGGTCTCAATATCAACTGCTCACCTTCCGCAAGAATTGCACTTCACGCAACAATCGATGTAAGTCTTCTCCTTTTATTTTCAGTACTTTACTTTTATGTCATTTACTTTTCCGCACCAAAAACCAAAACCAACCAAAAAGTCACGTAGATATTAGCACTAAAACCTCAATCAACCTAAAATCACGCTCCCTTCCTATACAATCCCTCAAAGAACAACTATCCCCCTAATTCCCTTGGGTTCGACCCCTACTTACCACTCTACTATCTAATAGTAGAATCACGAGTAGTGGACTATAAATTTATCTTTGCACAAATAACACCGCACCTTAACGACAGTGCGGTGGGCTCCGTCAAAATTGGCGCCGTTGCCGGGGAGTTGTGAATCGGAATAGTTGTTCTATTTTGTTTTTTCTTTTTTGTTTTATCATGCAATTCACTAAGTCTTACTACTACGGAATGGAGCCTTGGAACAATGAGGATTTTTTCCCACCATCCTTCGAACTTGAAATCTGCGAGAAGATCAACAACCTAAAGCAATCCCGGGACGAAACTTTGGACGAGTACTTATGGTACTTCGATTCCCTTGTAACGAGCTGCCCGCACCATGGATTCACCAACCACGATCTTCTTCAAAGGTTTCTCAATTTTTTGATGCCATATGAGTGGAATTGGCTTAATGACGCGGCAGGAGGCTCGGTAAATAACTTAAACATGGATGATCTTTGGAAATTGATAAACGATTTGGCCGTGAGGTCAAGACCAAGAGAAGATTAGGCCGAGCCACTCGAGGACATTACAACGGAGCTGGCAGCTAGCACCCAGCAGTTTGCCGCAGACATACAGCAATTGAGTGCCTCAATACACCAAAACCAGGTCGAAAACAAGGAATCATGGGTGGCTCAAAAAGAAACATCAAACCAGCTTTGGGACCTCATTAACAAGCTGTCCAAATCAGTACCGGTACGCATTTCTGAAATGCCCGAGGAAGCCCAGGTCCACATTGCGAGTCACTCGAGGACAAGGAGGAAGAATTGGCAGCTAGCATCCAGCAAATGAGTGCCCCGATACACCAAGACGAGGTCGAAAATGAGGAATTCTGGGCGGCTACACAACTGATCTAGGACCGCATTGCCAAACTGCCTAAATCAATTTCGGTCCTAACTGAAGAGTTACCCAAAACAGACCCGGAGCTCAGTATGATTGCCCCCGGAGACCATATGAATGATGAGGATGAGGACCCATGGTTTCCTGAAGAAGAGCTCCATTCAGATTATCCCTGGGAGTTAGAAGAAGAACTGCCCAAATCAGGCCCGGTCCTTATCACCAATCCATCCGAGGAAATCACAGTCCTAACTGCCGAGCCAAAAGAAGTCCCGAACCTCACTGCCAAAGTGGCCGAAGAAATCAAGCGAGGCCCGGTCCTTGCACTCGGAGCACCCGAGGAAGTCCCGAACCTCATTGCTGAACTGTCCGAGAAAGACCTGGTCCTCACTGTCGGAGCACCTGAAACAGACCCAGTCCTCATGGTCGAAGTACCCCAACTTAACCCTTCGTGTTTTATGCTAATCATAGCCACCGAAGATCATATAATCAATGATGATGAGGTGCAAGGGGAGTTAGAGGAGGAGCATGAGCCAAAAAAGCCGACACAGGAACTCTCACTTGTCATAAGCCAAGGAAAACCGCCTGAAAACTCACTTGTTCCAAGACAACCATCCATCACTGCCACAATGAAGAGGATTGGCAGAGGCACATGCTTAATGTCGCCTACATTTAATGGCACAAAACCAAACTTCCAAACTCGCAAAGGTGCCAACTATTCAAACATGAAGAAGCGGCAAAGACATGGGCCGAAAGAATGGAAACCCGGAAGGAGTAACAAGCGAGCACGACTCATTGGACCAGCAGCTATGGTCAATGAAGCCTCACCCTCTCGGAGTAAAAGGGCAGCCGAGAAGAAATTCGACCTCACACACCCATGGGATCAAAACTAGTGATCCCCATGCGTCGAGCCAACGACGTTAAACAAAGGCACTGGTCTGGAGGTAACCCGACACCTATCTTACTTTCAGTAATTTTCTGTCATTTAGTTTTTACCGTAAGTCGCTCTCACCCACTTTTTGTATAGAAGGAATGACCCCTTGTAGGAATCGATTTTTGGAGCAAGATCAAATCAGCCAGGCAGCTTCCGAGAAATTACCGGGCCTGTGCTGAGAGTTCGAGGCCCCAGCCGAACTCCCTCGATTATCCAGCTCTGAGGCATGTCGTTCCATGACACGACACAGTAAAAGGGAGTGCAGTTCTTCTCTTTTCCTTAATGTGATTTCCTTCTCTTGTATATATTTGCATGACTTTTGAACTACGTCGTGCTGAAAGGCACGGCTTCGTTCAAAAGTGTGGGGTGAGAACCGCCTGTGTACATAACATGTTTTTCTTTTTCCTTTTCCCTTAATATTATCTTTTTGAAAATATGAACTTGAGAATGTGAAAAAGATAGATCATAATTCATGCATTTACCTTGTGAAAATTCAATTGTTTAAAAACTTAGAATGTAACTTCTCATTTGTCCCTTTGTGCTGAGATAAACAGGGGATGTGGAGTTGATATAAACTGCCCTAGAGAGGCTTGGCAAGAAATCAAAGGATCGAATCTAACTATATGGTTTTCGAAGTTAGTGGAGGCTGCACTTTGGGTTTCAGTGAAGATTGAAGTCATCTCCGCCGTGCAGCGTTTATGCAAGAGGCGGGACGGGAATCAAACCGTCCTATCTCTAGTCAGAGTAGCCGGGAAAACAAATGAGCGACCCTCATTTTGACCCGCGCGAAACGGCGAGGATGAGAGAGAGCGGGTAGGTATTTCCATATGCTCGCGGGCGATGATTGGACCTCCCAAAAAGGCTTGAGAAAATGGACTAGCAAGCCACAAAAAGGCAAAAGCTCAAAGAAGCTAATCAAAGGCCAAAGTTGTGAAGGTTTTAACCGAACAAAAGTGAAGTACTCAAAGAGTCAAATCAAAGGCCAAAGACCGATTCACTACAAAAAAAAAGCTGTCCCTCGCCAAAAAAAGAAATCAAAAAGGGTCAACTCAGTGAAACCCGAACCGAATCACGTGCTAGAGAAAGCTACAAGGAAATCATATAGTGTGTGCCAAAGTCGATCCCGAGAATGCAGTCCAGGAGCCTAAAAAGGGCTATCTCCCGAAACATCCAAATTAATTTGCATCTCGGCGCGAAGGTACAAGTATCAAGTTTCTTCTAAGTATTTACACAGTTTAATTTGGTAATAAGTAAGTAATGCATGAATTAGGATAAATCTAGTCCCACAGTCTCACTTTCATATTTTAAAAGTTTACTTAGATAGTGTGTGCCGCCCTTTAATAGCATTGTTCGGGACGAACAACTAAAAGTGTGGGGTAATCTGATGGACCATAATTGTATGAATCATAAACACAGTTAAACCCACCAAATTAGACTCTTTGTCTATTTAACTTTTGCTTGTTAGTTTCGATATTTATCTACAGGGTATTTTGAAGTCTAGAGAGAATACAGGCTAAGGAAGAGTTTTTAAGCTGAAAATATATTACGAGTCATTCCAAGGTCACGACCAGATGCCGACTGAAGAAATATCATGAACCTGACATGGAATCACTCAAAACAAGTCCAACCGAAGAGCAACCAGAGTCAGTCCGGAGCTGAAATGGACCGATGGCTTTTGTGAAAAGCTCACAAATTCACTCCAACTTGCCTTATGACCAGCGGCTTTTGGGAGTTAGATGACTCATGGGGGGCGGCTCTCCCCCTTGCCACCTCCCCAACCGGCTGCTTTTGGAGCTCACCATGGATTTGTGCCATGTGTGTTGCCTCTAAACCACATCTTCTCCTCCCCCTTAGCTATAAATAGACCCCTTCCCTCCCTTGTATCATCCCATCCCCAATCCCACAATCCACAAATCACTTATCTCTCTAAGATTTGGGCACTACTCTTGTAAGCTTTTGTTTTAAATCTATAATACTCCTGTTGGTTCTTGAGTATTCTAGTAGTTCTTGAGTTTACTCTTGTTGGTTCTTGAGTATTCTCCTTTACTTACTGTCTTTCAAAAACCCTCGAGTACTTAGCTATGGTATCCACCTCTATGGATATTCGTAGCTAAACCCTTCATTCGGTTGAAGGGGTGTACTTGTATCATAAAATGTTTTAGGCCATACTCTTAGTGCCTCGTTGTATTCAAAACTTGTTCTATGTGCCATATATTAGGTTAGAACTTCCAAGGTTGAGTGGATGCTTGGAATGGCAAAGCTCTTCCGTGGGGGTTCGTAAACATACTCGGATAAGTGGATGCTTGGAATGGCAAAGCTTATCTGAGGAGTTTGACCTCTCTAAAACACCATTTGGTTAATCGGGAATGATTGATCAAATGGATGCACATAGGCTAATATACCTTGGAATGGGGTATTAGTCTAAATAGAACAAGTGCTCTATGTCTTGGAATGGACTAGACAGTGTGGCAAATCGAGTGCTTAGAATGGCCTTGATACACTTTTGAATACTTAGTAGGATCATTAAAGGTCAATGACGCGCGTCGTTTGACGCGTCAAACTTAATTATTTATGTCTCCTGCTATTAGCTAGTAAAGCGGCAAGCGGGGTCGAACCCTAGAGAGCTGGTGTTGGTGAAGTCGTTCTGTAAACAATAAAATTGGGGGTTTGGTGTGAGCAATTGTGGTAAAACGCAAGAGAATAAACGAAAAGTACTCAATCAGAGAAAGCATTCGGTCTAGGGTTTTCTATTGTGACTCATTTATCATTGATTTCTAATAATCTAATTTTGTGTTCCTAAGTGTGGTCACTCCGTTTCAGGTTATAACCTAAGGTAAGGCCGTTTCAAGCACTTACACCACAATCTACTCCGTTTCAGGTTATAGACTTCTAGTTTTAGCAAACCTAATACTCCGTTTCAGGTTATATCAGGTTAACGTGCGACTACTTGTCCTAACGTTTCAGTATCAAACAAGCAGCAAAAATAAGGGCTGAATTGCTCGGCTAAGTTTTACCGGTTCAAGTCTCCACTTAGCTTCGCAATTCAAACCGAGATAAATAGCACAAAAACTAGTGGAACATAAAATAGCATTAAGCAAAGAATCTCAAAACTTCGTCACAATATATTGAACCCTAAACCGAATAATGAAGTTAGCTACTCATAGTCATGACAAAATAACAGAAGTATTTTTGAGTGAAAGCAGTAGAAATTCTCTTCTTCGGTTGAAAGCTTGATCTCCTCTCGAGCCGTCTTCTCCTCTGCGAATTATCTGTCTGGGAATAATGGCTGCTGAAACTGATGTCGAAAACCTAATTTATGAGAAAAGGTTTCTAATTTCATTTTGGGCCAGATTTCCAATTTCGATTTGCTGACGTCAGCCGCGGACGCTGAAGAGATTAGCGCCGCGGATCATTAAGAGATTACCATCCGCGGAAGCCACCGATAAAATGGCCTACGTCCGCGATCCGGTCTGAGATGCATTTCTTCTTTTCCTCGTCAGTCTTGACTTTGGCTCTCGATTCGACTCCATGAACTCCATGTGATGATTTTAGCACCGAAATGCCGTCTTTGAGCGCATTTTCCTTCCAGAGCTTCTGAAACACCTGAGATGCAAACAACACTGAAAAGTAAATGTTCGCATCAAAAAAGTATCGAAATAGACGGGATTAGTTGATTCGACGAGTCGTATAAATACGACTCATCAAACCACCCCACACTTAAACTTGTTCGTCCCGAACAAGAACTAAGTCATAGAAGGAACAAAAAACATCACACTCGTTCTTCGATGTCTTGAATAAATGCACATGAATATGAGTTGCTAGTCTAGACTTGCTTTTCTACGCATTGCTCAATTATTACTCAAATCATCATGCTCAGTCATGGAATTAACTTGATACATGTTACCTCAGAGCTGAAATCCAAATCAATTCGGATGTCTGGGAGATAGTCCTTTTTAAACCCATGAACTGCACTCTTGGTTCCGAACCCTCGCTATACGGTTACGCTTCATTGCTTCTTCTTGCACGTGATTGATTCGAGCTTCAAGGTGTTGAGTGTTTTTCGGCCAGCTATAGTGTCATCTGATTTGGGATTTTAATGATGCTTTCACATGAGAAACGTGTGGACTATCACAATGGTGGTGGATTTGTTGCCTTGAAGTGCGGATTGTGACTTGCTCGAACCGTGGTTCCTTCTCCTTTTGACGCGAGTCAAGCCGAGGGTCGCTCGTCTATTTTCCCGGTTACTCGGATTAGAAACCTTCCTGCTCTTACTCATCCTCGTCCTTTTGACACGAGTCAAGTCAAGGGTCGCTTGCCTATTTTCTCGGCTACTTGGACTAGAGATTGGACGATGTGTGCCACCGTCCCGCCGAACCGCAAAAGTACCGCAGTGGCGGAGCAGACTCGTAACCATGTTGCCTCGAAGTGCTAGCCTCCACGAAATCCACATAACCATATAACTTGAGTTCGGTCCTTTGAATGTTCTGTCAGGTCTCTCTAGGACGTTTCTATCAACTCCACATCCCTGTTTATCTCAGCTCAGAAGACACGTAATGGGTTAAATTCACAAGTAAGAGCATAATTCGAATTTCGCAAGAGAAATGCATTTAATCAGCTCATCTATTTCACATCAACATTCAATACTGCATATTCAAGAACGGAAGAGAGATTTCATGCTTTAAATTTTTTTTTAATGAAACGTGCTGACACGACTGCCTGACTCTCCCACCCCACACTTTTGAACCAAGCCGTGTCCTCACGGTACGACTTTAGTTCAAAGACAAACAAACAAATGCAGACACAACAAAAAAAGGGAAAGAAAAGAAATAAAGAACAGCAGGACTCCCCTAGTCTGAGTCTGAAGATGGCGACTGTGGTAGAATCAAGTACGCTGGGGGAATGGGCTGATCCGGCGTCCATCTTGATGGGGCTGGGACTGGCTGAGCTCCCGGCATTACGTGGTGCAGCACTCTATAAATGTTGAACGTAATGTCCAACTGGTCCTGTGGGAGCTGTGCGGGCTGTGGCTGAGGCTGCTCTTGAGTGCGGCGACGGCGAGGCTCGGACGAACTTGCCTCCTGTGCACGAGTGCGTCGCCTCTCAGCAGGTAACGGCTGACGATACTCAGCCACTGCATGGTATGTCCAGGCAAACTGATCCGGGACGGTGGGTCTCTTCTTGATCGCCTTCATGGCGGAGAAGGCCCTCATAGTCAGAAACTCTGCAGGAATGATCTGGTGGTCTAGAGCAGGCTGCCCGTGCAGACGGCGCAGCAAATATGTGATCAAACCACCACAGACGACCGGCCCAGCAGTCGGGCGATGCTCCCAGAAATAGCACATCAAGTGGCAGAAGTCAACACGCCTCCCAAGATCCATAGCACGGAGGCAGATCATGTCACTGTAGGTGAACTTGTCGATCCCATTTACCCGAGCAAATATCGTGTTTCCCAACAGTTTCTAAATGTAGAACATCACTGGGTCCTGAAGGAAATTCACCCTCGTCTTGCTTGGTGTGAACGTGCCTCCACCGGGAATTCTGAGTCTGGTCCAGGCATCTACCAGAGCGAACTCATCACGAACCCACTCTCCTCCTTCTTGCCATCCAAACACCTCTCGAATCTGAGGAGGAGTGATGGTGTGCCACTCTCCTCGGTGTCTGTAGGTAATTTCCTTGTGATCGACGTAGGGAAAGGAGGCTAGAAATTCACATGTGTCCTCTACATCTGTCTCACTCTGGAGGGTCAGGAGTCCTGGCCAACCACTGACCGTTAGCAGCTCTCAGACTCGATCCTCGAATCCGGTAAGTCTTAGAAAGTCTGCATCCACGAACCTACTCGCTGCATGTTTGCGAGCCATCAATCCCGCGTACAGTTCCTCGAATGTAAGTGCTGGAGGCGCCATGACACTGCAAATAACAAACACGGAAACAATTAGATTATCAGTAGGAAATTAAGCCAAAATTGAACCGGTCAACGCTGGTCAACGGAAGCCGCGGGTCATGCACACTTTAATTGTGCCATCCGCGGATGCTAATATCCTCATCACCCGCGGCTATAAAATTGGCATTACCCGCGGTCTGGAAATTTCGCCGTCGATCGATTCCTTCGATCGGAATTCTTCAATTCTAAACTGAAATCGACAAGTAGCAACTTATACACCCTAGGACGATTCAAATACCGCAAATTGAGCGCCAATTGTTTATCGGACGAAGTACATTCACCTTAGCTTTAAAAACCCTAAAAATCCGACGAGAAAGCCCAGAAATACCTCAACTTCGTCCGAATTTGGTGGCGGTTCGGGAAGGGATGGGCTGAGCGAGGTTCCGGTGGCGTGGAGGGCGGCGGAATAGAGGCGGAAGGCTGCGGAGGTCGTCGGTTGTGAAGCGGCGGCTGAAGGATTGAGTTGGGAGAGGAAAGGAGGAGAGAAGCGTGTGAGATTTGGGTTTAGGGTTTCGAGTCAACAACACGCCGCGGGTCACGACCATGTTAACCCCCGCGGTCAACTCATAAAGTGTACTTCGATCGCGGATTTAAAATTCAAATCGTCCGCGATCTGGTCTGATAAAGGCCAGTCTGTTTGGTCAATGCATGCCCCGCGGGTTCTGCCCATTTTATTGGCGCGGTCAAACCTTAATCTCCTCTTTGTCCGCGGCTTTTAATATATTCGTGACCCGCGATCCCCTCTGAGAAAAAACCTCTGCCTGCATAAAATAAATTTCTTTCCCACTAGACAATGTGTAAACACGACTAAAAACTCAAATAAAGTAGAAAGATGAAATAAGAACGAAAAACGAAAGAAAGTAAAAAAAATGCCGGGCTGCCTCCCTGCGAGCGCCTTTGTTTTACGTCGTTGGCTCGACGTTACCTCTCTTATGGTTCAGTGGGAGGTTCGGCCAGGTCGAACTGCTGAGTGGGCAGTTCGGCGTCGCCGTGATAGTGCTTCACCCGTTGTCCATTGACCTTAAAACGGTCGCCATTCTTCGGGTTCTCCAGCTCAAGTGCTCCAAGGTTGAAAACCTTCGTAATTATGTGGGGACCTGTCCATCTAGAACGCAATTTGCCAGGCATTAATCGTAAACGTGATGAAAATACTAGTACCTGCTGGCAGACCTCGAAAGTGCGTCGTAGAATGAACTTGTCATGGTACAGCTTAGTGCGCGCCTTGTAGTCTGATTGGCTCTCGTAAGCCTCCAGGCGCAGCTCCTCAAGCTCACTGAGCTGTAATTTCCTGTCCAATCCTGCAGCCTTCAAGTCCACGTTGCACGTCTTAAGCGCCCAGAAGGCCTTGTGCTCTAGCTCGACTGGAAGGTGGCATGCCTTTCCATACACTAACCGAAAAGGCGAGGTGCCTATCGGTGTCTTGTAGGCGGTCCTGTACGCCCACAGAGCATCATCTAGCCTCTGACTCCAGTCCTTCCTAGTTAGCTTCACCATCTTCTCGAGAATCCCCTTGATCTCTCGGTTAGAGATCTCTGCTTGTCCATTCGTCTGGGGGTGATAAGCTGTAGAGGTGCGGTGATGAACGTGGTAGTGCTTCAAAGTTGCTGCCATCATTCTGTTGCAGAAATGTGTCCCCTGATCACTGATTATGGCTTTAGGCACTCCGTATCTGCAAAATATATTAGTGCGAAGAAAGTCTACAACCGTTTTAGCATCGTCGCATCTAGTAGCCTTAGCCTCTACCCATTTAGACACATAATCTACTGCAACAAGAATATACAAATAGCCGAACGATGCAGGAAAAGGACCCATAAAATCAATCCCCCATATGTCAAAAACATCATTAACCAAAATAGGCACTTGGGGCATCTCGTTCCTAGCAGAAATATTGCCTACCCTCTGACATTTATCGCATTTCTTACAATGATCGTAGGCATCTCTAAACACATGTGGCCAGAAAAAACCACAATCTAAAATTTTTCTGCTAGTCCTCCTGGGGCCAAAATGACCACCACATGCATGCTCATGACAAAAACTAAGCACAGAAGCAATTTCATCATCAGGAATACACCGTCTAAATATCTGGTCTACGCCAATTTTCCATAAATACGGGTCATCCCACATATAGTATTTAGAATCGTGCTTGAGTTTCAGACATTGAGCTTTCGAGTAAGAGGGTGGAAATGTACCTCCGACCAGGTAGTTCACGATGGGAGCATACCATGGTACTTTACCTGTAAGAGCATACAAGTGCTCGTCTGGGAAGGTCTCTGTGATGTGCCCCGCATCCTCTTCTCGTACTAATCGGCTCAAGTGGTCAGCTACAGTGTTCTCTACCCCCTTCTTGTCCTTGATTTCTAGGTCGAATTCCTGTAGCAGCAAAATCCATCTAATCAGCCGCGGCTTTGCCTCCTTCTTCGTCATCAGATACCTGATAGCTGCATGATCAGAGAAAACAACTACTTTAGTACCAAGCAGATAAGACCGAAATTTCTCCAAGGCGAACACTACTGCTAGTAATTCTTTCTCAGTGGTCGAGTAGTTTCGCTGAGCTGCATCCAGCGTTCTTGAAGCGTAGTAAATCACTACAGGCTTCTTATCCATCCTTTGGCCTAGTACAGCTCCCACAGCATAGTCGCTGGCATCGCACATAATCTCAAATGGCTGGTCCCAGACTGGTGCTCGAATGATAGGCGTGCTGGTAAGTGCCTGTTTCAGTGCGTCGAAGGCCTCCCTGCATGAATCTGTAAACTCAAAAGGTACATCTTTCTGCAAAAGGTTAGATAAAGGCTGAGCCTTCTTCGAAAAATCCTTAATAAATCGACGGTAAAAACCAGCATGCCCAAGAAAAGATTTTATATCACGCACCGTAGAAGGATAAGGCAGAGTAAGAATTAAGTCAATTTTTTCTTTATCTACCTTAATACCCTCGTGCGAAACAATATGACCGAGGACCACACCATGAGTAACCATAAAATGACACTTCTCATAATTGAGCACTAAATTCATAGAAACGCAACGCTCTAGTACTCTACTCAAGTTATCCAAACATGCATCGAAAGTGTCACCATACACAGTGAAATCGTCCATAAACACCTCAATAAAAACACCTATCATGTCAGAAAAAATGCTAGTAACCACCCGCTGAAAAGTACCGGGTGCGTTACACAAGCCGAAAGACATACGTCGAAAAGCAAACGTACCGAATGGACATGTGAAGGTGGTCTTTTCATGGTCCTCAGGTGCAATGGGAATTTGATTATAACCAGAAAATCCATCGAGAAAACAAAAATAAGGCTTACCTGCTAGCCTGTCAAGCATCTGGTCAATAAACGTAAGAGGAAAGTGATCCTTACGCGTCATGGCATTCAGCTTCCTGTAATCGATGCACATGCGCCATCCGTTCTTGACTCTCGTAGTCACCAACTCACCCGCAGCATTCCTCTCAACTGTGATTCCTGTCTTTTTCGGGACTACGTGCACTGGACTAACCCACTGACTATCAGAAATCGGGTAAATCACGTCCGCATCCAGCAATTTCTGAATTTCTTTCTGCACTACCTCCATCATAATCGGGTTTAGCCTCCTCTGAGGCTCTCTGGAAGTCTTAGCTCCATCCTCCAGCAAGATATGGTGCATGCACACAGTTGGGCTGATTCCTCTGATATCGGCAAGCGTCCATCCAATAGCGAGCTTGTGGCTGCTTAGCACCTCGATCAATCGCCTCTCCTGGTCTGTTTCTAGCCCGTTTTTGATGATGACCGGCAGCGTGTTATTCTCCCCCAAAAATGCATATTTCAGGTGCTCAGGTAGAGGTTTCAGGTCCAGTTTCGGTGCCTGCACAGTAGAAGGCAAAAACACGTTAGACTTAAATAAACGAACCTCATTAACTTCATACCTGGGTGTGAGAGGTCCCGCGGTCTCCAGTTGAGATAGCACATCAAGAATCGTCTCAGCGAACTCGTAGGAGTCCTCATGTGAGTAAATTGCATTTTCTAGCGTGAGCTCGAGTGGGTCTGCTCTCCTTTCCGGTCTCACCTCCTGGACTAGATCATCCAGTGTATCTAGCGCGTGTACCGATGCAAAATCTGGTGGGTGCTTCATGGCTTGAAATATGTCGAATCGAATCACTTCACCCTCCACCTCCATAGACAGTGTGCCACTGTCGCAGTCGATCTTCATCTTTGACGTCTTTAAGAATGGGCGACCTAATAAAATAGGAGCGTGATCCGTCGGGTCGCTGCTGTCCATCTTAAGCACGTAGAAATCAGCGGGGAACACCAGTTCCCCCACCTGCACTAGTACATCCTCAATTTTACCTTCCGGTTGCTTGCATGATCTGTCTGCTAGCTGTATGGTAAGACCTGCAGGTTCTAATGGACCAATACGAAGACAGGAATAGATAGAATATGGCAATACATTAATTGAAGCACCAAGATCGAGCATGCAATTCTCAATGCGAATATTACCAATAGTGCAAGGGATGGTGTAAGTACCAGGGTCACCGCATTTAGGAGGTACCTTTCGCTGAATAACAGCTGAGACGTTCTTACTCAGTAGTTCCTGGTCAATGCCAGTGGAACGTCTCCGGTTGATGCACAGCTACTTTAAGAACTTCGCGTAGCGCGGAATTTGTTTGGCCTCGAGGAGTGGGATGTTGATTTCCACCTTGCTAAATAGTTCCCAAACTTCTCGATCAATCATATGTTTCTTTGAAGCTCTGACCTGCACAGGAAACGGAAGAGAACGATCGGATTTGAAATTTTCGTCAGACCCGGTCGCGGGCGATGTACATTTTATTTCCATCCGCGGACCGTTAAACTCTTCATGGTCCGCGCCTGTAACTTGGTCTTCATCCGCGGAAACCTGTTCCACCGCGGGCTCTTTGCATTTTATACCCGCGGGCGCTGAGCATTTTATCTGACCGCGGACGGCATTAAAATGCTCTTCGTCCGTGATCCGGTCTGAGGCGGACTCCTTTGTTGCGTCGTTCAAATCTCTCCCACTACGCAGTGTGACTACATTCACGTTTCCTCGCGGGTTACGTATGGTCTGTGACGGTAGCCTTCCCGGTTCATTCTTGAGCTCAGAAACTGTAGTGGCTAGCTGAGACATCTACTTGGATAGCTCGGAGATTTCCCCATCTGTTTTGGCCTGATTCTGCTGTACCGTGGCGGCCAGTTGCTGGGTGCTAGCTGTCAGCTCCTTCACGACGTCCTCCAGAGATTTGCTGATGCTCTGACTAGTAGGACCTGCCTGGTTGTAATTCTGCCCACGCTGCTGATACTGGCTCTGATTATTATAGTTGTTGTAGCCTCCCTGTTGCTGGCGATTTAGTGGACGGTAGTAACTGGACTGCTGGGCTTGTTGAGGGGCTGTCTGCTGTACTGGTTCCCTCGGCGCATTGTTATCATTCCTCCAGCCTTGACCGTTGGCTCCTTGCCCGTACTGTCTGCTCGGTCCAGTCCGATTGCCATAGTTCTGGTAATCGCCCACTGCATTGACTTCGCCCTGGTCATCCTCCACTAAAGTCGGGCACGCGTCCGTTTTGTGGTCTAGTGCTCCACAAAACTCACATGGTTTGGCTTGAACCGGCTGCCTCCTGATGACCTGCTGCATCATCTCTTTGAGTTGTTTAATTTCCTCGGCCATAGTACTGGATGGGGGCTCGACTTGTGAGACGTTCCTGGTCCGACTGGACTCTTCTTCGTTGTTGGACTCATCTTGGAACCTTGCATTTTCAGCCACTTCCACTATCTTTCTTCGCACACCCGCTGGAGTAAGTCTCATGAGGTTTCCTCCTGCCGAGGCGTCCAGCAGCTTTCTATCCAGCTTCCTCAGTCCATTGAGCATATATTCTATGATTAGTTTCTCTGGGAGTCCGAGGTTGCAACAGCTTTGCTCCAGGGCGCTGAACTTTTCCACATACTCATACATCGTCTCATTCGGCCCTTGTCTGAGATCTTGCAATTGCTTGCGTACCTGCATTGCTCTACCCGCTGGGTAATACTTATCCAGGAACTTCTTCTGCATCTGTTCCCATGTCTGGATGCTACCTGAAGGCAGAGACAAAAACCAATCGTTAGCAGCATCTACAAGTGAGAAATAAAAGGCTTTTAAATTAAAGTCCTCCACTTCGACTCCGGGTGGCTTGAGGTTCTGGCAGATTCCATGATAGCGCTGCAGGTGTGTAGTTGCGGACTCTCCTTGGCGTCCCGAGAACTTGGGCAGATTATGAATAACTGCCGTGTTGATAGCTATTTCCTCAAGTTCTGGTCCCTCTAAAATGCACCAAGGCTGATTCCGGAAGTGTGGAGCAGACAACTCTCCCATGGTGGCCCCTTGAAGGTAGTCCTCTTCCTCTCTGAAGACCGGCTGTTGTGGAGGCCGTGGAGGCCGTTGATACTGCTGCTGAGGTGGGTATTGTGGGTAAGGCTGAGGTGGGTATTGTGGATATGCTTGTGGGGGGTATGGTTGCGGTGGGTATTGTTGATATTGCGGGTATGGTTGTTGTTGATATGGTGCGACCGGGGGTCTTTGGTTTACTGGGGCAGCCCCCCTGTTTTCTCCGTTCTGAACCATCTGATTCTGATTTTCATGCTGTGGGAGTAGCCCTCCCATGTCCTGCATGCCCTGCTCGACTTCCTCGTTGTTTTCACCAACCCGGCTACCTGCATGAGACATGGTGAAACAAGTAGCAAGCACAAAAAATAACTAAATAAAAAAACAAACAGAAAATTAAAACAAGAAAGAAACAGCTTCACCGAAGCGCAGCTCCCCGGCAACGGCGCCAAAATTTGACGCGCGTCGTTTGACGCGTCAAACTTAATTATTTATGTCTCCTTCTATTAGCTAGTAAAGCGGCAAGCGGGGTCGAACCCTAGAGAGCTGGTGTTGGTGAAGTCGTTCTGTAAACAATAAAATTGGGGGTTTGGTGTGAGCAATTGTGGTAAAACGCAAGAGAATAAACGAAAAGTACTCAATCAGAGAAAGCATTCGGTCTAGGGTTTTCTATTGTGACTCGTTTATCATTGATTTCTAATAATCTAATTTTGTGTTCCTAAGTGTGGTCACTCCGTTTCAGGTTATAACCTAAGGTAAGGCCGTTTCAAGCACTTACACCACAATCTACTCCGTTTCAGGTTATAGACTTCTAGTTTTAGCAAACCTAATACTCCGTTTCAGGTTATATCAGGTTAACGTGCGACTACTTGTCCTAACGTTTCAGTATCAAACAAGCAGCAAAAATAAGGGCTGAATTGCTCGGCTAAGTTTTACCGTTTCAAGTCTCCACTTAGCTTCGCAATTCAAACCGAGATAACTAGCACAAAAACTAGTGGAACATAAAATAGCATTAAGCAAAGAATCTCAAAACTTCGTCACAATATATTGAACCCTAAACCGAATAACGAAATTAGCTACTCATAGTCATGACAAAATAACAGAAGTATTTTTGAGTGAAAGCAGTAGAAATTCTCTTCTTCGGTTGAAAACTTGATCTCCTCTCGAGCCGTCTTCTCCTCTGCGAATTATCTGTCTGGGAATAATGGCTGTTGAAACTGATGTCGAAAACCTAATTTATGAGAAAAGGTTTCTAATTTCGTTTTGGGCCAGATTTCCAATTTCGATTTGCTGACGTCAGCCGCGGACGCTGAAGAGATTAGCGTCGCGGATCATTAAGAGATTACCATCCGCGGAAGCCACCAATAAAATGGCCTACGTCCGCGATCCGGTCTGAGATGCATTTCTTCTTTTCCTCGTCAGTCTTGACTTTGGCTCTCGATTCGACTCCATGAACTCCATGTGATGATTTTAGCACCGAAATGCCGTCTTTGAGCGCATTTTCCTTCCAGAGCTTCTGAAACACCTGAGATGCAAACAACACTGAAAAGTAAATGTTCGCATCAAAAAAGTATCGAAATAGACGGGATTAGTTGATTCGACGAGTCGTATAAATACGACTCATCAGTCAATGATAAACAGATTATGATACAAGGCCCCTGAAGCCGAATACTTTCCTTAACTTAAAACATCACCTGCACTTTACTTTTCGGTCTCAATATCAACTGCAATATCAACTGCCCACCTTCCGCAAGAATTGCACTTCACGCAACAATCGCTGTAAGTCTTCTCCTTTTATTTTCAGTACTTTACTTTTATGTCATTTACTTTTCCGCACTAAAAACCAAAACCAACCAAAAAGTCGCGTAGATATTAGCACTAAAACCTCAATCAACCTAAAATCATGCTCCCTTCCTGTACAATCCCTCAAAGAACAACTATCCCCCTAATTCCCTTGGGTTCGACCCCTACTTACCACTCTACTATCTAATAGTAGAATCACGAGTAGCGGACTATAAATTTATCTTTGCACAGAGAACACCGCACCTTAACGACAGTGCGGTGGGCTCCGTCACTCGTTCACGAGTATCTCGAGAACGTATCGTCTCGTTTATACACCCCTAAATGAAATTGGGATAATTTTAATATGAGTGGCTGATATGGTCAATATACGATAATTTTAATAAAATCAATTGTTAATTAAGTCTGTGTCAAATTCAATGAATTTACGATAATTTTAACGTGGGTGGCTGATCTAGACAATGTACGATGACGGAGCCAGGATTCAAATCCATGTAGGGCTTAAAATTTTTTTTTGAGGTTCCTTGCATATAAAAAAATTAATAAAATGAAGAACTTTCAACACACAACAAGGCTAAAAAAAATAAGAAGTAAAGAGTATATAAACACCAAAAATGCTGGTAGATGCACAAAATAACACTAACACAAAATATCACTGAGCTGAGAAAGAAAACAAGTTAGCAAATTAACAATAAATTTAGCTAATATCAGTAGATGTAGATGAAACCATTTCACCTCAATTATGCAACTCCTAACGTCTAACTCCAAAAGACCAAATCCCCAATAAGCAAATACCCAACGAATCAGTCAATCAGCGATGGTAAAATCAGCGAAAACCCAATAAATTGACGAAATCAATATGATCAGATCAGAGTGGTGCAGTCGCCGGTGGCTGTGAAGAGATCTAGGGTTCGGCTAACCACATTCGGTTGTTCTCCTATTCACGTCCGATCGATTTTAATTTTCACTGATGTGTAGATTGCAAGTGAAAACCTACGGTAAAAAAAAAACTTGACAGTTTGGTTCTGGACTGCTAGGGCTAAGGCCCAATTTCCTGAATGTGTTATTGAGTTTGATAAAAAAAATTTATTTGGGCCAAATTCAACTATGGCTGCAGCCCAAGCTGCGTCAGCCCAGATCCGTCCCTGTGTACGATAATTTTAATTAGGATTGGGCGCGGCGCGGTGCGGTTTGGTCGGTTTAAGGGTAAAACGCCCAATCGCACCACATTAAGTATTCTGTAAAATTTTCAAACCATAAATCGCATTAGAAAAGTTGAAACCAAATATGCACCGCATCACTTTATTTGGTGCAGTGCGATTTGGTTCAAAAACCGATTTTCAAAGTTTACATTTAAAAAAAAGAACCCTTGACACTGGACCATGCCCGACTCAAATGAAACAACACATGCCTTAATTACAGGACTTACACACAAATAGTCAAATACAATACATCACAAGCTGAATAATCTCTGAGTATAATTTAACTACATGACTTCCTTTGCTTCTTCATTACAGGAATACTAATAAGTGAAATACACCAGCTCTGCAAAATAGTAATAAGTGAAATACATCAGCTTTGCAAAATAGTAACAAGTGAAACCAACAATATATACTAGTAAACTGATGATTACTTACTGTAAAATACTAGTTTCACTCAAGTTAAATATATACGTGAAATATGTACTACCAGATGCAATGAAGCAAACATAAAGTCAAACACTATGATAGATGATAAAAAACATGAACTTGACAATACATAGAAATAATACCTGATAATTTATAGCTT
This sequence comes from Rhodiola kirilowii, assembly GCA_033675215.1. Taxonomy (NCBI): domain Eukaryota; kingdom Viridiplantae; phylum Streptophyta; class Magnoliopsida; order Saxifragales; family Crassulaceae; genus Rhodiola; species Rhodiola kirilowii. Next base: position 37,406,688 of record CM066195.1, read on the forward strand.
TCTTGAACCTGTTTCTGATTCTAATTTTTTCAAGCTCCGCAAGAGTTCTAGTTTTGTTTTCGTAGGCTCTTTATACATGAAAAATGATCCACCCCTAAACCCATCATTTAGACAAACCAACCCCTAAACCATCTTAGGATTAATGTAGCTCTAAATGGATCCACCACCCTTGATCCAACACTGAAAGCTGATTCTAAAGCAACTGTAGAAGCTGGAACTGCAAATATGTCCTTGGCAATTTTAGATAGAATAGGATACCTTGATGCATTTTCCTTCCATCAATCCAAAAGATTGAAATTCTTGTTTGAAGGATCTTTAGATGGTTCATTGAAGTATTTGTCTACTTCATCCTTAATCTCAATAACAACCTTCTTTTTTCTTAGCTTCATAAACTGACACATTGATGCAATATACGAATCATCTTCTTCTCTGTCAAATAAAGAAGGTTCATAATTTACCATCTTATTCTATTGTCATTTTTTGTTTGGGCTTGCGCTTTAAATTATTATTTGTTTTTGTTTTTATATGTAATAATTTTGAATTATTTAATTATATATGTGGTGCGGTGCGGTTTAAAATGGGTGGTCTGAGATAAAGAACCCTTCCGCAACGCTTTATTTGGTTGCTGTGCGATTTTTAATAAACTAGTTTTTTCCAAAAGCGGTGCGGTTAACCAAACACACTTTTGCAGTACGGTGCGGCCGGTTTTTAAAATTGGACCGATTTTTGCCCACCGTAATATTAATAAAATTAATTGTTAATTAGGTATGTGCCAGTTTCAATTAATTTACCATAATTTTTTCATAGGTGCCTAATCTGATATAGTCGATATACGATAATTTTACTAAAATAAATTGTTAATTATGTGTCAAATTCAATAAATTTACGATAATTTTGACGTGGGTGGCTGATGTAGTTAGTGTACTATATAATTTTTTTAAGTTCAATTGTTAATTAAGTCTGCAATAAGGTGGTGGTTGAGTGAGTAGAACATTTGCCTTGCTATAACAAGGTCAAGGGTTCGAACCCCACCATGCCATTTTTCTTTCTACAATATGTTCAACATGTATTCGTGTAGTGCTTGAGTTGTATGAGATGTAAACCCACAATTAAAAAAATTATTAATTAAATGTGTCCAGTTCAATTAATTTTATATAAGAGAAAAGTAAAGATAAATCATAACAAATGAAGATGGTATGTGTGAGAAAATAAATAATCCTATTCTTTCAAGTCTTATTCACTTAAACTTTCCGGTCATATACCTCAAATTCACAAGACATCCACAACAAGCTTTCAGTCTCAGCCTTGACATGATAAATGGTGTGCAGGAAAATACAAAAGAGTTTTGCTTGCTTGTAAATCCATTCATAGTGGTGGACGTAACGAATATAGATGACCCATTTGACATACATGATTTTGTGTACGGTGTAAGTATATGGGGATGGAAACTAATCGAACTGTTCCCAATCTTGAGAAGGATTCGCAGAAGAAGGTGCTGAAGGCGGAGGATTCAAGCTGCCAACTCCTGAATCAAAGGTCTCCCATTGAGTTGTCACTCCAACAGTATTGCTGTTATTTGTGGAGACAGAGGAGGGTTGAAGCTTCCTATTGTTGCTAAGTGGGTTGGCATTTCTTTCCTTAAGTTCTTCCAGTTTCTTCTCCAAGCCCTGAATGCGACGAACCTGTTGAGAACTCACATCAGCATACTAACGAATATGATCCTCAAAAGCACATTCAAGGGATGCTTATTCATATTATTCTTGTAAGATTCAACAGCAAACAAAGCAAAAAGAAATCTCAAGCGCCACTCATGCATGTTTCGTAACCCAATCAAACCTTAGCTAACCCGAGATGATGTTCGTTTTCTTTTCTCCCTTCAGATCATACTACTAAAAATGTCTAATAAAATCAGTAATCAGTATACCACAATCTGCATCACTACCTAAAGAAGATGACAGCTTAAATGTTAAAACTCCGCACATCTGATAGTCATGCACATGACATGACATTGTAAGTCAAACTACAAGCACGATCGACATTTGTGTTACATGTATTTCTGTTGGGTTCTGATTTTTACCAACACCTTATTGTACAATATGTAACTAGGAATTCATTCCCTAAGTGAGCTTGACAAGTTTGGCTAATACAAAAGATCACTGGTACAAAATATAGTTGGAAATGCGGCACATGATTCTGCCACTAATTTTATTCAAATTGAAAAAATTGCGTATGATTCCTGTTTAGCCTAAACAGTTGAAGCATACTATCATATTTCAAGTTTCAACAATGTGTCAGAAGAACTCGGAATCTAGATAGAATTATGTAACCTGACCAGAAACTTGGTTGAAAAACTTGAGCTTGTTTATACATAATTCTCGAGGGTCTATAAATACTAACCTCCAGCTTACGCTGTTCTTTTGCAGCTTCTTCTGCTACAATACCATCCAACTTCAGCAATTGTCTCATCAGCAGTTCCTCCAATAAAAGAAACTCTTTCTCCGGAACCTTGTTTCCGGTAAGCACAGACTCCTCCAAAGCAGTCACCTGGAATCAAATCCAACTCCAAGACTCAACAGCAGTTCAAATTCGTACCCACAATGGCGATATGATTGATGATAGGTCGCCCAACTTCAAACTGAAAAAAAATTACCTTCTCGGAAAGCTTTCCAACCTCTTCTGTAACTCGAGAGATCGCCTCACATGCCCTTGAAATCTCCTCGTTCTTCTTCATTTGTTCGAGTTTCTTCTCTTTGCTTGCCTCAACTTCCCTGAGGAGCAACTTTGACGAATTCTTCACACCAGCGTCACTTAAATGCACATTGTCCTCCTTCTCAATTCCCCTATAGAACAGCCTCTGCTCGCTAGGGTCTAAACCAGTTTCCTGGGAAAGAAGCCTCTTTACATCCCCTAAAAACAAACAAAACAAAACAAAGGTTCCTAATCAGCACAGACTCAATAGTGAAACGAATCAGACGACACAATCTATCAAACAAACAGACCCTAAAACTAGGTTTTAAAAATAAACATCTTGTAACAAAAGAGAGGCAATTGAGAAATTTCAACAGCAGATCGCAGACAGCAACAATTACGAGAGAAAAAAAACCCCAATTCCTAATTAAATCAAAATAAACCATAAACGGACAAATCTAACAAAAAGAAGAGAACTTTACCAAAAGTTGAAGTAGAGGAGGCATTGAGGTTGATCCAGGAAGAGCCGTAAGAAACCCTAATCTTAATCGTCTCTTGCGAGATATGATTAGCATCATCAGCATTATCGCGCTTTTGGACCACCATGCCTCCCGGGCGGCGCTCTGCGTCGGCGTTAGGAGCACCACTAGCGCTGCTGCCCTCCTCTTTAGGTAGCCCGACTTTGCTGTAGCTATGTTTCTTCGTCATGATAAAAGAGCGAGGAGGCGGTCAACTTTGTGGCGTCGATGGACCGATCGGCTGGCGGAGCCAATGAAAAGGCTCAGATGGTCAGGTCAGTCGGTCGAACTGGTCCTGGTAGGTTGTCGAAATTGGTAGATACTAAGATACTTCGTCGTTTGTCACGAATGCCCACGAAGAAATTTTAAACGACAGCGTTCCGAGAGTACAATTTGTTTGGTGATGTGGCCGACTGTACTTTATTATGATTATTATGATTTTATATTTGAGTAGACTCTGTATCAGTTTTGAAGGTCAGAGCTTATTGTCATTTCGAAGTGGGCTGCCTCGTCACTGTTACAGCACCTGAGGAACACCCTACGCTGGGGAAGGGTGCAAGGTAGCAGGGTAAACCCAAATGAGACGCAGCAGAGGGGTATAGTCTGCAGGGCAGACTACGTGCATGAATAAGGAGACGAAGGTGACGTGTCGATTGGTGAGTGGGTAGCTTGTAACCAATTTCATACGCTTGTCGTCTTGTAATTGAACTAATGGACTGAATCAGTGTATAAGTATCAGTGCCATCAATGAAAAGGATAACAAAATATTGCCAAATCCTCTCTTCCTCACTCTGTTTCTTCCCCTTTTCTCCCTTTCCCTCTTCGTTCTTTCCCTTCCTTCTTCATTCTTCTTCTTCCTTTCCTAAACCCTATCTTCCTGCATCAACTTTGGTGCTTTCATCGAGTTCTGATAGCTATGCCAGACACCAGAAGCACCTCGGAGTCACTAGCCGTTTTTGCCCAGAGTATCACTGAAATAACTCAGGCGATCAACCAACTGGTTTAGACCAGTCCGATGATCGCAGTAACCTGACCGGCATGATGGAGCAACTCCGGGGCGAGATGCAGGAGCTAAGATTGGCCAACGCTCGCGCTGGTAAGCAACCGATCGACGACTCGGCTGCTACATCTCTTAACCCTCCGTTGTTACCTACACCATCGACTGGTATTTTTCATCCCACTAATGCTATGGTTCAGCACACCATGGCCCAAACCCTGAGCCACATGCGAACGCAGCAAGCCGTATCCCTCGAATCGAGGTTCTGCTATTTTTGAGAAATGCTGTCGGGGGCTGGATCTTTCAAATGGAGCGCTTCTTTGAGTACCATCACATCCCACTTGACCAGCAGCTATCTGTCGCCCTATTCTACATGATCGGTGAGGCATTGGAATGGTATCGTTGGCTGCATGACACTCACCAACTCCGTGATTAGCCAACCTTGGCTGCTAATGCTCGGAGTCGGTTTGGTCCATCCATCTACTATAGCCCGGAAGAAGCCATCAATAAACTCGTGCAAACATCATCGGTAGCATCATACATAGCGGAGTTTGAATCGCTATCAACACAAACGCCGGGTATGTCTGCTAGTAACATTCTCACCCGATTTACTTCCGGCTTGAAAGATGAGATCCATTGTGAGTTGGTCATGCTTTGCCCCACTACCCTTCAGGTTGCTATGAGTATGGCTAGGTAGGCAGAACAGAAGAGAGCTGTTGTCCAGCGAACACTGCCATATCACACTTTCTCACATCCTTCCCATCGCCTACCACCCTCACAAAATCACCCTAAGCTCTTAACTCCACCAACCCCGACTACCCTTCCCATAAAACGACTAACACCAACGGAAATGGCAGCAAGGAAAGAAAAGGGCCTTTGTTTTAATTATGATGAGAGGTATGCTTCTGGTCACAAGTTGTTAGATTTATGGCATGTAGTTAGGCAAAACTTAGTATAATTGTTCAAGCTGTTGTTCAAGACTGGTAGAGTCAACTGTCCTGGAACAAGTTAGAGCAGATGGAATGTTTCCGAAAATCAGATTAGGAAACACAGTAGACCGTTGGAGATCAAGGCGGTTGCATATGGAAGGACAGAAGACAGAAGTTTCCTAATTCAGTTTAGGCAACTTGTTTCAACCAACGTGGAACAACTCAGACACAGCAGAGATTTCCTATGACAGATTAGGAAAGTAGGTGTTGTGACATCTTGAAGATATGATGCAGATCTTGGAGTCAATTGAGAAGAATTAGGGAAGACTTGCGCTTGAAGTTTACTTGCCGAAGAAGATAATCGAAGAAGTTTCTTAAACGAGATTGAAGATATATTGGAGGATTATCTCAAGAGATATGCGCAAGATATTAGGAAAGATTTCCTAAAAGATAAAGGCGGTTTAGATTAGGAGTCCTACTCGTTTTAGGGTTTCTACCGCACTATATAAGTAAGGCTAATGCTTCGGTATTAGTCAGCACTTACGGAGAAATTTCTAACGCTCATATTCATTGAAGGGAGGTGGAAGTAATCGGCCGGCGATATAATCTCTCTCATTATTCACGGCACTCGAATTCAGTCTGTTCTATTGCTCGGCAGACTGATCGTAAACAACGTTCAAAGTACACGCACTGGTGTTCTAAACTGCGCATTCGGGAGAAGGCGCTGATTCTCACGGAGGATCACATTGGTGGATACGGAGGAGGAGCTCAGATCTAGGGGGAGACCTAGTTTGCAATTGCTAGAGTGTCTGAGGCTCAGGTTGTTTAAGAGGTACTCTGTAAACATAAAACCATATACTCGCAATACTCGTTATTAGTGAATTGCTATCCACCGGGCTAAGAGACAGCCCCCTAGATGTAGGCTCATTAACGCCAAACTGGGCAACAATTTTGCGTGTCATTTTAATTTCCGCATTGCATTAATTATGGCATAAGTTGTTCTAGATATTGTTCTGCACCCGACCAGATCAATGACAAAACTATTCTTTTTCACCTCTAAATAGCATCAATAAAGAGAGGATCGAATGTAGTCAAAACATTTATATTAACCGGTAAAGTACCGGGTCGAACCAAGAGGAGCAAGCAGCCAAGCACATGCACTATGTAAAATTGTGTTTCCTTCGGCTATTCTAAACCAAAATGTGTAAAAGTGTGAGTATATTCTAAATCCTATGTGGTGAGTAATTGAGGATAAAAGATAGATAGGAGGTGTTTCGAGGGGTTACTCCCCTCCTCGGCAAATTCTCAATGATCACATACACGATATTCAAACATTTCATGGTAGTCAAATAGTATAGAACCTAGCTTAGACTAAGGTAGATAAACTCTCGTTTGAATCTAGTCCTAGTCAAGCTATCCTAGTTAGAACCTCACTCTCTCAAGTTATTGATTCACTCTATAGCACTATTAACCTTGGAATCTCTTCCTAAGGTAATAAATGCTATAGGCATTAAGTTCTAGCTCACTTCCTACCCATGCATTTACTCTCATAAACACTAGATAAGATCATATTCACCATATCCAAATCATCACTAAGCTCTCTCGATACTTAGATCAAATTCTAAGACCAACATTGTCACTTAGGCATTTCGTCAAACACTTAGCAACATGTCATAAATGAAGAGCATAGAGAACATGAATTTGACACCATTAGATGGGATTAATTGATGATTCGCTTAATGACTAACTCCAATGATTTAAACATTCAATCCTTAGTCAAGCATCCATATCCTAAGGTTCACTTACAAGATTTAAGATATAAATCATTTTCTCCATCCTAGAACTATCCCCAAGGGTTTCAAAGTCCTAGGTTCAAGTTTTAGTCCAAGTTGTCACTTAGGCGTTTTATCAAACACCTAGAGTGCATAACATTCATAACACAAGAGAAAATGAAATCAACAATCATCCATATGAATATCAATGTATATATGTGATCAAAGAGTACCAAGGAGAGTCATAAGACCCTCAAAACACAAGATCCACTACTCACACATCATGTAAGACAACATGGTGTCAGTAGGGTTTATAGCAACAAGAAGAAGAATAGAAGATGGATAGAAGTAGGATGGTTAATCCTAATGTCTCCCTTTGATCTTCACTTCTCCTTGGTTGGATGATGATTGATGACCTTGGATGAGCCTCTTTAGCAATCTTCTTCTCCCCAAAAACCTCCACACTTTAGGTCAAAAGCCCTCTTTCTATTTATAGCATCGGGTAGGGTTTTTGAAGCAGCAGAGTTCAGCCAGCCGGCTGGATTCTCAGTCGCTCGGCTGGGAATGGCCGTAGGCATCGTTTGAAGCAGCAGAGTTCAGCCGGTCGGCTGGCTGATTTCAGCCGACCGACTGGAACTTCTCAGGCCTTTTTGGTGGTCTTCCCGTCCGAATTTGGTCTTTGCGTCAACTACAAAGTTGTATCCCTTTGAAATACCTTTCGAACAAGTTAAAGATCAGTCAAATCGGACATCGTATGCGCCATGGGCGTCCAAAACACACCGCAAAGGTCAAATCTGCTCGGTTTTGATCTAAATCTTCGATTTTTCCCCGAGTTTTTGTATTTTGGCTTCGACCTTGGGGGAAACTTGTTTTCTACCTGAAATGTAAAGATAGAGGTCAAATGACATCAAAATATCATCGGAAACGACCCAAAACTATAGTGAAGAATGGCCATAAATCAGTCAAAAACTCAACTGATCAACACTCCACACTTAAGTTTTGTTCATCCCGAAAAAAGTATGAAAATATGTCAAGGTCATGCAAATGTCAAAATGCTAGTGGTGCTATGTTTTTCGTCTATTTGCCTCACTAGATTTCACAAGGTCTCGATCATTATTCCTAATCATGTTATTGAAAGAAAAATGACAAGTATGTACAATCTAACTAGCTCCTTTTCGTAGGCGTTACGAATGCATTTAGCGTATGCATTAAGCCTTTAACCCCTAGGCTACCCTAGTGGACGAGTTATAGTCTCGTGAGAGTTTTCGGAAATGGGAATACTCACAAATCCCAAATGCACCTATCCCATGAGAATGAATTCAAGAGTGCTCAACCAAGGCGATGATTTCTCAAAACAAATCCCTCACCCCAAGCTAGGCTTACCATCACAATATCATCAAAAGAACCTTTGAACCATTTAAGTATCCCATGAGGTTGTGCATTCAAGGTCATCAATACTAGAGCTAGCAAATGTCTCATCCAAAGGTCTACTCATTTTCAAGGCAATACAATGATGCATAGTTAATAGTTTTGCACAAAAGAAGTGTCAACCGCTCACCTATGATAGCTAGGGCTAGTCCATGGGCTTGCGACAAGGAACTCATTCCCAAGTTTTAGGCGCTTAAGCCATAATCCATAAGGGAAGAGGAGTCCGACACTAGAGTTTCTTAATAAACAAGCATAGACCAATTGATAGCTCCCGTGCAAGCACATGGATCGTCCAAGAGTTATTCCAACTAGCACACAATACAAATGATGCACTCGCGCAAATGTAGGATGATGGAAGAACATAAAGTTAAGTTTTAAGTGCTTCTTATTTTCTTTTTCAAATGGCCTTTGGCCTACAAATGCTTTCGAGGGGGAACTTTTCTTCCTAATCCCCGGCATTTGTATGTTTTTGCACAAAACTTCTCGTGCACTTGAGAAAGTTTTTGGTCGAAGCTTTGCCCTCTTTTGACCATGAAAATGAAGCATTTTTTGTTGGGGCCTATTTTTCGCCCTCTTTTGTTTTTGACTCCACACTTAAAACTTGACAATATGTTCAAAGAATGTATGGAATGCGCGGGAAACAATCATGAGCATGGCACTAAATTAGAAAACTCAAGTCACCAAGGAGCAAACAAAAGGTCTAAATTTTTCGTGAATTTTTTTAAAAGTGCTTGCTAAAACTCAATCCAAGGCATTTCAACGAAAATACTTAGAAAATTAGATAGACAAGGGATAGCAATGATTTTGATTCGCAAGAAAGCACATTCACAGGACTAGGTCGGTTCTAGATTCAAGCTCCAATAAATGTGACATATAGGCTAGATGTGATTTATAGAGATTTAAAATCGATAGTCACATGTGGTTAAAAACACTCTCATGTTAGGGATAAGGTACATGAATGCAAGTGTTCATTCAAACATGGTACGCATGGCATGAAATGAGTGAACTATGCAATTACCCACTCCACACTTAAAGTATAGCTTAGTTCCTAAGCGCAAACAATGAAGAAAATGAGATAAAGGCGCATAGGAACTCCCCTCGTTTGTAGATGTGCCTCACCAATAGAAAAGATGTCATTGTGCTAAACGTGATCGAACATGATTGCAAATAACTTCCTTGATGACAAGAACACATGAGAGGTTAAAAGCAACAAGTGAAATACAAGGTTATGCAAAACTCAAGTATGAGCAAGATGGCATCACAAGTCACATAATAACATCATGACATAACTTTTATAGAATACAAGCAAGGAAAGTGATCTACATCCTCCATAATGCACAAGGTATCTTAAGTGCCAACAAAATGTGAAACTAGAGTCATAGCATGGTATAGCAATTTAGTTCCACTCTAGTAAACACCGATAAAGCACATGAACACTAAGGGCAACATCATTAAGCATAGGAAGATCAAGGGAAAATTGGAGGGGTGTGGTGATGTGAAGTTAAATTGGAGTGAGTAGAAATCACTCCACACTTAAAAAATTTCCCACTAATAACACATATCAACACTCCACACTTTAGAGCCTTAGCTACTCAAAATCATGCCAACCACTTAAACATATAAAATAACAAGAATGAAACACTTACAAACTGGGTTACCTCCCGCGAGGGCCTTGTTTTTCCCGTCTCGGCAAAGACGTAGCAAAGCGCCCCATAGTATCACTCGTTGAGATGTCCTTTGCTAGGATCCCTTCTCACGGGGCCTTGAATTTGGCGCGTCAATCCACCTTTAAGTCCCATTTGAATTTCCTCCCATCAAGTCTAGAATGGACTTTCCTTTGGGATTTCGACCCCTTCAAGTATGAAGATCCCTTAAGAATTAAGGGGTCATGGGAGCTTTTTCCGATTGGTCTTTGAAAATAGGGCAAGAAGCTCTAAAACTTGTCTCGAGACGAAGTAGTGAAGAAAGGGTCTTCATAACTTGTCTTGAGAATGATGGGCACACCCTCCTTAAGTTTTTCAATGATGTCCATGGGTGCCTGACAGCACGTCGTTGTGCGCTGCAAAATTTACATTTATAGTTCCACTACTTTAGTGGCTCACTATTGGATTAGTAGAGCGGTAAGTAGGGGTCGAACCCAAGAGAATCAGTGTGGATTAGTTGTTCTTTAAAAAGAAAAGAAAAATAAAGTAAAGACAGGTTGGGTTTTTTGGTTGTTTTTTAGACAGAAAAGTAAATGACAGAAAGTAAAGTGCTGAAATTAACGTGCGAGAAAGTAAAGTTCGTAAACTAAGTGCGAGAACAACCGAGTTCAATATCAACCATACAACATACGTTTTGGTTTGTCGCACGCTGTGTTTCAAGCACAGTACGTACCAAAATGTTATGTTTGATTGATGTTGAAAACTGCTGTAATGAAAGTAAAAGTGCGGAAAGTAAATGACTGAATGTAAAGTGCGTAAAAGTAAGTGCTGAAAGTAAGTGCTGAAATGTAAAGTGCTGAAAGTAAGTGCTGAAATGTAAATGACAAGAAAGTAAAGTGCAGATAAGTAAGAACGAAAGATATTCAGTCTAGGGTCTCTACTTGTGAGACAACCATCATAGACGTCAAAGATCTTACTTTGTGTTCATAAGTGTGGGTTTATTCCATTTCAAGACATAAACCCTAAAGTAAGGACAATTCAAGCACTTACACCACAATCTACTCCAAAATCAAGACATAGACTTCTAGTTCTAGCTAGACTAATACTCCATTGCAAGATGTATTAGTCTAAGTGCAGCCACTTGATCTCACATTTCCGATCAACCAAGCGACTTAAAGAGGGTTTGAACCACTAGGAAAAGCTTTGCCATTTCAAGCATCCACTTAACTTAGTTGTTCAAACCGAATGAATGGCACAAGAACTAGTAGACACACAAAGTAGCATTAAGTTCATGTCTCAAGATGCATACACAAGTATGAACACCCTTTGACTGAATATGCTTAGCTACTTGTATTCATGTCAAGGAATACAAGCACCATACTTATAAAATTAAAAGAAAGAAAAGCTGTGGCTTTGACAACAAAAGTAAGAGAGGAGCTCGAAATCAAGTGCAAGGAAAGTAAAGGAGAGGAGCTCCAAATCAAGAACAAGACAAAAAAGTAAAGAAAGCTTTTGGAAATCAAGAACAATAGCAAGAACAACAACAAAGTAAAGTGTGTTTGTATTGAAGTGATGAAGAAGAGAGATAAGCTCTCAACTTCCTAATTGTGTACATGAGTGATTTCTAAGGCCAAGGCCTCTATTTATAGGCAAGAAAAGACTTGGAGGCTAAGTCTTCGATTGGAAATATCTCAAAAGCAACCATTTAGATAGGAAGAAGAGGAGAGCCAACCACTTGGCATTTGAGGCCAACCGACTTTGCTAGGCCAACCAACCGACTTGGAGCTAGTTCCCCATGGTTCCACCGACTTGGCCAGCTTGAAGCCAAAGGGCAACCGGACTTGAATAGTGAAGGCCAACCGGAATAGCAATAGTTCGGTTTTGGTTTTGGTTGGACTTCACCGGAATTTGACCCGAGTGAGGCTATGACTGGCTGGAGTCTTGGTTGTGACTGGTCGGAGCTAGGCCGGAGGTTCGTCGAAGGTCACCGGAATTTTGGCCGGAATCTGACCGGAGCTTCTTGGCTTTTGGACAGTGTATTCTGAACGACAAAGTTATTCTAAGATGATCTCCAGAAGGATGCTAAGCCAGATTCTGCCCGGAACATGGTCGAAATCCCAAAACGGCCGAAATTGCCCTCGTTTGGCCTTGATCGGGCTTGAGCTGGTTCCACTCGGGCGTTTTGTCTGGGAAGTGAGATTGTCCGAGTTGTTGGACATTTAAAACACTTTGGCCGAGCCAGAATTGCCAGATTCCATGGTTTTGTCGAGCAACTTGGTTTTGGCGCCTATGCGCGCGGGGCCTTTGCTTTGGAACTGGGCCAACTGCCAATCTGCCCGAGCATTCTCTTTGGTTTTCTGACATTGTCCACCTTATTTTCCATTTTGATCACTTTGCTCGAGGTGGATTCGTCAGATCAACTCGTTTGCCCGGGAAACTTGAATTCAGTGCTAGATAGCTTGGGCGTGGCCTGGGCGATGCCTGGGTGGGGACCTGGTTTCTCGGACGCGGGCCTCGGACAAGGTCTCGGGTGGGGACCTGGTTTTCTTCGGTACTGGTTCTCGGTCAGGGACCTGAGGTTCTCGGACGCGGGTCTCGGCACTTCTCAGTTGCGGGCCTGGGTACCCGATTGAGTTTCCTCGGTCCCCGACTGGGTTTCTCGATCCCTAGTCGAGACCTCTCGGGCCTGGCTGTATTTCCTCGGGCCATGGTTGATTTTCCTTGGGCCCTGGTTGCGACTTCTCGGCCAGAAATGTTTGGTGTGCTTTTTGGTCACAAATCTCCCTTTTTAAGCGTGTTTCCTCTTTAGACCCCAAAATGCCTGTATACACAAAATGACATTAACAAGCACTTGTTCGTATGACCAAATGTCTTATTTGGTGGGTTTAGTAGTACTTGATGAATCATATAAATACGCGACATCAAATACCCCCACACTTAATCTTGTTCGTCCCGAACAAGTGTAGTCAATAAGAGGAACAAAAACACCCTAAGTCCTAGATGTGAATGTGAGATGCAAAACTAGACTTCACCTTAGCATGCATAGCTTACTTGCTTCCAAACGAAATCATGCTCACATATGAAAGTAACTAGATACTTGTACCTTTGAGCCGTGATGCAAATTAATTCGGATGATTCGGCAGATAGCCCTTTTTAGCCTTTGAACTGCACTCTCGGATCCGATCTTACTATATGGTTATGTTACTTGCTTCTTCTAGCACGTGATTGATTCGGGCAACTTGGGTTGAGCTCTTTTTCTTTGTTTGTGTGGTTGGACAGCTTTTGTAGTGATTTGGCCTTTGGCTTTTGATATGACTCTTTGAGTACTTCACTTTTGCTTCGGTTTGGGTTTCACCATATTGGCTGATTTCTTTCTTTCTTTACTTTGAGCTTTTCTCCTTTGATGATTGCTCGTCCATTTCTTCACTTTTGGGAGGTCCAATCATCGCCCGAGAGCATATGGAAATACCTCCCGCTCTTTCTCATCCTTGCCTTTTTCGCGGGGGTCAAGATGAGGGTCGCTCATCTTTTTTCCCGACTACTTTGGACTAGAGAATGGACGGTTTGATTCCCGTCCCACCCCTTGCATAGACGCTGCATGGCGGAGTCCACTCTTCACCAAGAAGCCCGAAGTGCAGCCTCCACAATCTTCACATAACCGTATAGTAAGGATCCGGTCCCTTGAGTGCTTGTCAAGCCTCTCTAGGGCATTTCTTTCAACTCCACATCCTACGTTTATCTTGGAACACAAGGACAAGTAGAAAGTTAAGTTCGCATGTTTTTACATAATTTAGTTTTCACAAGGAAATGCATGAATCGGATCTATCTATTTTCACATCATGGAAGTGTATATTTTCAAAAAGTAACATGCTGATTATTATGTGCAACTACTAGTATGTACAAGACTACTCAATCACCCCCACACTTATGAACGAAGCCGTTCCTCACGGAACGACTTAGGTTCAAAAGCTCAATAAAGTAAGCAAGCAAAGGAAATGACATAAACATAAAAACTGTAACGAGTAAAGAAAATATGCCGGGTTACCTCCCGGCAAGTGCCTTTGTTTAACGTCGTTGGCTTGACGATACCTCACTCATGGATCATAAGTTCGGATCCCATGGGTGTTTGAGGTCGAACTTCCTCTCGGCTGCCCTTTTACTCTGCCCAAAGAACTTGTGGAGTGATGGGCTCGGTTTGGTTCTCCATTGGTTCGGTAGGTTCTTCTTTTCATAGCTCCGAGAAGGTGATGCTCCCTTGACCATAGCTGCTGGTCCAATGAGCCATGCTCTCTTGCTTCTCCTTCCGGGTTTCCATTCCCTTGGCCCATGTCTTTGCCGCTTCTTCATGTATGAACGGTCGGCACCTTTGCAAGTTTGGAAGTTCAGCATCTTGCCATTAAATGTAGGCGACATCAAGCTTGCTCCCTTTTTAATCCTCTTCTTTGTGGCAGAGATGATTGGCCGTCCCTGGTCCTTACACTTTTTAGGAGGCTCTTCTTGGCTTGTGACGAGTGGGAGCTCCTTTGTTGGCTGTTTTGGCTCATGCTTCTCCTCTAACTCGCCTAGCACTACATCATCATTAATCACATCATCTCTGGTGGCCATGATCTGTATAAAACATGAAGGGTTAGGCTGGGGCTTCTCGGCCATAAGGACCGGGTCTTTCTCGAGCAGCTCTTCAGTGAGGACCGGGCCTGCCATGATTTTCTCGGTCAGTTCGACAGTGAGGTCCGGGCATGTCTCGATTGGTTTGGAAGTGAAGTCCGGGACTTCCTCGGGTGCTTCTTTAGTGAGGACCGGGACTTCTGTTGGCTCGTCAAGTAGGGCCGGGACTTCCTCGGGCAGATTGGTAATGAGGACCGGGCCTGATTTGGGCAGTTCTTCTTTGGCCATCCGCGAGTCCTCATCTACTTCTGGCTCGGGGCATGCGGCTCCTCGTTTTGAGCTCTCGGCCAAATCATTAATGAGGTCCCAGATTTGAGACATGGTTAAGTTCATTACCGAGCATCCCGCTGCATCATTAAGTCTTTTCCACTCAAGGGGCATCATTCCACCAAGAAACCTTTGAAGAAGAACAAAGTCCGTGAATCCATGGTGCGGGCAGCTCGACACAATGGAGTCAAAGTACGTGTAGTACTCATCTAATGTCTCGTCCCGGGATTGCTCAAGGTTGATGATCTTCTCGCGGGTTTCAATTCGGAGAAATGGCGGGGAAAACTCTTCTAGAAATTTGGCTCGTGGATCCCCATAATCGCCTTCATAAGCAGCACATGAGTAATACCAAGCTATTGCGGAGTTAGTTAAAGAAAATTTAAAGCATTTTAGTTTAAACCCCTCTAGCGATTCATCTTTAGGCTTCATGTGGCTGCATATGGAGTGGAACGTTTGTATATGCCTCACGGAATCTTCTCCAATGGCACCTCTGAATTTGGAGAGACGGCTAAGAATTTCAAACATAAGGTTGCTGCCCCCATCATTCCAAGGTTCTTTGCCGTAATATGAGGACATGGTGAACTGCAAAATAAAAGAAAAGAAAGAAAAAAGAAAAAAATAGAACAACTATTCCGATTGCACGACTCCCCGGCAACGGCGCCAAAATTTGACAGCACGTCGTTGTGCGCTGCAAAATTTACATTTATAGTTCCACTACTTTAGTGGCTCACTATTGGATTAGTAGAGCGGTAAGTATGGGTCGAACCCAAGAGAGTCAGTGTGGATTAGGTGTTCTTTAAAAAAGAAAAGAAAAATAAAGTAAAGACAGGTTGGGTTTTTTGGTTAGTTTTTAGACAGAAAAGTAAATGACAGAAAGTAAAGTGCTGAAATTAAAGTGCGAGAAAGTAAAGTGCGTAAAGTAAGTGCGAGAACAACCGAGTTCAATATCAACCATACAACATATGTTTTGGTTTGTCGCACGCTGTGTTTCAAGCGCAATACGTACCAAAATGTTATGTTTGATTGATGTTGAAAACTGCTGTAATGAAAGTAAAAGTGCGGAAAGTAAATGACTGAATGTAAAGTGCGTAAAAGTAAGTGCTGAAAGTAAGTGCTGAAATGTAAAGTGCTGAAAGTAAGTGCTGAAATGTAAATGATAAGAAAGTAAAGTGCTGATAAGTAAGGACGAAAGATATTCAGTCTAGGGTCTCTACTTGTGAGACAACCATCATAGACGTCAAAGATCTTACTTTGTGTTCATAAGTGTGGGTTTATTCCATTTCAAGACATAAACCCTAAAGTAAGGCCATTTCAAGCACTTACACCACAATCTATTCCAAAATCAAGACATAGACTTCTAGTTCTAGCTAGACTAATACTCCATTGCAAGATGTATTAGTCTAAGTGCAGCCACTTGATCTCACATTTCCGATCAACCAAGCGACTTAAAGAGGATTTGACCCACTAGGAAAAGCTTTGCCACTTCAAGCATCCACTTAACTTAGTTGTTCAAACCGAATGAATGGCACAAGAACTAGTAGACACACAAAGTAGCATTAAGTTCATGTCTCAAGATGCATACACAAGTATGAACACCCTTTGACTGAATATGCTTAGCTACTTGTATTCATGTCAAGGAATACAAGCACCATACTTATAAAAGTAAAGGAAAGAAAAGCCGTGGCTTTGACAACAAAAGTAAGAGAGGAGCTCGAAATCAAGTGCAAGGAAAGTAAAGGAGAGGAGCTCCAAATCAAGAACAAGACAAGAAAGTAAAGAAAGCTTTTGGAAATCAAGAACAAGAGCAAGAACAACAACAAAGTAAAGTGTGTTTGTATTGAAGTGATGAAGAAGAGAGATAAGCTCTCAACTTCCTAATTGTGTACATGAGTGATTTCTATGGCCAAGGCCTCTAGTTATAGGCACGAGAAGACTTGGAGGCTAAGTCTTGGATTGGAAATATCCCAAAAGCAACCATTTGGATAGGAAGAAGAGGAGAGCCAACCACTTGGCATTTGACGCCAACCGACTTGGAGCTAGTTCCCCATGGTTCCACCGACTTGGCTAGCTTGAAGCCAAAGGGCAACCGGACTTGAATAGTAAAGCTAAACCAGAATAGTAATAGTTTGCTTTTGGTTTTGGTTGGAATTTGCCAAAATTTGACCAGAGTGAGGTTATGACTGGCCGGAGTCTTGGTTGTGACTGGTCGGAGCTAGGCAGGAGGTTCGTCGGAGGTCACCGGAATTTTGGCCGGAATCTGGCCGGAGGTTTGGCCGGCGCTTCATGGCTATTGGACACTGTATTCTGAACGACAAAGTCATTCTAAGATGATCTCAAGAAGGATGCTAAGCCAGATTCTGCCCGGAACATGGTCGAAATCCCAAACCTGTAGATATTGCCCTAGTTTGGCCTTGATCGGGCTTGAGCTGGTTCCACTCGGGCGTTTTGTCTGGGAAGTGAGATTGTCCGAGTTGTTGGGCATTTAAAACACTTTGGCCGAGTCAGAATTGCCAGATTCCATGGGTTGGTCGAGCAACTTGGTTTCGGCGCCTATAAGCGCGGGGCCTTTTCTTTGGAACTGGGCCAACTGCCAATCTGCCCGAGCATTCTCCTTGGTTTTCCGACATTGTCCACCTTATTTTCCATTTTGATCACTTTGCTTGAGGTGGATTCGTCAGATCAGCTCGTTTGCCCGGACAACTTGAATTCAGTGCTAGATAGCTCGGGCGTGGCCTGGGCGATGCCTGGGCGGGGACCTGGTTTCTCGGACGCGGGCCTTGGACAGGGTCTTGGGTGGGGACTTGGTTTTCTTCGGTACAGGTTCTCGGTCAGGGACCTGAGGTTCTCGGACGCGGGTCTCGGCACTTCTCGGTTGCGGGCCTGGGTACCCGGTTGAGTTTCCTCGGTCCCCGACTGGGTTTCTTGGTCCCTGGTTGAGACCTCTCGGGCCTGGCTATATTTCCTCGGGCCATGGTCGATTTTCCTCGAGCCCTGGTTGCGACTTCTCGGCCAGAAATGCTTGGTGTGCTTTTTGGTCACAAATCTCCCTTTTTAAGCGTGTTTCCTCTTTAGACCCCAAAATGCCTGTATACACAAAATGACATTAACAAGCACTTGTTCGTATGACCAAATGTCTTATTTGGTGGGTTTAGTAGTACTTGATGAATCATATAAATACGCCGGAACAAGGATGACGACGAGATAAACCTGTACGATCGAAATGATGAGGTGCCACTTCCATTTGTCGACGATCCGGAACAACTCATCCGAAACAGAAGAGCTCGTGATAGGGAGGCCATCCGAAGAAACCAAGGACCACCCGAGGACCGACATGAAGTTGGTCCAGTACAACAACCCCCTAGATATCCACCACCCCCTCAACCTCGACAAGTGCCAAGACGAGAACCCATTTTTGATAACTACTATTGGGATAACAACAACTTCTGCGAACCTACTATGGGCGAACTCTCGGCACCATATTTCAGAAACCAGCCGTGGTGCATTTACGAAGGCCCTGAACTGGAAGACATCTCTATCAACACTTCAGTGGCCCACAACTTGCCAAAGTTCTCAGGAACACGTGGAGAATCAGCAACAACTCATCTCCAACGCTTACACGGTATTTGCCAAAACTTAAAACCGAATGGCGTAAACGTAGACGACTTCAAGTTAAAGGCGTTCTACTTTTCCCTCATTGACGCGGCAAACGACTGGTTCCTTTCATTGCCTTCCGGTAGCATCAGAACATGGGCTCAGATGCAAAAGAAATTCCTAGACAAATATTACCCGGCAGGAAGGGCAATGCAAGTAAGGAGGCAACTACAGGACATCAAGCAAGGGCCCAATGAAACCATGTACGATTACCTGGAAAAGTTCAACCGCTTGGAGAGAAGGTGATGTACCCTTGGACTGCCCGAGAAACTCATCATCGAGTACCTCATTGATGGATTAAGGCCCTTAGACAAAATGCTCCTGGATGCCTCAGCTGGAGGATCCATGATGAATCTATCATTGAGCGGCATAAGGAATCTCATCACCGACGTTGCTGAAAATGCCCGATTTAGAGAAGAGACAACTCGGCAGGAAGAATTTTCCCGAACAAAGAATGTGGCAAAAGCTGAAACACCGATGAACTCTATGCCAGAAGAGATGAAACAAATGAAGGAAATGATGATTCAGATCCTACGAAGACAACCAGTTCCAGTAAAGCCTTACGAATTTTGTGGTTCTATAAACCACAAAACTGACGAATGCCCGACATTAATAGAAGAGGAACCGGTAGAAGTAAATGCAGTGGTAGGATACCAAGGATACAACAACAACAAAAGCAACGACAGAGTCGGATCAAACAGACAGTATAATCAAGCAACCAATTCGAACTGGCGGAACGAGAACCATCCTTTGAGGGAGATACAACCAGCTGTCCCTCAACTAGCTCAGTCATTCTAACAACCCCCCACCGGCAGTATAACCAGAACGCTCCATCAGGAGGCCAATTTCAGCAAAGAGGACCGAATCAGTACCAAGCCAGCCCGAACAATCAGCAAGGACCAAACAAGTCGCTCGATGACACAATGAAGGAGCTCGCAGGAAGCATAAATCAATTGAGTACTTCGCTACACCAATACCATGCGAAAACTGACGGGGCAATTTCAGAATTGACCAAACAAATGTCCCAGCTCGCCACCGCAATGTCAACACTCACTAATGAACCTGGCAGACTTCCTTCACAAACCATCCAAAACCCAAAGGCAAATATTAGCATGATAAGGAGGTCAAACATAGAGGCGACACTGGAAAGAAGTAGCACGATCCACAACTTACAAGCTTACTAACAAACACTTCACCCGTAGGCGCCGCCCTGATTGGAATCAAGAGGAAGACCGACCCAATGATGGCAGAACATGGGTCACGGATACTGACAATGGACGCTATGCATTCACCGTTAGCATGACACCACCACCAATTACACACTCTGACATACCAGCATCTGGATGGGATAACAATGACGATTTAAAGTGGGACTCCCCAACTAATATTTATGCTCCGAAGCAAAATATTTACCTAGAAAATCAGGAGTTAAGGGGGCCCGATTATACAAATCCTAAGCCAAAGGATGGGCAGAATGGCCTGATAATGAAAAGGTCCCTCACTTCAGATCATGAGTCACAACCACCGGAAAAAGATAAAGACCCAGGGGCCTTCACGGTCACCTGTGGTATTGGAGAAGCCCAGATTCACAAGTGCTTAATCGATATTGGGGCTGCCGTCAATGCCATGCCTTACTCCTTATATTACTTATTGGGGCTTGGCCCATTGAAACCACCAAGGTCAAATATCGAGTTGGGAGACAAATCATGTATCCAACCTGTTGGAATGCTTGAAGATCTAATACTCGATGTAGGAGATCTCGTAGTTGCTGCGAACTTTTATGTAATAGAAACAAAAGAGACCAGCGAAGACGGACCTCCAACACTTATATTGGGATGACCTTTTCTCTACGCCACCAAGGCATGGATCGACATGGGCAAGGGCTTGTTATCACTTACATTTGGTGGCAAAAATTCAGATTTCTACATCGATGATTATAATGGCCGCCCAGGAACATGGACACCACCAGACATTGTGCTTATCTCAGATCTCAGTACACAGACTTCCGACCTGCCAAAAGAAACCGAGAGGGTGACTAAACCAGCAGTTACGATCGAAAGAACCTCACCTTCTTGGAAGAACCAAAAGAGTCGGAAGAATTGGAAAGAAAAACCACCAAAACCATGGAGTTCTAACCCAAGCACATCATCTCACAAGAAATCAGGAAGAGTCAAGGCTAGAATCAACGCAGGAGCTGCGACAAAATTCAACCTGAGCCGCCCATGGGATCCAAACCTGTGATCCCCATGCGTCGAGCCAACGACGTTAAAAAAAGGCACTGGTCGGGAGGTAACCCGACACCTATCTTACTTTCAGTCATTTATTTTCTGTCATTTAGTTTTTACCTTAACAGTCGCTCTCACCCACTTTTTGTATAGAAGGAATGACCCCTTGTAGGAATCGATTTTTGGAGCAAGATCAGATCAGCCGGGCAGCTTCCGAGAAATTACCGGGCCCGCGCTGAGAGTTCAAGGCCCCAGCCGAACTCCCTCGATTATCCAGCTCAAGCTATGACGTTCCACGACACGACACAGTAAAAGGGAGTTCAGTTCTTCTCCTTTCCTTAATGTCATTTCCTTCTCTTGTATATATTTGCATGACTTTTGAACTAAGTCGTGCTGAAAGGCACGCCTTCGTTCAAAAGTGTGGGGTGAGAACCACCTGTGTACATAGTTAATTAACATGTTTTTCTTTTTTCTTTTCCCTTAATATTATCTTTTTGAAAATATGAACTTGAGAATGTGAAAAAGATAGATCATAATTCATGCATTTACCTTGTGAAAATTCAATTGTTTAAAAACTTAGAATGTAATTTCTCAATTGTCCCTTTGTGCTGAGATATACAGGGGATGTGGAGTTGACATAAACTGCCCTAGAGAGGCTTGGCAAGCACTCGAAGGATCGAATCTAACTATATGGTTTACAAAGTCAGTGGAGGCTGCACTTCAGGTTTCAGTAAAGATTGAAGTCATCTCCGCCATGCAGTGTTTATGCAAGAGGCGGGACGGGAATCAAACCGTCCTATCTCTAGTCCTAGTAGCCGGGAAAATAGATGAGTGATGGGGCATATTTATATGACTCGTTGAATCAGTTAAACCCACCAAATTAGACAATTTGTCTTACATCTTTCACTTGTTAGTCCCATTTTGCTCTACAGGCCATGTTGAGGTTTAGGGAATAAACCAGCTTAAAAGAGGAGTTTTATGCTAGAAATAAATTGCAAGTCAATCGGGTCAGTCAAGGACCGAGGAACCCAGTCGGCGCCCGAAAAGCCCCAGGCGTGGCCGAGCTTCAGTACCGGGCCGCGACCGAGAAATACCGGGTCGCGTCCCAGGTCGGTATCCGAACAGACTCGGATGAGACCCGAGAGTCAATACCGAAGAAATAAGGGCACGCCCCAGAACAGTGCCGGGCATCACTGATGTATGCTCGCAAGCACGCTGAGGTTCATAACCGAGGAATGTCGGGCTGCACCCGAGACTGGCGTCCGAGCCCAATCGAGCGAGCGCCCGAGCGCATCCGAGACAGGCGCCCGAGCGCATCCGAGATAGGCGCCCGAGCGCATCCGAGACAAGCGCCCGAGCGCGCCCGAGGCAAGCACCCGGCCGAGCGCCGAGTAGAACTTTTTCCGACCAAAAACTCCAGCGAAGTTCCAGCTACTTGCTAGGTCCGGTGCCCCTTTGGAAGCATCTTGCTCTAAGAGCAGCTTGCCTTGTGAAGCACCTTGCTCAAGGGATGCCACACTTGGCACCAACTAGCTTAAAGGCGGCTAGCTTATGGACGAAGGAAGCTCCAAGAAGTATGGCACTTGGCACCAGCTAGCTTAAAGGCGGCTAGCTTAGGGATGAAGAAAGCTCCAAGAGAGCTCCATGTGGCACCTACTTGCTTGGGCGGCAAACCCATGGGAAGAGGAAAGCTCAACCGCCACCCATGCGTATAAATAGAAATGCTTATTCCCTTTCATTAAGTAGCAAGTGTGGGCGATATTGTGACAACTTTTGAGCAACTTAGAAAGGGAAACAAGACTTGTGGGTAGAAAACACTTGTGATATTCGCACTAGAAATCAAAAGCTCAATTCTCCTCTACTCATTCGTTTTTACTTTTGGTTGCAATAGTTATGATATTCACTTCAATGAGTATTCGTAGCTAAACTTCCATTCGGTCGAAGGAGTTCTTATACTATGAAACCGTTCTAGACCCTTGCTTTCATGTTACTTTAATGTTCTATCTAGTTCTTGTGCCTTCGGGTTGAACATAACAAGTAAGAGTGGATGCTTGAAATGGCAAAGCTCTTCCGAGTAGTTCATTCCCTCTTTAGTCGCTTGGTTTGTTCGGAAATGAGGGATCAAGCGACTGCACTTAGATTAACATACCTTGAAATGGGGTGTTAGTCTAGCTAGAACTAGTAAGCTTTGTCTTGAAATGGAAAAGCCGGAGGTGCAAACGCTTGAAATGGCTTTGCTTGGAGTTATGTCTTGAAATGGAGTAATTCACTCCCTAGAACATTTGGTTAAATCCTTGGAGGTCGATGATGAACGGGGACTTAATATAAGACTCCTAAGACCATATTCCTTCTCTTAAAAAGAACCACTCTTTCATTACTTGCACTTTACTTTCTCGCACATTTCCTTATTGCCTTGTTTTCTAAAGACTTGGACCTTCAAGCACTTTACATTTCTCGCACATTTATTTCTTGTCTTTAATTTCCCAAGACTTGGACCTTCAAGCAATTTACTTCTCGCACATTTATTTTCAGTCGTTTACCTTTCAAGTATTTATTTTCAGCACTTAACCTCAACCAAAAAAACCCCAATTGTCTTTCCTTTATTTATCGCTTTCAAAAGAACAACTATTTCCAACCAACTTCCCTTGGGTTCGACCCCTACTTACCCTTTGCTATCATTAGTGAGCCACTAAAGTAGTGGAAAATATAAATGTAAATTTGCAGGTCACAACGACATCCTGTCAATGAGCGACCCTCATCTTGACCCGCGCGAAACGGCGAAGATGAGAAAGAGCGGGGAGGTATTTCCATATGCTTGCGGGCGACGATTGGACCTCCCAAAAAGGCTGAGAAAATAGACTAGCAAGTCACAAAGAAGAAAAAGCTCAAAGAAGCTAATCAAAGGCCAAAGGCCAAAATTGTGAAGGTTTTAACCGAAACAAAAGTGAAGAAACTCCAATTCAACATCAAAGGCCAAAGGCCAAAGGTCGATTCACTACAGAAGCTGTCCCTCACCAAAAAGAAATCAAAGTGCTCAACTCATTGAAACCCGAACCAAATCACGTGCTAGAGAAAGCTACAAGGAAACCATATAGTGCGAGTCGATCCCGAGAATGCATTCCAGGAGCCTGAAAAGGGCTATCTCCCGAAACATCCAAATTAATTTGTATCTCGGCGCGAAGGTACAAGTATCAAGTTTATTCTAAGTATTTACACGGTTTAGTTTGGTAATAAGTAAGTAATGCATTAATTAAGATAAATCTAGTCCCACAGTTTCATTTTCATAATTTACTTAGATTGTGTTCCGCCCTTAAAAAGCATTGTTCGGGACGAACAACTAAAAGTGTGGGGTGATCTTTTTTTTTTTGATAACAAAAGTGTGGGGTGATCTGATGAACCATAATTGTATGAATCATAAACACAGTTAAACCCACCAAATTAGACTCTTTATCTATTTAACTTTTGCTTGTTAGTTCCGATATTTATCTACAGGGTATTTTGAAGTCTAGAGAGAATACAGGCTAAGGAGGAGTTTTAAAGCTGAAAATGGATTACAAGTCACTCCAGGACACAACCAGATTCCGACTGTACAACTTTCATAATCCTGACGTGGAATCACTCAAAACAAGTCCAACCGAAGAGCAACCAGAGTCAGTCCGGAGCTGAAAGGGCCGATGGCTTTTTGGGATGAGATCACAAACTCACTCCATCACTCTCCTTCCTCCATGTGGCCGGCGGCTAAGGGCTTCTCCTCTCCTTCCTTGCCATGTGGCCGACTGCTTTGGGAGGTGATGACATCACCCGATGGCTTTGAGCTCCTCCTCCCATTCCATGCCAAGTGGCTAGCTTCTCCTCCACATCTCTCACTCCCCCATGCCTATAAATAGACACTTCCCTTCCCTTGTATCATCATCCTCATTTCAAAACATCATCCATCACAAAGCTCTAGCTTCTCTCTAGATTTTGGGCACTGCTCTTGTAAACACTTGTTTTAAATCTATAATACTCTTGTTGGTTCTTGAGTATTCTAGTAGTTCATGAGTTTACTCCTGTTGGTTCTTGAATATTCTCCTTTTACTTTACTGTCTTTCAAAAACCTTCAAGTATTTAGCTATGATGTCCTGTTCCATGGATATTCGTAGCTAAACCCTTCATTCGGTTGAAGGGGTGTACTTGTGTCATAAAATGTTTTAGGCCCTACTCTTAATGCCTCTATGTGTTCAAAACTTGTTCTATGTGCCACATATTAGGTTAGAACTTCCAAGGTTGAGTGGATGCTTGGAATCGTAAAACTCTTCCGTGGGGTTCGTAAACATACTCGGATAAGTGGATGCTTGGAATGGAAAAACTTATCTGAGGAGTTTGACCTCTTTAAAACACCATTTGGTTGATCGGGAATGATTGATCAAATGGATGCACATAAGGCTAATATACCTTGGAATGGGGTATTAGTCTAAATAGAACAAGTGCTCTATGTCTTGGAATGGACTAGACAGTGTGGCAAATCAAGTGCTTGGAATGGCCTTGATACACTTTTGAATACATAGTATGATCATTAGAGGTCAATGATAAACAGACTATGATACAAGGCCCCTAAAACCGAATACTTTCCTTAACTTAAAACATCACCTACACTTTACTTTCAGTCTCAATATCAACTGCAATATCAACCGCTTACTCTCCGCAAGACTTATCCTTCAAGCATCCCACTTGCTGTAAGTCTTCTCCTTTTATTTTCAGTACTTTACTTTCTGCACTAAAATCACAACCAACCCACTTACTTTTCTGCATTAAAAACCAAAACCAACCAAAAAGACACTTACTTTTCAGCACTAAAACCTCAATCAACCTAAAATCACGCTCCCTTTCTGTACAAAGAACAACTATCCCCCTAATTCCCTTGGATTTGACCCCTACTTACCACTTGCTACCCAGTAGTGAAGTCGCGAGTAGCGGACTTATAAATTTATTCTTGACTTTTGCACACGACGACTGTGCATCCGTCACTTTCGCGAAACACCCAAAAATTTCAACACCTCGCCGCATATAGCTCGGAAAATTATGCATTGGAAGAGCATATATGGTTCTTGGTTTCTACCTCCTCATTGCAAACACACAAATAGGCTTGACATTCATCCTCATGTTCCTCAGTCTCGCTCACGTGAAGAACTTATCTCTAGCTACTAGCAACGCATTCAGAGTAGCTCGAGGTGTATTGAAGCAATTAGAAACAAGTTTATACTAACCTACTTCTTCCATCCTTGGTCTGAGGCTTTGGTACACGTGTCCTTCATTGTGAACCCAATACCTTTTCCTATCCGCCTCAATCTGCCATCAACTAATACCTTTGTGCATTTCTAATTAAGTTTTTTGCAATAAGTTAATCTGCGCGGCACCCATGAATTGTTGGTAAGGCAATTGTTATCCTACCATTAATAAGTCTCTTTGGTCCAGTACGCATTAATCCATTTACTCCATAAGTTCTGATTGTCCTTGTTTAAATCCCACAATTTGTTCAGGACCATGGCGTCGTTCATGATTTCCAAATTCTTGAGACCTAGCCATCCTTCTCTTTTATCGAGGCACGCACTATTCCAACCAATCAAATGGTAGCCCCTCCTAATAGACTTTCCATTCCAGAGAAATACAGCACAAATATGGTGACCTTTAGAACCTTCCTTTGCAATAGAAAGCAATCGCAATTAGTATTATAGAACATTTTACTGGAAGGTACACTGAAAACATTAGAATCTTACTACAATTCTTAGAACTAAAATACTTCCAAACATTAGATGCTATAAAGACATTTTTCTAAGCAGAGCTATGGAGCTTCCAGAATGTAATAGCGTCCACAAGAAATTAAAATTTATTGATGGCTTACCTAGCTTATATGCACAAAGAATCAGAAGAATCTTAATGCAAAGTTATAATCATATTCCATATTATGAGAATTATACTTATGGAAAACTTTTTAGAGTTTACACAGAAAAAAGAATAGCCTTATGTAATGAAATAAAATAAAATTAACTATTATTTATAAAAGTTAAATTCCACTATCCCCTGGTAATTCGACCATGACTATGACCGCTAGACCACTATCCCTTCTACAAATCAACTAATCAAAAGATAAAATCTTATAGTAAAACAACAATTAAGTCGATTCTCTAACAAGTTTACTATTGAACCTTCTTCTAGTAAACCTAGATAACCTGTTCAGGAAAATAAAAGGTCTTGGGGACGACGAAAGAACCAAAGGATTCAAAAAAACTTTTTTTTAGCTGGATGAAAGTACAAAATCATAATTAACTAATTATTGAACTACTAGCAAAGATCTTAAGATTTTAAGAAATCACTATTAAAAAAAATTTAAGAAATAAAATAAATGTAATAACAGATTCAGAATCAAATTTTGAACCTTATATTCTTTGACAACTTCATGTATGAATCAGAAAAAACCAGTCTTGTGGACTGGACAACATATTGAAGCGGTGAGAAAAATTAAGAATAAAGTAAAATCTTTACCTTGCTTAATATTGTCGAAACCATATTAGGAAAAATTATAGAAACGGATGCTTCACAGAGGACTTTTAAAGCAAATAAACTCAGATTCAAAACATGAATATCTTGTTAGTTTTTATTGGTAAGTGAAAAATTATGCTACTAAATGTGTCTTGAAATTTCAAAATAATTGATACAATCAAAAGTTTAATATAATAGCCAACATGAGTGGTAGCCTGCTGGTTAAAAAGTCCATAATGGATCCTTACACCCCGGGTTCGAATCATAAGATCACCAATTTTTCTCACAATTTTATGAGATTTTCTTCCTTTTTCTTTTTCTTTTCCTCTTCCTCGTCCCACCTCGCGTGTGGATGCTTCCTACATCACTCATGGATTCCTTCCTCGTCCTGCCTCGCGTGTGGATGTGTTCTTCCTCCCTCGTGAAGGTGTCTTGCAACGTTAAAGGTGTCCAAGGTGGCATGAGCTCCAAGTGTCGAAGAACGCTTCAGAAGTAGAGAGATGTACCAGTTGATTTCAGATCCGATCAAAATGCCTTGCTAGAATTTTCCAAGATCCATATATATGTACTAGATAATAAAGCTTTAGTAAAATGCATTGTAATGTTCTGAGTTGTTGTACCCATTATGAATAAAAAGTTTATTATAATAAACAGATTGCAACTCTGCTAAATTTATGTTTAAAAAGAATTTAAACATGCTGTTTCTAAACAAATGTTTCAATATGGCAGGCCCATTTAGCCCGTCTGATTTTGAAATTATTTATAAAGAAGGAGAAGAAAATAGTCTTCCAGATTTTTTTGACTAGAGAATATATTCAAGGAATCTCTAGAGAATGATCCCTAACAGGAGAAGCCCACCCTCTAATAGAGGAGGCAATAGTACTTCCTCTTACAGAGGAGTTAGAGGTTGTGGAAGGCAGCCAAACATTTTGGCTCAACATGGAAATAAGAGGCTAACAATCGCAGATCTTTCTCAAGATAAATGATACCAGGAATATTTAGAATTAAAGACATAAAATTCTGCATCACATTCAAAAAATGATAATCCATCACCATCTTTCGCCGGTGTAGTAGGAAATGAAGATAATGAACCAAGTTATACTAGTTACCAATTGATAAAAAGTAAGAAGTTATACTTCTCTTGGGCGAAAAAGAGTCTAAATGGAGTAACGAGCCTTGGACTTTTATGAAGAAGTACATGGACGATAAGTCATACCCATCAAAATTGTATAAGACTCGTATTAACTATGAAAATATACTCACAGAATATGAGTGTGAAATATCTCACTGTTCTAATGGACAGACAAAAGTTTAAAACTTTAGCAAAATTATTATCAAGAAAGTCATATCCCTTCCATATTAAGGAATTTCACTCTTAAGGACAAAAGAGTTCTGCTATGCTCAGAAAAAAATCCATTAAATATAATTTTCGGGATTATATGGATGCTTTTGGAAAAGTTCTTTTATATGAGAATTCGAAATGCCAACATTCTTACTTTATAAAAATTTGCTCAAAAGTTTATAAATCTAAGATCCTTATATGGTTTGACAAGTGGTAGCAGCATTTCAGCACTACAGAAGAAATTCTTCCAGAGAATTTCTTTAAATTCTCTAAATGTGCGATTCGAAATATCAAGACAGGATTAAATTTGAAGGGATTATATCAACACTTATTTTTTTTTATTGAATTTTCAATTCCATATCTAGAAATAGGCACCAGCCTTCAGTTATACAGAAGACTTGATCCCAACACTGTTTGTAATATCGACGTTAAGATTACTATATATGAAGAATAGCAACAGCCAAGGGCATATCCTTGCAGTATATTTCAAACAAAATGAAGTCAAAGTATCATATTTGTTCAAAGAAATAGCTTATAGCTGCCTATTTGGAAGAAAAGAAAAAAAGGCCTTAATAGTCTTGACAATGAAACTATGTCTCACAATTCAGGGGAAACCAATATTTACATGGGACCATCAAGCCAAAATGTTTTTTGGGATTCACAAGATATGGTGAAGCCAGACATAAATGATATATATGAAGCAAATAAAGGTGCCTTAGAGGAGAGGGTCCTATATAAAGAAGTCAACATGGGAGAATGCTAGTACTCAATCAAGAGCAGTGTTCCAGAAAATGCTAGGCAGGAATCAGGCGGAAAGGGTCTTCAAGGATTAATCGGTTTTGAATTTTTAATATTTTAAAATGTATAATTATATATACATTAATAAATAAATATACAAACTTCTTCTTCCATATTCTCCAGAATGTAGACTTCTAATCAATTCCTGGGTTCAAGGCTTCATGGACATTGCAAAGAAATATGAACATTGTAAATGACTTCATCCACATTGATTCAAGAAACAAAGATGAATAATTGAAGAAGTAAAATAAGACCAAGTGTCCATTATATCTGGCGACTATCTTCAACCATATGAAAAAATGATGCTCGAAATGGAGTATCTTCCAACAAGATGTCTAATTAGTAGTGATTGTGTCGGGCCCCTCTTGTTTTGGATCCTTTCATACTTCGTGATATATGTAATAGGCATTGTATGATGTATGGTCCAAGATGGACGAAGCCTCCTCCTTCTCTCTCTCAACATTAATATTTCCAAAGTTCAAATAAAAGTTTGGTTTGGAAGATCTAAAGCTTTTCGTATTGTTACAACCAAGTACTTGTAAGTATTCTTTCCTTATTTTCTATTGTTGTACTTATTCTTATGTTTAGTCTTATAGGCTAACTACCTCAATATGTGATAAATCAATCTCTAGCCATGTAATTATCCTTGTTGTGCCATGGAATCTGGGAATTTGGGATGTAATTTCATAGCTAAAACTAGTATATAGTAATTATGTTCGGTGTATTGAGTCATAGGGAGACGATTAGATTCATGGCAGTAATTAGTATAAGCAAAATTAGTCAGCGGTATTAGTAAAGGAATAGAGCATTCTACTCTGATTACAGTAAGATTTATAACTGGCACTAGCTTACATAATGTAATGGAATTTTAACCAACCCACGCGTTAAACACACTTACATGCGCCCAAACACGCCGATCGGCTTAAACTACGAGCTCTTTTCTATCACTATTCTGATCAGCCTTTGGACCGATAACACGATTTTGTCTTGACATCTTCACTACAGTCATGTCCTCTTTGTCGTGAGTCTTCATTGTGCCTTGTCCTCAAGCATGCTCAGCAACACAAGATTTGAACTTGTACATGATGTAATTTTCAATTGTGTACCCGATTGACTAGTACTTCTCCCAAAAGTTGCCTCAAGCCAGTCTTATACGAGCACTGAAATCCACAAAAGTGTAGATAATGTATCTTTAGTTATTTTCAATCATATTCACAAAACACCTACCTTTTCTAAATGATGCATTCGAAATTTGCTATCACTTTTTAACCTGTGAAACCTACGAAAAGTGAGCACTTAAGCAAATATTACAAGACACAGGATTCTAGACTTGTGTTAAGCTACTATTAACCTGTATCATTTTTCACCATTATTGTAGTATGGTAATAAACAAAAAGAGAACCTGTGAGAGTTCTCCTAAATCATATAGAGAATAAATGCAGGACCTTTGATCAAACCGAGTCAAAGATCGCATAAG
Source organism: Rhodiola kirilowii (assembly GCA_033675215.1). Taxonomy (NCBI): domain Eukaryota; kingdom Viridiplantae; phylum Streptophyta; class Magnoliopsida; order Saxifragales; family Crassulaceae; genus Rhodiola; species Rhodiola kirilowii. The sequence goes on from CM066195.1 coordinate 37,437,607, forward strand.
GCTGCACAAAACATGTGAAAAATAAGTACTTGTTTTACGTTATGCATTAAACAAGATGTGTGTGAGGAACTCAGATTTAGTGCTTACCTTCACTCCTTTCACACACAAAATAAAAACATGACACCAAATTTTAAATTATTTTCAAAGCAAATTCTATTTCATCTGGCTTGATTTATTCAAACCCTTTTCTATCATATCAAACTCTATTGCCAAATCTGGAAAAAAAAAAGAGTTATGAAATCATTGGCTAATCAGCATAATAACGTTTATATCAACGATTTCAATATATCAAGAGTAGTCCTATCAACAAAAATACTAACCAAAAAAATACAATAGACCAGATTCCTACACAAATCTAAAAGATAGACATCAATAAATATATTACCTTTAAAATTAATGAAATGCCCAACTTTTGGTTGCGGCCAGCAACAGGCAGCCTGAGATAAATCAAATCAGCCACCGTAAGCCTTCAATAATTGTAACAAATTCTTTGCCTCTAACATTTTAAACAATAAACACTGCAATCCCAGCTAAAACTGGTAGTAAGTCAGATTTTGAGCTCGCCACACTATTCTTAACGACAAGTCTAATTATCCTAAAACATCCTTCAAATGATTTTTTTTTCACTTTGCGAAAAATAAAGGGGTTCGCGCAGATGAGATTTCACATCTGCTGCACCTTACACAAATGTTCAGGCTATTCGAAGTCAAGAAAATAAATCAGGTTTCACAAGCAAACATGATTCATGTCTACATGCAACTAGCAAGTTGATGGGTGATAGCCCTTCCTGTTGACAAATCAATTAAGTTTATTACAACTTAGTATCATACAGATTTTTGAAGTCAGCTACTCAAAAGTTCAGAAACTAATTGAGAATCACAACTTTGCATAAAAGGATATTTTTCAGTATAACTTTGAGTGTTGAGTAAGAGCAGAGAGTTCCAATTCGCAAACCGTAAAATAATTTGCAATAGGAGACACATATATCAGGAAGGTGCGCTCAGAGGCTGGTGCGAGACTTAGAACAGTTTCAGTTCCCATCAACAATGGTCAGATGTAAAGAGATCCTTTACCAGGAGGAATCTTAAGGAAGAAAATAAAAGTCATGAATATCTTTATTGCAATATAATATATTCACACTACATAAGAACTCTTAACTGATATTGTACCAACACGACAATTCCAAAGCACACCAAGGATGCACTATACCCATATTTTATTATCTAAGACAGTGATCTTGACAGCTTCTACAAACTGTTACACAATATGTGGACAAATGAACTGACCCAACATGTCCCAAGTACCAACAAACTACCAAAAACACTTGAATATACTAAAAGTTCAAAACTAAGCATAAAAAATCAACCAGAAAAGCAATACACAACCAGAACTTATTACTCATAGGAAGCAACTAAAATATATGAAGTACAAAATTTCATACACAGAAAGACCAAGTGAAAACAGAAAACTGACTGCACTTGACAAGCATCTCCAAACTCCTACACTTCTCCATCTACCACAACTACACTTAAGCCCCAAAAATCTCAATGATACACAAAAAAAGAAGCTGCAAGCAGAGCTCAATAACCGTTCAAAATCATAAGTCCAGAACAATCAAGGCATCAAAATCCATCGAAAAATCAGATCGATTTCACCACACTACCTTCAAATCTCTCCTAAAATAAAATCTGGGCTGCTAACAAGCTAACCAAACTAGTCAAAACAATGTAAGCAAAGTAAAGATACGCTTTGATTAGAAACGTGGACCCGGTCTTAGAATAGAAGTCCAAAATCGGAAAAGTGAATTTCACCATATCCGGCCGAACACCTTTGCAGACGGCGGATAGAAAGTCTCCATCATCAATAGCAAGTGCGCAGTCGTAACTTCCACCAGCTTGTCTAATTCTAGCCTCCTCAAAGAAGCGTAAAATATGAAAATATGTTTTGATTGGGATAGAATGCTCGCTAGTTTGTCTAACCCTAGGCTCATCAAAGCGGCGTGAAGTACCCCGTCAGTAGCAATTCCCAACCCAGAAGTGACTTGACGGATCTAACGACGCCTTTCTCACCGGTGCACGGAAGTTCTCGACGGTGTGGTGTCAGCGTAGAGCTGGAGCATCGCCGATCGTCATGTCGAAGCACCTTAGGGTTTGATTTTGATTTACGGTGGTTAACCGTGTGTCATTGGATAGTAGTATGACAGTGAAATCCCTGAAATATTGTAATTTAATATAAAATTTTAATTAGAATTAGAGGCCACAAAAAATGTGATGTCACAATAGATAATAGGTAACGACTTAAAATTAGTCATCACATTTTTTATATTATGTGATAACTTTTTTCAAGTCGTCATTATTTTTGTTGCAAAATGTGATATATAGTGACAAATTTTTTGGTCATCAAATTAGCCGGTAATCAGCGATGACTTCAAATTAGTCATCACATTTTATTACATTATGTGATGACTTTTTTAAGTCATCACTATTTTTGGTCGCAGATTATCATATTTTTTGAAGTGTTGTTTAGACATTATAACGGGCCTATTTACATAGCTAGTTTGGATTTTAATTCTTCATGGTGCCACATTGATGCCTGTTGTTAAAGTCGACTGGCGTGTTTTGGCGCATGTATGTGTCGTCTATGTTGTGGGTTGGTTAAATTTCTGAAAAAACTAGTTAAATATGTAAAGTAGTGACCGTTATAAATGATGACTGTAATCAGAGCATAATGCTCTATTCCTTACTGATACGGCTGACTAATGTCGTTTATGCTAGTTGCTGATATAAATTGAATCCTCTCCTTATGAGACTTTTGATAAAGAAGTAGACAATGTAGAAGTAGATAAACATTTTTTGTATACTCTAGAAATGTTTATAACTCAAAAATGGCATATTAAAATCACTTTGTTAATAGATAATTATTATTCAAAAGAATTTACTGCTCTTATTGATAGTGAAGCAAACTTGATTGTAATTCAAGAAGGGTTAATACCAACAAGATATTTCCACAAAACAACTCATACATTGTCTCATGCGGGAGGAAATAACCTTCATATTAGTTATAAGTTACCCAAAGCTAAAGTATGCATCGATAAAAAATGCATATAAACTAGTTTCTTACTAGCTAAAGATATAAATAACCAACTAATACTTGGAACACCCTTCCTAACCAAGATCTATCCTCTAAAAAGAGTTTATTCGAAAGGAATCATAGGAACTTTTGAAGAAAAAAATATAACTCTAAGATTTATAACTGAGCCTTAAACAAAAGCTTTACATGAAGTTTATGACAGTATATCTGTCAAAGAAAATAAATTATATTTTCCGAAACAAGAATTAAATATTCTTACTGCTGATGAAAAACTTCAAAATCCAAAATTAAAAGACAAGATCAAATTACAAGCTAACCAGTTCTAATTAGAGATTTGTAATGATCATCCAAATACGTTTTGGGATAGAAAAAACATATTGTTTCTCTTCCTTACGAGGAAGGATTTGATGAACAAGCAATCCCAACGAAAGCTAGAACCTGTCAAATGAATTCAGAATACCTTGAATTATGCAAAAAAAAAAAGAAATTGAAACTTTATTGCAAAAATGATTAATAAGTCCTTCAAAGTCACCTTGGGCTTGTACAGCTTTCTATGTTAATAAACATAGCGAACAAGAAAGAGGAGTTCCTAGACTAGTTATAAACTACAAACCACCTAATAAAGTTCTTAAATGGATAAGATATCATATCCCTAATAAAAAGGATTTACTAGATAGATTATATGTTATTTTCTCAAATTTTGATTTAAAACCAGGATATTGGCAAATACAAATTGATAAAACTGATAGTTATAAAACATCTTTTAATATCTCATTTGGACAATTTGAGTGAAATGTTATGCCTTTCGGTTTAAAAATGCTCCCAAATCTTATCCTGATTTTCTCAAATCTGTTATTTTCTCAAAGTTTGATTTAAAATCAGGATATTGGCAAATCTTATCATGATATAAACATATTAGAATCTTTCATTTTCTCAAAGTTTGATTTTTAAAATCTGAATATTGGCAAATACAAATCAATAAAGCTGACATATATAAACCAAATTTTAATGTCCCATTTGGACAATATATATGAATGGAATGTTATGCTTTTCGGTATAAAAAAAGCTCCTTATGAATTCCAGAAGAATATGAATGATATTTTTATTCTTTATAGTGAGTTTATTATTTACATTGATGATACTGTCTTTTCTAAAAATATCGAATTATATTTTAAACATTTTAGGATGTTTAAGGAGATAATAAGGAATAATGGTTTAGTAATATCTATATCTAAAATGTCATTATTCAGGAAAATTTTCCAAAATGCTTAAACTTGAAGATTGAGTTCCAATTTTACTCAATCTGCAGATTGATTTCCCAATTTACACTAGTTTTCTAAGACGCCCTTAACATTAAAACACTCTAGCCAACAGCGGCTTAAGCTTCGTGGCATTTTTGCGCCAAAATTAACAGTCATGTGACATAATATTACCAAACAAGCCTAAACCACTATCTCCATTAGCGTCTTAACTCAAAACGTGGTTGGTAGCAGCGTTTTAACTTAAAATGGGTAATTCTCCCCCAGTGCTCTGCTCCACAACCTTCATTTCATTTTCATGCTCTACTCCACAACACTTCATCCATCATCATGCTCTGCCAGAATCAATGGCACAACACTCTCGCCTGGTTATAATATATGTTCTGCTCCACCACCTTCATTTCATTTTCATGCTCGGCTCCACAACACTTCATCCATCATCATGCTCTGCCGAAATCAATGGCACAACACAGCACCACCATCAAACACCTTCCCAATCCTCTCCACCGGAATCAATGGCACAACACTCGCCACTGCATACCCTCTCTCCGCCGCGCCATCCACCGCCTGGTTATACTTCTCAGCACAGTACGCTGCAGTGGATATCACGACATGCGCCACGTGCGGAAACAGAGGAAGCTTGTTCATCGTCTGCCAAGCCGACACCGCGTACTTCCCCGCAACCGGCTCGACGCTTTTCACAACATTTTTTGCAGCGTTGATCGGCCTAGAGCGCTGGACTTCTGAGGCCATTGTAGAGGCTTGTGAACTGGCCATTGTAGAGGCTTTTCACAACATGTTTTGAATTTGTTGTAGTGTGAAGATGGTGATTAGGCAGGAGAATGGGGATAGGAATCCGACGAGCGGGTCGTGAGGCTGTGCGGGAGCTACTAGATCATGGGGCATGACTATTTCTGGAGGTCAGTCTGTGTCGACTAGTGGTAGTGTGGGGTCGCCGAGCCGGAGCAAGCAAGATGTTACCACGCCTGTGAGTGAGAACACCTTTGTGAGACTCAACTATCTGGATATTCATGCAGATGATGCTGACGCTCAAGGGTCTGTGGCTTTTTCCTTCTTTCAGAAATTGCATAATTTGTTGATTAGTTTATTGGCAGAATAGTGTTTCATTTTGACATTGGATGAACGAATTCTAGCGTTATAAGTTAAGACGCTGCTACCAATAGCGTTTTAAGTTAAGACGCTGTTGGAGACAGCGATTTAGACTTGTTTGACAATATTATGTCACATGACTGCTTATTTTAGCACAAAAATGCCACGAGGCTTAAGCCGCTGTTGGCAAGAGCGTTTTAATGTTAAGACGTCATTCACAATGGCGTCTTAGAAAACTATTGTAAATTGAGAAACCAATCTGGAGATTGAGTAATTTGGGGAAAGCAATGTTCAATTTTAAGCAATTTGGGAAATTTTCCCATTATTCAAACGAACATTAGATTTTATTCTGATAAGTGGAATGATGCACAGAAAAATTATGCTACTATTTCTAAAGAAATTCTTGCAATGATAAAATGTGTTTTTCAAAATAATTTATACAACCAAAAGTCTATTATAAGAACTGATTGCAAGTCTGAAAAATTGATGAAGATTTCAAACAGAGTGTTTGCTAGATGGCAGACTCATTTAGCCCCATTTGATTATGAAAAAAATAGAAGCAAATCGTCTTGCACATTTTGCCGAAGGATATATTCAATGCGTCTCCATTTTACAGAAATGGCCCCGCATGGAAAAGACCCTCCCACTTATAGAGGAGGCAGAAGTTCTTCTTCTTATAGAGGAAGAGGTCGTGGAAGGCAGCCGGAAATTCTGGCTCAGTTTGGAAACAAAAGGTTAATAAACCTATCAGAACAAAAAGAATACCAGGAATATATGGAATTTAGATGAAAGAATTCCGCATTACAATCAAATGATACAGTCTCACCATCCTATGCCAATATAGTGGGAAATGAGGACAGTGAACCTAATTATACGGCTTATCAATTAAACCGAAAGAAAGAGGTAATACTTCTTTTGGATGAAACAGACTCCAAATGGAGTGATGAACCTTGGACTCTAATAAAAAGATACATAGGGATGAATCATATCCTTCAAGAATATACAAGAGTCGAATTTACTATGAGAATATACACATGGAAAACGGTTGTGAAATATCTCACTTCTCAGGTGCACAACCCGAAGTTTATAACTTCAGCAAGATTATTATTAAGAAGGTCATATCCCTTCAAGACTGGGAAATTTCACCCCTAAGGACAAAAGAATTATATTTTGCCCAAAATAAAAATCCCGCAAAATATAATTTCTGGGATTAAATGGATGCCTTTGACAAAGTTCTCTTATATGAGAATCCGAAGAATAAACATTCTTGGTTGATAAAAATATGCTCGGAAGTTTATAAATCCGACATCCCTACTTGGTTTACCATTTGGTGGCAACATTATGGCACCACAGAATAAATTCTTCCAAAGGATTTTAAAAAGAAATTCTCAAAATGGGTGAAAATTTCACCAAGAGTCGTGGAATATCATGATAAATTTTTGAATTTGGAGGGATTATATTCACTCCTATTTTACGGAATTCTCTATCCCATACATATGGAGATGGGCGACAGTTTATAGTCATACCGAAGACATGATCCCTTGTATCAAAAGGGAAACCTATTCCAAATTCTGGGATAAGATGGTAAAAATTGACCTAGAAACCAAGAAGATTTTTGGATATGACACTGTCTGTAATATGGATAGTAAAATTACCATCTATGAGGAACAGCAATTATGAGGAACAGCATAAGAAAGCTAAGGATATTTCTTGGCAATATATTTCACAAAAAACAAAGTTCAAGACTCAGATCTTGAATAAAGGAACTAATAGCAGCTTACATGGAAGAACTCAAAAAAGACATAATAAGCTTCTAGTTTGATAAAGTAGCGTTGTCCTCAAGGCTTATATAGATGATGTGTTTGAAGCACGCACAGATGCAATGGAAGTGACATCTATACAAAGAAGTCGATAAAGGAATGCTCCTACTCATAATCAAGAGACAAGGACCAATAATTAGAGAAGTAAAATAAAAACAATTGGCTATTATATCAGACCACATTATCTTCAATTATAGAGGAAATAATATCCGAGATGGAGTGTCTTTCAACTACATGTATAATTAGTAGTGGTTGTATTTATTTTCGGGTCCCTTGTGTTTTGGGATCCTTCGTTACTTCATATAAGCTATTTATAACAAAAGAGAAAGAAAATGTTCCATAACATGAGGGACCCAAAACTACTATTATACACTATTGACAATCATCAAGATTCTTCATGTTGGGCATGTTATTTCCCATAATCAAAGATAGTGGCCACGTATGAAGGTCACTTGCTCAATAGTAGACTTCTCACATGATTAATTATTGTCTTTTGAAAGGGAAGATTCTCCCAAATCCACAACTTTGTGTAGAAGACGGCCTTCTAGCTCGGCTTGAATGGCTTCAAAAATATCGTCAATAGTCGGCTCAATATCCTGAGCATCTTGGAAAAGATTCTGTCCCGAAGTTGCCATATAAACGTCAGTTTTATCTGAGGTGTGACATTGTCTCATCATCTATGTTTAAAAGATCTTTTTTCATTTCTTTAAAATAAGCTGCAATTAACTCCTTTTTATTAAGAGCTTGTGCTTTTGTCTTCATCTTCTGAGAAATAAATTGTAAGGAAATATCCTTAGCCTTCTTCTATTCATCTTCATAAATAGCAATTTTATTGTCAATGTAGCAGACAGTGTCATAGCCAAGAATCTTCTTGGTGGATGGATCCATCCTGAACATTTTGTCCCAGCACTTGGAGTAGGTTTCTCTTTTTATGCAGGGAATCATTTCATCGGCATAACCAAAAATTGGTGTCCATTTCCATATGTAGGGTATGGAAAATTCCATAAAGAATAAAAGAGAATATAGTTCTCCCATCTTCAGATTTTTTTTTCTTCTTAATATTCTAAGACTCTTGGTGAAATTTTAACCCATTTCGAGAATTTCTCTTTAAATTCTTCTTGAAGAATTTCTTGCGTTGTTCCAAAATGTGGCCACCAGGTTATAAACCAAGTAGGTATGTCGAATTTATAAACTTCCGAACATATCTTTATGAACCAAGAATGATTGTGACTTGGATTCTCATGGAGAGGACCTTGTCAAAGGCGTCCTTATAATCCCAGAAATTATACTTTGCGGGATTTGTGCTATCTTTCGTGCTTAGGGGTGAAATTCCCCAGTCCTGAAGGGATATTACCTTCTTGATGACAATTTTGTTGAAATTATAAATTTCTGGTTTGTTACCCGAGTAATGAGTAAATTCACAACCATTCTCCATGAATATATGCTCATAGTAAATTTGGTTTTTGTACATTCGGGAAGGATATGATTCTTCTCCCATGTACCTTCTCATCAAAGTCCATGGTTCATTGCTCCATCTAGAGTCTTTTTCTTCAAGAAGAAGTATTACTTCTTGCTTTTGATTCAAAAGATAAGGGATATAATTTTCCTCATCATTTTCATTTGCCACTATATTGGCATAGGATGACCAAGTTACCTTCTTTTCGAGAGACAGTATTTTGTCTTTTGGATGCCAGATATTTCTAGTAACCTTTATCTTGGGACATATTTATTAATGTCATGTTGCCAAACTGAGCCAGAATCTCCGGCTTTTTACCACGACCTCTTCCACCTCCATTAGGGGAAGAACTGTTACTTCGTCTATAAGAGGAAGAGTTATTCCCATGTGGGATCATTCCTACAATGTGACTAAGAAATCTGTCGGCAACGTCAATATTACATTTAACCGAAACTTTGTCAGCAGTATTGTCTAGAAATTTAATTGGTATTTGAAATAATGACATTTTTAGTCTAGATATTACCGGACTATTTATTATTCCTTTAAACATTTTCAAATGTTTAAAGTGTATTTCAAGAATTTTTGAAAAGAAAAAAATATTGTCTATGATTTCCTAGAATTCAGAAGTAGTAGTTTTTATGCCAAAGGGAAAAATATCACATTCATACTCGCTAAAAGAAATATTAAAAGCTTTTTTGTATTTATCATATTTCTGAATATGAATTTGCCAGTATCCTGATTTTAAATCAAATTTTGAGAAAATAACAGATTCATATAACTTGTCTAAGAAATCGTTTTTATTAGGGACTGGATAGTTTATCCATTTTATGGGAAATCTAATCGATTTAAGGATTTTAATAAAAGATTTGTAATTTATTATTAACCTGGAAATTCCTTTTCCATGTCAACCATTTTTATAAAAAGTTGTGCCTGTCCATGGAGACCTTGATGGATTAATTAATCCTTTTTGCAATAAACTTTCAATTTCCTTTTTGCATAATTCCAGATATTCAGAATTCATTTGACAAGGTCTAGCCTTTGTCGGTAATTTTTTCCATCAAAACCTTCCTCATAAGGAAGAAAAACAATATGTTTCTTTCTATCCCAAAAAATATTAGGATGATCATCACAGATCTCTAAACAGAACTGATTATTGAGTAATTTAATTTTATCCCGTAATCTAGAATTTTGAAGTTTTTCCTCAATAGTAAGAATACTTAGTTCTTGCTTTAGAAAATATAATTTATTTTCTTTTGTAGAAATATTATCATAAATTTCATGAAGATTTTTTATTAACGGTTCGTTTATAAAACTAAAAATAATATCTTTGTTCTCCAAAGTTCCTGTAATTCCTTTTGAGTCAACTTTAGTTAAAGGATAAATTTTTGTAAGAAAGGTGTTCCAAGTATTACTTGGTTCGTTATGTCTTTAACAAGTAAAAAACTAGTTTGTATGCATTTTCTATTAATACATACCTTTGCTTTGGGTAATTTATAATTAATTTGAAGATTATTACCTCCTGCATGAGACAAAGTATGAGTTGTCGTGTAGAAATACCTTGTCGGTATTAATCCTTCTTGAATAACATTCAAGTCTGCTCCACTGTCAACAAGAGCAGTAAACTCTTTCGAGTAATAATTGTCTATTAACAATGTAATTTTTCTGTGTCATTTTTGTGTTATAAACATTTCTAGCGTAGACAATAACTGCTTGTCTTTTTCTATATCAGAAGTAGAAGTTATAACTTCTTTTCCTTTTTCAATTCTAGAAATTCTTTGATCTAACCATATATTGTTTGTTTTAATACTTTGAATTTCTTTCTTGAGATTATCAATCTCTATGTTTAAATCATGCATAGAAATAGGCTTTTCTACTTCTATTTTTGCCTAATTCGCTCGTAAACATCATTCATTAAATAAAGTTTTTCAGAGTTAATTGTCTCTTTGCAAACTTCTTGAGATTTAGAAGTTTTTGGGACAGCATTTAACCTATCAATAGTTTTTAATCTGGACTCTGGATATTTTATACCCTCGAGTAATTCCATAGGTGTTTTAAAGCTTAATTGTTAATTTCTAAATCTTGAAATTGTGATTGCAATTTATATAATGCTTTCTCATTATCAGAATCCTTGTTTTGACAAGGTTGACCTTTCATGCAAGGTTCACACTCTGATTCAAATCTACTTCTAGTGTTTCGTTTCTTAAAACCTTAAGATCTTCACTAGTAGAAGATGAATCAGCTATTTCTGCTTCTGAACTCTCTTCTGAATTTAGTAAATCTTTTGACAGGATTACTTTGATCCTATCCTCTTCATTAATATTATTAATCTTTTGTCTTACCCAACAAGTTCATTCATAATGGCCATATCTGCCACATTTTCTACAGATCATTGATCACTTTTTTCATATTTCTTATCTTCCCTAGCAATTTTACGTTGGTTTTTATCTTCAATTTTCTTTTTAGAAAATCTTCTCTTTTTTTTAATAAGGTTTATAATCTTAATTTATTAGGTTTTATAGGTGTAGGTTTACTAGAAAAGGGTTTGTCTATTGCAAACTGATCACATAATTTACGTAATTGTTTTTTCTCAATAAAACTCTGTCTTTTAAGTTGTTGATTCAACTTAATCTCATTACATAAGGCTATTCCTTCCTGGGTACAAACTCCAATTAGTTTACCGTAAGTATAACTTTCATAAGGAACCAAAGGATGATTTTGTCTATGAATTTCTTAATTATTTCAGCAAATAAGCTAGGTAAACCATCAATAAATTTTTATTTCCAATTAGTGTTATTACATTCTGAGAGTTCCATGACTCTACTTAAAATGTATCTTTATACCATCTAAAATCCGTAAGTGTTTTACACCTAACGTTTTATAATAAAGTTCTGATACTCTCACCATTTTCAGAGTATCTTTCGGTAAAATGTTCAATAATAATAACCACCAGTGTATAAACTGCATCTTCTTTAATATTATTATCTTCTTGTTTTACTTTATTTAGAATTTCATCTTTTTCTTTTTGAGTGAGATATTTATCCCACCAGCCTTTTAATTGGCCTGTAAAACCTGATACAATCATATTAGCTATATTCATATCCGAATCACCATTACTTTTACACACAGTTGAGTACATTAACATTTTGTGTATCGCATTATGAATTTGTTGGTTGGCATACCAATCTATGTTCCATTCATAGATTTGGCTACCACTATAACTATTATTTATAATTTCATTCGATTCTTCAATTAAGATATCAGCCGGTGTAGGCCTAGGGTAATAATATTTTCCCGTAGTAGGCTTATCTGCCCATTTATGAGTTTTATTAAGCTGATCTTGATAAACTCGATAAACCTGTTTATGATCATGTTCTTCTATTAGTGTATTCCTTAATTTATTATCAAGAGTACTGATTTTCAAATTAATAAATTTTCTTCTAGAAATTCTTCCAGCTCCCAAATAGGTTTTAATTTAAAACAGGTTATTTCAGGAGGAGGTTGAATACTAGGTGTAGCTATTTCTACTGCTTTCTCTTTTGGTTTTCAATCTTTACCGATTGTTCATCTATTGGTTTAAATAATTGCTCTACTCTATTTTGTAATGACAAAACTGGTTCGCCTAAAACATTTAAATAAAGATTTGAATAATTATTCATTTTAAAAAGCGTATTAACTTGTTGACATGTTACTGATAAAGTTTCATCTTCCAGTAATTTAGCGAAAGCTAAGAAACTACTAGCCTTTCCATTCTTTTCTATTTGAAAAGGTTGTTCAGTGGATAAGTCTGTTTTACAACTTCTCATGTGCTTAACTGATAATTTCATTCTAAAACAGAAACATATTGTTCTACATATGTAGAAATAAATCAGGGAACAAAGAATAATATTTCATTCTTTTGTTCACATACTTTTTAAAATTCACTACTTAAACTTTTTAACTTTGTTTTAAAATATTTAAATAACTATTTCCTAAACGGTTTCCATCTATCAGAAAATTCTAATTGAATTATTTATCTTGCCTGTGATCCAAGACTAAAATCTATAATTTCACTAGGCATTATTAAATATCCAAATTCATTTCTGATTCGGTTATTTCCGGATCCTTAGTGTTGATTACACTAACAATATTATTATGATCATTTATGACTTTTTCTATCCTTTCTATGTCTCTTATTTGAGACGTTGAAGCTCTTAACGATTCCAGAGGTCTTTCAATCCAATATTCCAATGGTGAAATATAAGAATACATCGAATTCGACCGACTCAGTCGAGATGATGTTGACGATCTTGTCATTTCTTCAAATGGAAGACTAACAAATCCGTTTGGTGTTTGTATAACGTTAATTAAATTATTTCAAACAACTGCTTGAGGGTTTATAACCTGATCCAGTGTCTAATTTGTTGGAAATTCTATTTCTTCTCACTCAATTTTTATTCTAGTTGTAATGTTTGACTTACCAAAATTAGATTCGGTTATTATTGTTTCATTGGTTTGTTTATCCATTATTTTACACTGGGGATTTAGTGTAAAAAGTGGTTTATAATAGATCCGATAACAGATTGCTATAACTTCTGTTCCAGGCTTATAATTGTAACCATGTGTTTTAACGTAGAAGTCACAGATCTTTAACCAACCCATAACATATACGGCAGCCCTAAACGCCTATCCACAGCTTAAAGCGGGACTTATGCCAATGTATGGAGAATTAGAGACCGGACTAACTACGCCAGTAGGCTCATTAACACTGATCAAACCTTGCAGTATTGGTGAACTAGTCGCAGTGTTATTGAACTAGTCGTAGTATTGGTGAACTAGTGGCCATACTAGACCCAGTTAAGGATCTTTGTCCTCAAACCCAGATTTTTACAACAATAAGAATAGTTACATGTTTTGACATCTATTTACCACATATCAATGGTTTAGCCTATAAGGCTACCCATCAGAAACACAAATAAAATTAAGAACTGTATGCAGAAAATAAAAACAACTTACAAGTATTGAAGAGGAGCTCGTATACTTCAAACTTCTTTTATTGAACTTGTTAATATATTACAAACTTTAGAGAGAGGGAGGAGAACTTGATGCTTCGTAAGTGAAGGCTTGTTCTCCTCTACACACCACACAACTTATTTATAGCCAAAGGAAAGAAAATGGTCCAAAAGAAGTAGGACCCAAAACTACTATTACATACTATTAACAATCATGAAGATTCTTTATGTTGGGCATGATATCCCCATTGTTGAAGATAGTGGCCACGTATGAAGGTCACTTGCCAAAAAGTATGCTTCTCACAAGATTAACTTTTGTCTTTAGAGAGGGAAGATTCTCCCAAATCCAAAACTTTGTGTAGAAGTCGGTTTTCTAGCTCGGTTTGAATGGCCTCAAAAATATCTTCCACATTTGGTTCAATATCCTGAGAATCTTGAAAAATAATTTGTCCTGAGGTTGCCATGGACACATCGGTTTTGTCTGAGGTGTGAGACATCGTCTCCTCTTCAAGGTCTAATAAGTCCTTTTCATTTCTTTGATATAAGCAGCAGTTAACTCTTTTTTTATCAAGATCTTGTGTTTTAGATTTCATCTTCTGAGAAATAAATTGTAAGGAGATATCCTTAGCTTTCTTATGTTGTTCTTCATAAATCACAATTTTGCTGTTGATGTTGCAAATAGTGTCATATCCAGTGTTCTACCTAGGCGGCAATTTTCTTAAACCTGTTCCGTTTTGACCAATGAGGCAGTTGTGGCTATTAGGTGGTTTCTGGACGGCGCCTGGGCGGTCTAGGCGGCGCTTGGGTGGTCTAGGCGGCGCCTGGGAGGTGTAATCGGCTTCTGGGCGGTCTAAATCGGTTTCTAGGCGGAATAGTCAACTACATGTCATTATTCAAACTTGAAGGGCTTATTTGTAAATTTTAAAAAATTAACTTATTATTGCAACTAGGGATTTGGGTTGTATTGTTTATGTTGCTTGATTCTTATTTTTCATAATTTGGATTTGATTAACAATGTTAATGTGGATGAAGCCATTTACAATGTTCATATTTATTTGCAATGTCAATGTGCTTGAACCCATAAATTGATTAAAAGTCTACATTCTAGAGAATATGGAGGAAGAAGTTTGTATATTAAATAATGTATATATAATTATATATTTAAAAATATTAAGAATTCAAAACCGATTAATCCCCGCCTAGACCCCGATTAATCCTTGGAGACCCTTTCCGCCCGATGCCCGCCTAGCGTTTTCTGCAACCTTGGTCATATCCACAAATTTGCTTAGTCTTTGGGTCAATCTTTGTCATTCCATTCCAGAATTTTGAATAGGTTTCCCTTTTGATGCAAGGGATCATGTCCTTGGTATCACCATAGACTGGCCCCCATCTCCATATATATGTAATGGAGAATCCAACAAAAAATAGGAGTAAATATAATCCCTCCAATTTGAAATCTTTATCGTGGTATTCCAGGAGTCTTGGTGAAATTTCCACCCATTTTGAAAAGAAAAAAATTTAAATCTTTTGGAAGAATTTTTCCGTGGTGCCAAAATGCTGCCACCATTTTATAAACCAAGTACATATGTCGGATTTATAAACTTCCGAGCATATCTTTATAAACCAAGAATGTTTATTTTTCTGGTTCTCATATAAAAGAACCTTTTGAAAAGCATCCAAATAATCTCAGAAATTATATTTTGCGGGATTTGTGCTATTAGCAAAATAGAACTCTTTTGTCCTGAGGGGTGAAATTCCTCAGTCTTGCAGAGATATAACTCTTTTAATGATAATTTTGCTAAAGTTATAAACTTCTGGTTGTACTGCATGTGAGAAATGCATGAATTCACAACCATTTTCCTTGAGAATATTCTCATAATAAATCCGACTCTTATTCTTTCGAGATGGGTATGACTCATCTCTCATTTATCTTTTCATAACAGTCCATGGTACATTTCTCCACTTGGAGTCTTTTTCTTCAAGTAGAAGTATAACTTCTTTCTTTTTGTTCAATTGGAACCCTGTATAACTTGGTCCATTGTCCTCATTTGCCACTATATTGGCATAGGAAGATGGAGGACTATTACCTTCTGATGCAGAATTTTGCTTTTTTTATTCCAGGTATTTCTTGCATTCTTTGTCTTCAATCATATTAACTAAAGTTTTGTTTCCAAAACAAGCCAGAATTTCCGGCTTTCTACCACGACCTCTTCCACCTCTATAAGAGGAAGAATTGTTGCCTCCTCTATTAGAGGAAGGGTTTTTCCCGTGTGGAACCATTCCTGCAAAGCGAAGGGTTAACAAATATTTTTTCTGATTAAAAATTTCTGAGAGATGATTTCTCTTTCTGAGACATAGATAATTTTAATATTGAAAGGGGCGGGGGAGGATTCTATCATTTGATAAAAACATCATATTTAGAATGCGTGCTTTTTGGATTATAAATTATTTTGAAATCTTAAAACATACTTTATAATTGCGAAAATATTTCGGGTAGAATAATCTTTTTGGGTATTCTTCTTTCCAGAATAAAATCTAACAAGATATTCTTGTTTTGTTTCTGGATTTATTTTTTTCAAAATTCCTTTATAGCCAACATCTGCGACTTTTATTTCAATGATTTTCCCCAATGTGGGTGAGACGCCACTGAACATAGCAAAGTTTTTACTAATTTTTTTGATTATTTCAGCACGCTGATCAGTCCATAGGATTGGCCTTCTATCATATAAGATAGTGGTTTCCTTGGCAAGGTTATAATAAGCAGAAATATAATTTAAGCTTCCTAGGTATGAAAGACTATCATATTTGGTTTAGATATTACTAGACCATTATCCTTTAATGTCGGATTCTTAAGTTTTCTTCAATATTAGAAATATTTAAATCTTGTTTTAGAACATACAGTTATCAGTTATGATGTCATAGACTTCATGTAAAACCTCAGTTAAAGGTTTGGTAATGAAATTTAGAGTAATATCTTTTTCTCCAAAGGTTCCTATTATTCTTCTAGTGTCAACATGTTTAAGAGGATAAATCTTTGTAAGAAAAGGTGTTCCAAGTATTACTTGGTTAGTAATATCTTTTGCTAGTAAAAAACTAGTTTGAATGCATTTTTTATCAATACATACCTTTGGTTTGGGTAATTTATAATTACTTTGGAGATTATTACCTCCTGCATGAGACAATGTATGAGTCGTCTTGTAAAAATACCTAGTAGGTTAACCTTCCTGAATAACATTCAAGTCTGCTCCACTGTCAACCAGAGCAGTAAACTCTTTCACGTAGTAATTGTCTATTAACAATGTGATTTTTTTTATTACAACAATGTGATTTTAATATGCTATTTTTGTGTTATAAACATTTCTAGTGTAGACAAAAATTGTTTGTTGTCTTCCACATTACTTATTTCCTGGTCAGAAATATGGTCAAAAGTTATTACTTCTTTTCCTTTTTCTATTCTAGAAATTCTTTGATCAAGGCGTTTATTATCTGTTTTAATGCCTTGAATTTCTTTTTTGAGGTTATTAATTTCAGTGATTAAATCATGCGTGGAAGTAGGTTTTTCTACTTAGGTCGTTTGCCTAATCCGTTTGTAAACCTCATTCATCAAGTAGGGTTCTTTAGGACTTTGAATATTCTTATGAACTCCTTGTTTTTCAGAAGTTTCTGAAGCTATATCAAGCTGTGTATTAAGCTGATCCATGATTTTTAATCTAATCTCGGAGTTTTTTATATCCTCGAGAATTTTCATAGCTTGTTTTAAGCTCAACATATTAATTTCTAAATCTTGAAATTGTGATTGCCTTTTATATAAATGTTCTTCATCTATATTATCAGATTTCTTTTCCAGACAAAGTTGACCTTAACTAAAAGGTTCACATTCTGGTTCAGAGTCTGTAATTAGGTTTTTGTTGGATCGAAGTGTTAGCGAAATACGATAATCTATCAGACGGAAATTAAGAGTTGATTTTATATTGTTTTCCGTTTGATAGTTAACGTAGCAGCGGAATATTGATGCAGGAAAATAACAGCAGAAATAACAACACAAGGATATATAGTGGAAAACCTTATCAAAACTATGATAAGATTAAAAACCACTACCTTTCAGTTTCCACTGAAAGGATTTTTGAAATCAGATTATTCCTTTTATTCCCGATATACTTGTAGGGTTTACAAACTAGATCACACAGATTCTATTTGATGACCTCTACTCAACCGGATGGAATAATCGATTCTTACCACAAACCTCCGTGTGTGCGACTTCAGCAATCTTCCTCCTGGAATGCAGTCGCTCCGTTCTTCTCAAGAGAACTCCACGCCTCAGTGCGTGCAATGCTGGCGGTGCTGCTCCTCTTCTTATGCAAGAGCTTGATTCTCCATAAGGTAGCCGCAGTTATTCTCTCTCTAAATCCGCCGCTCAGCATCCACAAGACATTTTGTCAAACCCTAGCTCTTTATATAGAGTTTGTTATGTCTTAAACTCTGGGCCCAATATCCTGGGCCAGCCCAACTGTCCAAACCCTAATGGACTTCAGTTCAATAAGACAAGACTCCTTCTAGAATCTTCCTTTCTTCTCCAATCTTCATTTAATCTGTTTATCCATCAAACAGAACTTGCCTAATCTGATCTGTAGAATATTCTTCTCCATATTATGCTAATCAGATATCTTCTTCTTGATTTCCAAATCTGTGATTAATCTTCACGAATTATCTTCGATCTCAACACGCCAACTCGTCCTAGTTGCGTGGTTCTCAAGGCTCTTTAATTGGTTCAATTCGAATCTTCTTGAACCGCAATTCGTTCGTCCCAACTTCAAACTTCAATCAATGTTCGCATGCTTGCGTTTCCTCACCTGAAACTTGCAACAACAAATCTGCCCATGGATTTCTGCACACTTAGGAAACACATTAGCTAAGTGTTTGTAATCATCAAAACCAAAGGGTTCCAACAGATTCCCCCTTTTTGATGATGACAAACACTTCTTCAATAAAACAGAAATCCATCACATGTAATTCAAACCATCACTAATCTATCAGACAGATTCATCACTAATCCAGCAGATAGATTTTTTCAGTCAGTTTCTGATAGACAGACACTTCTACGAACTCATGACAGTTCCCCCTTAAATAGGCATTAGATTTGAATTTCAGTAGTGACTTCCCCCTCAAGTGGTGCACTCATGTTATCTTCCCCCTTTTGGCATCATTAAAAAGATCACAATTTAAGAATACCCGGGTAATGGAAGAAAAACTGCAAATTGCATTATCAAACAGGCAAAAGTCCCCTTAGGGACACACAGCAAGCAGACAATCAAACAACTATCAAGCAGAAGGGAGCAAGTCAACGAAGAAAGAGTCAAAAAAAGAATTTAAGGATGATGTGGTGGGGATTTCAAAAGAGGGGGAAACCATGAGACAGAAACCAGGCTAATCCTTCACCAGTAACTTCAACTGGTCAACCAGTTCTGTGCCCACAAACCTCAACTAACGGTTTAGCTCCTTTATCTCCTCCTTGATTTGAGTCCCATGAATCATATTTATGTTTGCAGACTCCTCCATCTCCTTCATCAGCGCAGGTAACGACTCAATCGCTTCCATCTTGGCGCGCAATTCCACCTCACAGCCAGCAACAGATTTCTTCACCACCTTCTCATATAACAACTCCAAATTTGCTACTTTCTCAGTTAGAAACACCACTTTCCCAGACAGACTTCTCAACGCCTCAATCACCGCCGGTGATCCCTCGTCTGGAAGCTTGTCCAGAGGATCCACCTCATGAAGAGCGTCTGTCAGAGGAGGTGCGGGTTCATACTGGTCGTTCTTCCACCCAGAACAGAGTATAGATTCACTTCCTTTTTCGGCACATACAGCCCAAGGTGAACTAGTATCTTCTTCACAATTCCAGGGTATGGCAACCCATGCTTATTAATCGCAGCGCAGTATTTCATATACTGTAAAATCTGCTTGGGAAGGCTGATAGGCTCTTTGGCTCTTAACTTGTTAATCAGGAGGAAATCCTGAAAGTTGACAATTCCGCCAGCTGGTGTGTAGCTAGAAACTCCCTATCGATTACCAATTCCGCCACCACGGATCTCCTTTCTAGATAGCCTCTGCAAAGCCTCAATCACGTCGAGTGACCCCTCATCTGGATGCAACGGATGTTGTTCCAGAGGATCAACCTCCTGAGGTGCTGTGGGGTGGTTATCCGAGCATTCTACCATCACATGGCTTCAACAAACGTCCAACCAATATTGTCAATGGCCTCCATACCAGGAACAGTAGACATAACATTCTCCACTTCTAGCTGATGGGTGCCAAGATCCGTCTTTGCTTCTCTTCTTTATACTGTGAGAAGCCCTAGAAATTTCCTTTTATTACATCTTCATAGCCATCACTCCACTTCAAACTGACCGCCTAACATGAAATCTTCCTGGCAACGGCATCACATCCGAGTCTCATTCGTGCCATTATGATCTCCTTCTTTGTCAGAATAAATGCCTTGTAGCAGCGCCAACCTCTCACAGATATTTCATCAATCATCTGGCGTGCAGGAGAACTGTCACCATCTAAAGCAGTCTGCACAACAGACCTGTGATCATAAACAATGAGCTGCGCTGCATGCTCACTGATGATAAAGAATTTGCTCATTCGACAACTTCACATTTGAGCATTGTCATTTTTCTCATCCACAGTAGCAAAGACACGTTCTGGTGAAGCCATACTAGCCAAGGCCAACTCCCCTCCAAATTCAGACTTAGGCAGAAACTAAACCGCCTCTTGCAGTTCCCAATTTTGAATTTGCTCCACAATTTTCTGCCACATGGCCATCTGCAGGTATTAAGTGTTGCGGACTGTTCACGTACCAACACTTTGCTATTTTTCCACGCCATAAAGACAACAGCAGCATCCATCATGATGACGAACGAGTGGCAGACGCAGCTCTTGCTTTTCTCCATACATGTCAGTTTAATCGCGATAAATGTAGCACTTAGAATTTCTGTTCGTGCTGGCAGCCGCTAATCCTCCAAACGGCACTTCAATCTTGAAAAATTGAATTTAGATACGCCGAATCAATTTGCGGATAAACTTCTCTCCAATTTCAAAGAGTAATTGCCAACTGCCTCGTAACTCCCCAATTTTAGTGGATTACTTCCACGTGTCCAGCTGGGAGAAAATCTGCTTTAATTGCTTTGACTACACACCTTTTGGTTTGTTCATCTTCCCATGTGATTATGGCAGTCTGCTCTGCAGTTTCTTATCATACCTTTCTGTCCAATCACCATAAGTGCTTCATTTCTGCTTTAAGGCTAGGAGCAATTAACCTTTTCAACCTTTATTCACCAACATTTGCTTATTGAACCAGCCACATCCACTGATTGAACCAGTCTGAATCAGTTTGGAATTAACCCCGGTTCTATCTCATGGTTTTCACAAGGATTGTGGTGCTTTAGGTTTACCCAAGAGGTACAATAAAAACACCACTCAATTATGAAGCAAGCAATTCACCAAGTCAAATCAAAGCAATATCATGCGGTGTGGAGATAGCAAAAAATATGTGATGTTTCATAATCAAAGGGCTAAACAACCAACAATCAGTCTCCACACATTATAGGCTTGGGTTGGTCTTAGAGTACTTCCTTGGCATGTATTGAGGGTTCAAAATAGGAAGTCTCTTTTGGGCTACAAAGAATTATGTGCCATGCTCAGATTCTGCTATCTAGTAGTCTTATTTATCAAGCATGCAGGGTGAGCTCACAGAGAAACTTTCACACAGTTTTCAATTTCATAAGCAGTAATTCCATACCATGGAAACTTAGCATGCAACCTAGTCTAGCCAATCATTGGAGAAATCTAACATAGAATACAGGCTAGGTAAGGGATGTCATACCTAATTCAAGCCTTAGCTTCTCATAGGGCTCCCTGTGCAGTGCTTTCGTAAAGATGTGTGCGATCTGCTCCTTAGTTCTGCAGTATTCCATGGCTATGGTGCCTTTTTCTACACAATCACGCAGAAAGTGATATCTGATTTCTATGTGTTTAGTACGTGAAAACTGTACCGGATTTCTAGAAATATTAATGGCACTGGTATTATCACATAGAATTGAAACACATTCAAGATTAGCACCGTAGTCACTTAGCTGTTGTCTTATCCATATGAGTTGTGCGCAACAAGCAGCAGCTGCGATATACTCGGCCTCAACGGTAGATAAGGCAATGGAGAACTGCTTCTTGGATCCCCATGATATCAGGCATGGTCCAAGGAGTTGTGTCATCCATGACGTAGACTTTCTGTCTGTCTTGCAGCTGGCATAATCAGCATCTGCGTAGGCCACCAGACGGGCTTTGTTCTTTTCGAACTGGTGCATCTCCTCTTGCATGGCATTGACCCATTCTGGGTCCTTGAGCGCTTCTGCTACGGTCTTCAGTTCTGCAAGAGAGACAAAAGAGGCAAATCCACAAAATTGATATAAGGAGTTAAGATCTACCTGTTCCTGAGAGATATAGCACTGGTAATTCTCTAGTCTAGCTGGTCGATGAACCACTCGTCCATATCGTGTGGTTCTGAGTTCCCCCTCAGGGTTAGCAGGAGTAGGTTCAACGACCACTTCTTCTTCTCCAGGGAGCTCTTCGTCAGCTTCCACCACAGGGTTATCATTATCATTTCCATCTGGTGGATCAGCTATTTCATCTTGATCTGCCTAATGGTCTGGTAGTACTTCATCTCCCTGGTGGATATCCATGTGAGGTATTTCAGCAGTGGGTGCTGGTGGAGGTTCCCAGTCGGGATCTGACTCATTGACAAACCGGAGCTCCCCAGCATCAATCATAGTCGTAGATGGAGAATCTTGTATTAAGTGACCAGCCATCACCGTCTTATCGGATCTTACATGCACACTTTCCTCAACTTGCTCTAGCCTTAGGTTGTAGACTTTGTAAGTCTTGCTATGGCTGGAGTATCCAACGAACACTCCTTCATCTCTCCGAGCATCGAACTTACCCAAGTGTTCCTTACCGTTATTGTGGACAAAGCACTTGATCAAATGTGCTTTTCACCTTGGGTAAGCCAACTACCAATTCCATCTGATGGAGTTTGTGCAGCAGCCTCATACTTGCATGACCAAACTTCCTGTTCCATGAGATGGAGGCTTCTGCAGTACTTGATAGACACAGTTCTTCCTCATGGACAAAATCTGGATCTACGGTGCAGATTTCGTTCACACGAATTCCTCTCAGAACTGTCTTCCCTGTCTCATTACACCTCAGAATACAGTCATTAGAGTTGAATATAACTTGATTTTTATCATGTTGACACAATTGAGACACACTTATCAGGTTGTATTTCAAGTTTTCAACAAACTTACTTGCCCGATTCGGATAGTATCTAAAATTCTTACCTCTCCCATAGCTATCACATTTCCTTTGCTTTTGTTTCCGAAGATTTTGCTTCCTCCGGAGTGTTTATGGAGCGAGTTGAACCATCCTGGATTCCCTGTCATATGCTTTGAGCAGCTGCTATCTAAATACCAGGGATGGGACCTCACTCCTTCCTGCAAGAAAAGATCAGTTTTTCCGAACCCAGACAAGCTTGGGCTTACTGGGTTTAGGAATGAATTTAGCAACAGGAACATAATAAGATTGATAGTCAGCATCATGGTTAGTTATATCAATCTTTCGCATGGGCGTGCTCCTTGGTCTACCACAGATTTCTGGATCATAGTGGGGGCGAAAGTGATCGACTCTCCCTTTCTTTCTATATGCACTAGCTTTCCTTTGATAACTAGCTTCTGGATGGTGGTCTTGGGTGTCCAGCCAGTTGCGGTTCCTTTCATGTGTCTTCCTCAGTCTTGGACATTCAGTTCTATAGTGTCCAGATTGTCCACAATGCCAGCATGATCTGTGGCATAGAAGATCAATATATTTACTTCTGCCAGGTGGTGTGGATGTTCTTTTCTTCCTTGCTTGAAGGTCTATCTTTGAAGGCCTACGACTAAGGTTCTGCTTCTGCCAGATTTCATAGGCTTTCCTAGCCTTGTAAGGGACTGAGTCAGTATCATAGAGGTGACATCCATCCTGTGGACTGGCTTCCCTTCTAGTATGTCTGATGGTCCGAGGCCTTCTATTCTGCCGAGAGGATTCACCTTCTTCCACCACCACAACGCCTTTTCCTTTAGTAGCCTTTTCTTGTTCGAATCCAAGGCCTGGTCGAACAAACCTTTTTTTGTAATCCTTCTTTTCTTCTTCAACTTTCTTAGCTTGCACTTCTTTAAGCCACTCTTCTTTTAAGACTTCCTCCTCGCGTCTGAGGTTTTCCACTGTTTGAAGCAGCTCCTCATTGTTTCGCCTGAGGTCCATCAACTCATCATTCAACCTTTCAACTTCTGTGTTGAAGTCAACTATTTCATCATTTTCTATCCTCAAGCGTTTCAGCTCGTCACTTAGCTTGCTAATCTGTCTTTCTCTTCCATCACAGGTACGACACTTGCATACATGCTCTGCTATTTCTGTCTCAAGGCGCATAGCTTTGTTTGCCCATAGATTGTTCTCTTCTATGTCAGCATGATGATCCTGTTGCATTTCTGCCAGTCTGTCCTCCAGATCTTGATTTTTGTCTAACAGCTGAGCTATAGTTTCTGCAAAATCAGATTTGGTAAATACTTCATCAACAAGGGAGTTAGTTTCCATTACCTTACTAGATGTGGAATGAGCCATCAAGCAAGGCTCCTTGGAACACTTTCCATCGTTACTATCCTCATCCGAGTCTCCCCATGCGGTGAACATGGCATGAGCTGGCTTGGGGACGGATGCTTCTCCTTTCTGGACGGGTGGCTCTCTTTTCTTTCTGCTGTAGCAATCTTTTGACAGATGCCCCTTCTTTTGGCAGTGGTGACATGTTCTGTCTTCTTTTTCTCCTCGGTTTCCCCCATTTTCTCTCAACGTATCACCGTTGTTTCCGCTGGAGGAGTTACCACGACTTCCTCCTGATGGACCTCTGCTGAAGTTTTGTCCTTTGCCGATATTGGCCATCGTGAGGGCTCTTGTTAATCGGGCTATGTCATCGTCCTCCTTTGGTGACTCATTTCCATGTGCCAGATCGAGAGCCTTTTCTACCTTCAAGGCTATGGCATGGGATTTGTCTGATTGTCTCCTAGCCATCTTTCTTTCCGTGATTCCGGCTTGGCTCTGAAGGTTGGCAACCAGTTCCTCTAGTGTGATGTCCTTAATCCCCTTTTGAGCTTGCAGCGCTAGTGTCACGTGATCCCACTTTGAGTTCAAGGCTTGCATGAACTGGTGTGTGATTTTCCATTCGGGGAGCTTCTCGTTCAAGTATTCCAACTGTCCAATGATGACTTGGAATCGGGTGAAGAAATCTTCAAGGGATTCATCCTCCTTCTGCATAACAGATTCATAGTCCTTTATCGCAGCTAGTATTCTGTTTCTCTTGATATCTTCATTTCCCCCATATAATCTGACCAATCCATCATACATCTCCTTCGCGGTTTTGTGCATCGCCACTTTAATCTGATCTCCGGGAGAAAGGGCCATATATAGGACTTTCTTTGCTCTAGCATTCTTTTCAAGCTTCTTGTAGTCCTCATCCGTATATTTATCCTTAGTTTTATCCACTGGTTTTTCAGCATCTGTTGTGTCCAGTGGGATGATAAGAGGACCCATCTCGAATATGCTCCATAACTGTCCATCCAGCGAGCAGACGTGAGCCTCAAACTGGTCTTTCCACCAGTCAAACTGTCCCGGCTTCAGAAGCGGCGGTTTCCAGAACGAATCGCTAATAGACGACATACTTTCCTGCAAAGCTAACACACAAATCTAGAACCTTCGGCTCTGATACCACGTGTTGGATCGAAGTGTTAGCGAAATACGATAATCTATCAGACGGAAATTAAGAGTTGATTTTATATTGTTTTCCATTTGATAGTTAACGTAGCAGCGGAATATTGATGCAGGAAAATAACAGCAGAAATAACAACACAAGGATATATAGTGGAAAACCTTATCAAAACTATGATAAGATTAAAAACCACTACCTTTCAGTTTCCACTGAAAGGATTTTCGAAATCAGATTATTCCTTTTATTCCCGATATGCTTGTAGGGTTTACAAACTAGATCACACAGATTCTATTTGATGACCTCTACTCAACCGGATGGAATAATCGATTCTTACCACAAACCTCCGTGTGTGCGACTTCAGCAATCTTCCTCCTGGAATGCAGTCGCTCCGTTCTTCTCAAGAGAACTCCACGCCTCAGTGCGTGCAATGCTGGCGGTGCTGCTCCTCTTCTTATGCAAGAGCTTGATTCTCCATAAGGTAGCCGCAGTTATTCTCTCTCTAAATCCGCCGCTCAGCATCCACAAGACATTTTGTCAAACCCTAGCTCTTTATATAGAGTTTGTTATGTCTTAAACTCTGGGCCCAATATCCTGGGCCAGCCCAACTGTCCAAACCCTAATGGACTTCAGTTCAATAAGACAAGACTCCTTCTAGAATCTTCCTTTCTTCTCCAATCTTCATTTAATCTGTTTATCCATCAAACAGAACTTGCCTAATCTGATCTGTAGAATATTCTTCTCCATATTATGCTAATCAGATATCTTCTTCTTGATTTCCAAATCTGTGATTAATCTTCACGAATTATCTTCGATCTCAACACGCCAACTCGTCCTAGTTGCGTGGTTCTCAAGGCTCTTTAATTGGTTCAATTCGAATCTTCTTGAACCGCAATTCGTTCGTCCCAACTTCAAACTTCAATCAATGTTCGCATGCTTGCGTTTCCTCACCTGAAACTTGCAACAACAAATCTGCCCATGGATTTCTGCACACTTAGGCAACACATTAGCTAAGTGTTTGTAATCATCAAAACCAAAGGGTTCCAACAGTTTTCGTTTCTCAAAACCTTGAGATTTTCACTAGTTGAAGAGAAATCAGTTGATTCTGATTCCGAACTCTCATCTGAGTTTAGTAAAACTTTTGACAGAATTCCTTTTATCCTATCATCTCCTTCAAGATTAGTAATCTTTTGTTTTACCCAACAAGTTCGTTCATAATGGCCATATCTGCCACATTTCCTACAAATCATTAATCTCTTCTTTTCATATTTCCTATCTTCCCTAGCGATTTTACGCTGGGTTTTATCTTCAATTTTTTCTTAGAAAATCTTCTCTTTTTATAATAAGGTTTATAATCCTTATTAGGTCTTTTAGGTTTACTAAAAAAGGGTTTATGTATTGCAAACTAATCACAGAATTTACCTAATTGTTGTTTTTTCATAAAACTGTCTTTTAAGTTGTTGATTCAACTTAATTTCATTACCTAAGGCTATTCCTTCCTGGTTACAAACTCCAATAAGTTTACCGTAAGTATAACTTTCATAAGGAATAAAAGGATGATTTTGTCTAAGAATTTTCCCAATTCTTTTAGCAAATACGCTAGGCATCAATAAATTTTGATTTCCAATGAGTACAATTACATTCTGGGAGTTCCATGACTCTATTTAAAAATGTATCTTTATACCATCTAAAATCCGTAAGTGTTTTACACCTAAGGTTTTGTAATAAAGTTCTGGTACTCTCACCATTTTCAGAGTATCTTCCTATAAAATGTGTAATAATATTGACCACCAGTGTATAAACTGCATCTTTTTTAATATTATTATCTTCTTGTTTTACTTTATTTAGAATTTCGTCTTTTTCTTTTTGAGTGAGATAATTATCCCACCAGCCTTTTAATTGGCCTGTAAAAACTGATATAATCATATTAGCTATATTCTTATCAGAATTACCATTACTTTTACACACAGTTGAGTACATTAACATTTTGTGTATCACATTATGAATTCGTTGGTTGGAATACCCATCTATGTTCCATTCATAGATATGGCTACCACTATAACTATTAGTTATAATTTCATTCGTTTCTTCAATTAAGAATCTGCCGATGTAGGCCTAGGGTAATAATATTTTCCCGTAGTAGGCTTATCTGCCCATTTATGAATTTTATTAAGCTGATCTTGATAAACTCGATAAACCTATTTATGATTAGGTTCTTCTATCAGTGTATCCCTTAATTTATTATCAATAGTACTAATTTTCAAATTCTTAAAATTTTATTATAGAAATTCTTCTAGCTCCTTAATAGGTCTTAATTTAAAACCGGTGTTTCAGGAGGAGGTTAAATACTAGGTGTAGCTATTTCTACTGCCTTCTCTATTGGTTTTTGAATCTTTACTGATTGTTCATCTATTGATTTAAATAATTATTCTACTCTGTTTTGTAACTTTTCGCCTAAAACATTTAAATAAAGATTTGAATAATTATTCATTTTTAAAAGCGTATCAACTTGACATGTTACTAGTAAAGTTTCATCTTTCAATAATTTAGCAAAAGCTAAGAAACTATTAGTTTTTCCATTCTTTTCTATTTGAAAACGTTGTTGTGGCGGATAAGTCTGTTTTAAAACTTCTCATGTGCTTAATAGATAATTTCTTTCTAATACAGAAACGTATTGTTCTACATATGTAGAAATAAACCAGGGAACAAAGAATAATATTTCATAGTTTTGTTCACATACTTTATAAAATTCACTAAAAGTTTTAACTCTGTTTTAAAATATTTAAATAACCATTTCCTAAACGGTTTCCATCTATCAGAATCAAATTCTAATTGAATTATTTGTCTTGCCTGTGATCCATGACTAAAATCTATATTTTCACTAGGCATTATTAAATATCAAAATTCATTTCTGATTCGGTTATTTCCGGATCCTTAGTGTTGATTCCACTAACAATATTATTATGATCAATTATGAGTTTTTCTATCCTATCTGTATCTCTTATTTGAGACGTTGAAGCTCTTGACAATTCAAGAGGTATTTCAATCCTATATTCCAATGGTGAAATATAAGAAAACATCGAATTCGACCGACTCAGTCGAGATGATGTTCTGAGATGATGTTGATGATCTTGCCATTTCTTCAAATTGAAACAGATCCTTCTGGTGTTTGTATAACGTTAATTAAATTATTTCGATCAACTGGTTGAGGGGTCATAACCTGATCCAGTGTCCAATTTGTTGGATCTATTTCTTCCCACTTAATTTTTCTTCTAGTTGAAATAATTGACTTACCAAAATTAGATTCGATTATTATTGTTTCATTGGTTTGTTTATCCTTTATTTTACACTAGGGATTTAGTTTAAAAAGTGGGTTTATAATAGATCCGATAACAGATTGCTATGACTTCTGTTCCGGGCTTATAATTGTAACCGTCACTACAAAAAAAATTGTATATCTGCAACCAAAAATAGTGATGACGTATAAAAGTCATCACAAAATATTAGAAAATGTGATGACTTTTTCAAAGTTGTTACTGGTTATCATCTAATGTGATGATCAAAAATAATTATCGCTGATTATCACATTTTGCGACCAAAATTAGTGATGACTTGAAAAAGTCATCACATAGTATTAAAATATGCGACGACTTATTTGAAGTTGTTACCGATTATAATTTATTGTGATGACTAAAATTAGTTATCCCTTAATATCACATTTTGCGACTGATGATTTACAAATTATTTGTCACAAATAAAAATTTATAAGTATTCAAATCATTTAGTGCCCATAATATTTCAAGTTTTGCCAGATCAGTGTTATTAAAATCGGACCGGATCTGTCGATTTGACCGATTGGACCGGTAACCGATCACCGGACCGGTTCGGATCTATAATCGGATCGGAAATGCATCGACTTGGTCAAACCCGGTCAAAACCGGTTAAGACCCGGTCGGTTGAACTGGTTGACCCGGTGGGTTGACCTGATTGACCCATTTTTTCATTTAAACGTAATTTGATCGGTTCAATCGGTTCGATTTGGTCTGAAAAAATATATATTTATTTTGACTTGGACAAGACTCGAACCTAGTCTTCCTCTATAATTATCCCCTTTCATTCCACCAAGCTAACCATGATTCTTGTTTTATTATTTGTTTCAATAATGTATATTCATTTATCAAATCTACAAAATTTATTACTTACTATCAATTTAGCTAGAAATTCAATTAGGCTTAGAAATCCCTTATTGTTGTGTCTTACAAATTAAGACTAAAATTGTTATTGTTGTATTATTGATTTGTACTTTATTAAATTCTAAATTTGTTATGGTATGTTATTGTAATCAGATCATAAACATGTAATATTTATTCAAGTCATAAATAAGTTAAATTATAATATCATATATAAGTATTTTATTTTTATTATTTAATTTGTGCGGGTCAAACCGGTTCGATCCGGTTGAACAAATGACCCATTCACCCAGTGACTTGACCGGTTCGATCACCGGTCCGATTTTAATAATACTGTGCCTAATATATGTTGCAAATAATAAGTGGGATAATATTAGTTTTTAAATACACGATATAATTTTAATGAGACATCCGTTCTGGGTAGAGGATTAAGAGAAACACGTCGTAGGGTTTCTTTAACCGACAACGGCAAGGATCGATCCGTACGGGTTATTGCCCAGTTTGTCCCTTTTTGAAACTCAAATAACTCGTTTGTCCCCTTTCAAACTCAAATAACTGGATTGCCCCTTTTTGTTAAATTCTCGGCTTACTATATACCGGTAATATCAATTTTGCACATTCTCGGTTTATAATAAACCGGTAATATTGTTTTTGAACATTCTCGGTTTATTATAAACCGGTAATAATATTTTTGGTTTTTTGAAAAATTTGATTAAACACCCATCTTCGATCACTATATTTATGAGATTAACCTTTGAATTTCATTTCGAGTAAACATGAAAGTTATAGAACATTCAATTAGCTTTCTAACCATATAAAGAACATCTTAAACGGACACCGGATGACGCCTCTATGAGCTTCCGAATGTTAGCTCGGACCCCCTCGGTTTCGGCTAATTTTGATCGATCATCCATCTTTGGTCACTATTTTTATCAGCTTACCCTTTGAATTTCATTTTCGAGTAAACATGAAAGTTATAGAACATTCAATTATCTTTCTAACCATATAAAGAACATCTTAAATGGATACTGGATGACGCCTCTATGAGCTTCCGAATGTTAGCTCGGACCCTCTCGGTTTCGACAAATTTTGATCGATCATCCATCTTTGGTCACTATTTTTTTCAGCTTAACCTTTGAATTTCATTTTCGAGTAAATATGAAAGTTATAGAGCATTCAATTAGCTTTCTAAACATATAAAGAACATCTTCAACGGACACCGGATGACGCCTCTATGAGCTTCCGAATGTTAGCTCGGACCCCCTTGGTTTCGGCAAATTTCGATCGATCGAAATTAGCCGAAACCGAGGGGGTCCGAGCTAACATTCGGAAGCTCATAGAGGCGTCATCCGGTGTCCGTTTAAGATTGTTCTTTATGTGGTTAGAAAGCTAATTGAATGTTCTATAACTTTCATGTTTACTCGAAAATGAAATTCAAAGGTTAAACTCATAAATATAGTGGTCGAAGATGAGTGTTTAATCAAATTTTTCAAAAAATCAAAAATATTATTACCAGTTTATAATAAACCGAGAATGTTCAAAAACAATATTACCGGTTTATTATAAACCGAGAATATAAAGAAAATGGGTAATTCGATTATTTGAGTTTGAAAGGGGACAAATGAGTTATTTGAATTTTAAAAAGGGACAAACATGGCAATAACCCGAGGATTAAGAGAAACACGTCGTAGGGTTTCTTTAACCGACAACGGCAAGGATCGATCCGTTCGTGCACCACTCGTCTATCAAATCGGATAAATTTAAGAGAGGGCGAGAAGGTTGACTTGGGGTTGAAGGTGGGAGTAACAGAAGGGCGAATTAGGCTTACGATGTCTCTGGGCCGGACGGTGTGCCGGTGCAGGGTGGAAGAGGCAGTTATGGTGGTTTAACGCTTCGATTTGAGCCAGTTGGTCAAAGTCGATATCTATGAAGCAATTGATTATTTCTATTGGAAGCAGGGCAGCCCTCAAACCTTTCTACAGAAACTTTCTCGCTAACAAGGTAAAAGTGTGTTTTATTATGTGATGATACTTTTAGTGAAAATTTTTGTGAGGATGTTTTGCTTTAGTATTTGGATTATTGGGTTTGCTTAAAAAAGAGAATTGTTGTCGAATTAACATTTTGGTATGCTGCTATTGCCTGCTCTCATCCTTTCTGTTTAATGGGAAAACTTATGGCACTCAAACCATCAATTGGAAGATGTTAGCTCCATTCCTTGACAAGGCTACTTTGGGGAAGATAAAAAAAATTTCCTACATTTGACGACAAGCAGTTTTGTTTATTCTGTATAATCTTCAGATGAAATTGACATACTGAAAATTTAAGTAATTAAGTCCATCGAATGCATTGACGATAAAAGGTTCATCTGCTGAGAGCCTAAGATACCATTAAGTGTTAGTTAGTAAAATTTATGATGGTCATAATTAATTCATTCATCCATTTGTTGTAGGATGTTGTCCATGTAATTGGTTTCCGTAATTAAAATGCAATTTATTTTGTTGCGCTGATTTGCAGGTCTTAATGTATGTGAATAGTTTATGGATTTAAGTAATTTAATAAAAGATGAGGACCTTATTGTACTAATGTACATAGATCAACTCTGGCAGTAATGGTACATGCCATAAATAATTTATCCACAACAGGGACATAATATCCTGAACAGATTTGCTCATTTGAGATATTGGTTTCATATCAGACAGGCCGTGTGCAAGAGAATTCAATAAACCGACACAAAAAGCTAAAGTCAGAGATCAAAAGAAAAATTGGTTGGAGGATTGAGATGGGAACATCATCAAAGGGTTCGTCTCCAGGTTCGTCTGTTTCCTCTAAAGTATCCATTTTGGGTCTTGCACAATCTAGTTGTGTTGGTAAGAATGTGGGTATACTTTCATTCATCCTATGCAGTATTTGATATGGCTATCTACTTATCAAGGGAGTTATGTTCAGGGAGCTTTGGCCGGTATGAGTTACCTATTCAGCCAATGACACTACTGATTTCTTGAGTCACTGCCTCAATCTGACTCAGTAAGTTGGATGGTGTGACTTATTGACTCACATCTTTATTTTTCCATACTTTTCATTTTCAATCATAAAAGCGGCTAATCATGTTGAAGTATTATGGTGCTTGATCTGGTCTGAAATTTGGTATTTATGCTGCTTATTGTAAAGACAGTTTATTTCAATATAATTTGTGAAGTTCTATTGTCATGCAGGTTCTATAGAATCCGACGTTGATGAAGACAACCTCGATACTGAAAGATATGGCCCGTGGCCATTTCAAAATTTTGCTAGGCAGCTCGTCTTTGTTGTTTCATCTCATACTCCTGGATTATCTTAACATAAGTTGGGTCATCAGTCACTACAAGCTCCAGATGAACTATCTTGCTATCAAGAAATGACAATAATTAGATGATTCAAGAAATGGATATGTTTTTTTTGAAGTAAAAAACGGCACAGAGGCTACAAGCGGAACAAACAGCCCACGAAGGGCACCCGACCAAGAAGGGAACGACAAACAAGTTGGCCGGCCGACCGCATTGGCCGACACTAAATAACCTAATGAAACACCGTCGTGCCCTTCGATGAGATTAGGAGTCTAACTCATGAGACCTAAAAAACTAAAACACTAAAAAACTAAAAAGCTATACAAAGCGACTAAATAGGTCGCCATCATGGCGACAAAGACAAGCTCAAAAAGAGGCGGTTGAGCTGCACAATCGTCGACTTGCCAAAACGTCCACCAAGAACCACCCCCATCAGATCGACGAAATCCACCCATCACCCTCAGCCCGTCAGAGAATCCATCAGTAGCCTCACCAAGCTCCAAGCCATAACCGCCAACCAGCAAGCCACCGCCCGACCAATCGCCAACCGACCATCCTCCAGCCACCAGATCTGGAGCATCGACCACCGAACAGCAGCCCAGACATCTCGAAGCCAGCAGCACGGAGAAACAGACGAGACGACCACCTCTGACGACGAAACCGGCAAGAAGGCTATGGGGAGAAGGAAAAGGCACCGGAGATGACTTTCGGCACGAGGAAATCCGCAGTGGAGACGAAAGAGATGGAGATGGTGCCTGGCGAAAAAAGGAAAAGCAAAGTTGTAGTCGGCGATGGGGGTTCGGCGCTGGGAAGATGAGAGAAGGGGGAGGAACTCTCCCAAAAAATGGAGATGTTAGTTTTGTATATACATGAACAGAATATTTTCTTGTTTCATAAGTAGAAATTTATTTTATTTATTATGTTTGTTTCTATTTAGTTATATTTAATATTTATAAATGAATTAAATTATTTTTATTTTTAAATGAATTTATTATATTGGTTTAATTACATTTGTCTTATTTATGACAGATAATGTTGTGACGTCCTTGGTGGTTGCAAAAAAAACTTTTTGCAACGGTTTAAGTGATTGTTAAATAATTTTGTGACACTTGAAGTGGTTAAAAATATCTTTTTTGTAATGACTTGAGTGGTCACCAAATTCTTTTGTAATAACTTCATGGTCATGGCAATAGATACTAAATGTGATAACATTATCAAGTCATCACTAAGACTTTCTGCGAGGGAATCTACTGCAACGAGAACGACATGCGACAACTTCAAAAGTCATCACTTAAATACAAAAGTGATAACTTTTTGACATTCGACGATGACTTAATATCATCACCGATTTAGTTTTTTTTTGTAGTGCATGTGTTTTAATGTTTAACGTTAATGAATCCAGAATATTAACATCTGATAAAGAAAGTTGTAAATTTGGGTAAACATCAAAATAGACCGGGTCATTTCTTTATCCCCAGTCATGAAGATTATTACCTCCTGCATGAGACAAGTATGAGTTGTCTTGTAGAAATACCTTGTCGGTATTAATCCTTCTTGAATAACATTCAAGTCTGCTCCCACTGTCAACAAGAGCAATAAACCCTTTCGAGTAATAATTGTCTATTAACAATGTAATTTTTATGTGTCATTTTTGTGTTATAAACATTTCTAGCGTAGACAAGAACTGCTTGTCTTTTTCTATATCAGAAGTAGAAGTTATAACTTCTTTTCTTTTTTCAATTCTAGAAGTTCTTTGATCTAAACATTTATTATTTGTTTTAATACTTTGAATTTCTTTCTTGAGATTATCAATCTGTATGATTAAATCATGCGTAAAAGTAGGCTTTTGTACTTCTATTTTTTGCCTAATACGTTTGTAAACCTCATTCATCAAATAAGGTTTTTCAGAGTTAATTGGCTTTGCGAACTTCTTGAGATTTAGAAGTTTCTGGGACTGCATTTAGTTTATCAATAATTTTTAATCTTGACTCTGGATCTTTTTTATCCTCGAGTAATTCCATATCTGTTTTAAAGTTTAACATGTTAATTTCTAAATTTTGAAATTGTGATTGCATTTTATATAATGCTTCCTCATTATCAGAATCCTTGTTTTGACAAGGTTGACCTTTCATGCAAGGTTCACACTCTGATTCAGAGTCTGTTTCTAGGGTTTCATTTCTTAAAACCTTAAGATCTTCACTAGTTGAAGATGAATCAGCTATTTCTGCTTCTGAACTCTCATCTGAATTTAGTAAAACTTTTGACAGGATTCCTTTTATCATATCCTCTTGATCAAGATTATTAGTCTTTTGTTTTGCACAACAAGTTCGTTCATAATGGCCATAGCTGCCACATTTTCTACAGATCATTGATCTCTTTTTTCATATTTCTTATCTTCCCTAGCAATTTTACACTGATTTTTCTCTTCAATTTTCTTTTTAGAAAATCTTCTCTTTTAATAATAAGGTTTATAATCTTATTAGGTTTTCTAGGTTTAGGTTTACTAGAAAAAGGTTTGTCTATTGCAAACTGATCAAAGAATTTATCGAATTAATGTTTCTCCATAAAACTCTGTCTTGTTGTTGGATCAACTTAATCTCATTACATATGGCTATTCCTTCCTGGGTACAAACTCCAATAAGTTTACCGTAAGTATAACTTTCATAATGACAAAGATCCTTAACTGGTCATTAGTTCACCAATACTGCGACTAGTTCACCAACACTGCGACTAGTTCACCAATACTGCAAGGTTTGATCGGTGTTAACGGGCCTACTGGCGTAGTTAATTCGGTCTCTAATTCTCCATATATTGCCATAAGTCCCGCTTTAAGCTGTGAATATGCGTTTAGGGTTGCTGTATATGTTGTGAGTTGGTTAAAGATCTGTGACTTCTTCATAGTAAGTGGTGACCGTTATAAACTAACTATAATCAAAGCTTTGTGCCTTTTACCCTTTGCGAATATGATGTTCTATAGCAAATACGGTGTTCTATAGCCAACAAGATGTTCTATGTCGGCTGTTTCGGTCTTTGGTTGGGATCCTGTTCTCTCTCTTTGGTATCATAGCTGGGTTTAGCAAACAAGAATTGCTTGTCTTCTTCTTATAGGCTCGTTAACACCAGTGAAACCTTGCAGTATTGGCAGGGCCGGCCCGTTGTCTTTGGAGGCCTTGTGCGAGATATCAAATGTGGCCCCCTAGGTGCGCCTGAAAAAAGAGAAACAATACACCAAAACTACAAGTATAGTATCACAAATAAACATCTACAACAATTAAGATCACAACAACAAAAAGATAAAAAACCGAAAGCAAATTTTCTAGAAAAGCATATTGGATTTACTTCAATAGAAAATGCTCTGTCAGCATGTTACATTGCCTTCAAAAGGAATGACTAAAAGTCTGAAAATCTCAGCTGCTCTATTACAAAGAGACACCAAGCAATACAATTTACCAGAATTTTACCAAGTTGAATCAGCCAATGCAATACTATTTTCTGAACATTGATCTTCTAGCACTCTTAGATGCAAAATCATCAATTAATCTATCATAGTCAAGCTTTTCCAAGAACTCATGTTCAATAGAAATCAAAGCCAAAGCATTTAGTCTTTCTTGCGACATGGTTGAACGCAAGTAAGATTTCAATATTTTTAGCTTTGAAAAGCTTCTTTCAGCTGATGCTACTGTCACTGGAACTGTTAACATAATTCTGTATGCAAGACAACTAGTAGGATAACAATTAGCTCTTTTCAAAAAATTTAGTATTGCACTAGCTGAATCAAGCTCATTTGGTAAATGTTTTTGTAATAGTCCTAATTCATTTAATAAATCCTCACCGTTAATGTCTGAAGTGTGGCCATTCTCCAGCTTTTTCTCAAGGTTGTTGCAGCTTCTTTTCAGTTTAACAGCATCCAAGGACTTTAGCTTCTCTGCTGTAAACAGTGTTCTAAAAAACGGCCGCCTAGGCGGTCTTTTTTTAGAACCCGTTCCGTTTTATTCAATTAGGCGGTCCTGGGCGGCGCCTGGGCGGTCTGGGCGGTGCCTAGGCGGTCCTGGGCGGCGCCTGGGCGGTCCTGGGCGGCGCCTGGGCGGTCCTGGGCGGCGCCTGGGCGGTCCTGGGCGGCGCCTGGGCGGTTAAATCGGCTTCTGGGCGGTCTAAATCGGTTTCTAGGCGGAATGGTCAACTACATGTCAATAGTCAAACTTGAAGGGCTTATTTGTTAATTTTTAAAAATTAACTTATTGAAACTAGGATTTAGATTTCAATGCTTCAATTTGTATTGTTTCTGCTGCATGTTTCTTATTTTTCATAATTTGGATTTGATTAAATGTTCATATTTCTTTGCAATGTGCATGAAGTTATGTGGAAGAAGAAGTTTGTATATTAAATAATGTATATATAATTATATATTTTAAAATATTAAAATATTCGAAACCGATTAATCCCCGCCTAGGCCCCGATTAATCCCCGCCTAGGCCTTTTCGGGACCCGTCCGCCCGATTCCCGCCTAGCGTTTTTTTTGAACACTGGCTGTAAATAAGAACCCAAATGTCTCTTCATATTGCTCATATTGCTCAAACCTTTTTTCCAATGAACCGATTGCTTCATCAATTATGTATACAAAGTAATGAACTCTGAATGATACTTGACTTGATTCTTCAATGAGTGGTTCAGATGGCTGAGTTTCAGTGTCAATCTCATCAAAATGTCTTTTCTTGTAAACTTTTCTTTTCTTTTTCTTCTCTGGAAACACTGGATCAATATCCAATTCAACAGCAATCTCTTTGGCACAATTCAGAGCCTTCTCAAACCCTTCTTCTCTGTACTCTTTAAAGAATGCAATAAGTGCCTTTACACTACCCATTGCTACATCAATCCGCATATTTTCAGACTGCAATTGTTTACTAACAATATTCACTTTAGCCAAGATATGATACCAAATAACCATCCCTACAATAAACTCAAATTTTCCAAGTTCATAATCTGCTAAACACTTGGCTTCACTTTTAATACCAGAATCTGTTGCTGTCTCGGCAAGCTGATGTAAAGCTTCTCTTATTTCAGGAGCTTGAGTAACTATTGCCTTCACACTATCAACTCTGCTTTCCCACCGTGTTGTCGATAATGATTTCAAAGTGTAACCTTTTTCTGATACATTATCTTTCAAAATATCCCACCTTTTCGTAGAGTCTGCAAACAAGGTGTAGATACGTTGAACAACTCCAAAAAACTCTTCTGCTTTTTGACAAGAGTTTGCAACATCAGACAATGTCAAATTGAGAGAATGTGCAGCACAAGGTGTATAAAATGCTCTAGGATTAATGTCTAGAAGTTTTCTTTGTACACCTTTATGTTTACCCTTCATGTTTGATCCATTATCGTAGCCTTGCCCTCTGACATCATCAATATCAAGACCAAGATGGTGTAGCACATTCTTCAATTCTTCAAACAACCCTTGACATGTTGTATCATTCACAACCAAAAACTGCAGAAAATATTCTTGTACCTTTATTGGAACTGTGGAGACATCAACACACCTTATTATCAATGTCATTTGTTCTTGCTTACTGATATCAGGAGTACAATCGAGTATTACTGAAAAATACTTGGCTTCTTTTATTCTTTTCAGGACTGCACCTTTGATTTCAGCAGCTATCAAGAGTATCAACTCGTTTTGAATCTTGTGACTGAGATAATGAAACTGAATTTCATGATTTTGTTTTCTACGTAAATGCTCCTTCAAGGTCGAGTCCCATTCAGCAACCATTTTAACTAAAGCCATAAAATTTCCATTGCTTTCATCATAAATCTTCTCATTAGTTCCCCGAAATGCCAAGCTTTGTTTAGCTAAATATTTCACAACTGTAAACAATCTTTGCAGTACATTCCGCCAATGTTCAGTCTCTATTTTGATTTGATCCTGCAAAACTTTGTCAATTACTTGATTAGTTTTCAGCCGCACACGTAACTCAACCCAAATCAAGTAATGAGTTATATGGTCTGAACTTCTTTCATGTTGCTTCAAACTGTGATAAAGATGCCCCCAATCCCTTATTCCATCATGTGCTAATTGAGTTTGTTGCCGTTTGGTCTTGAAGACTTTACAACAGAAGCAGAATACTTTGTCAAGATCCTTACAATACACAAGCCAATCCCGATGATGCTTCTCCCCATTTGATAAGTACATGGTATAGAATTCAGATGTGAAACGCCTTTTCTTTTTTTTTTTTATCTTTCGGACCTTTTCCTGTCAACACATCTCTTAGAGGACCTTTTTTCACCAATAAATCCCTCCATTTAGGAGCAAGATTATCCCAATTTTTAGGATCAAAGATGTTGGGAATATCATCATTCCCTTCCAAACCAAGCTCCATAGTTTCTTCTACATTAACATCAACATCTTCTTCAAAAGGTTCCTCAATTGGATGCTCTACATTTTCTTCTAGACCAACATCAATATCTTCTTCAAAAGGTTTCTCTATTGGTTGCTCCACATTTTCTTCTACACCAACATCAACACTAACATCTACATCTACATCTGCCTCTATATCCCCTTGACATTGTGGTTCCTTCCCTTTCTTGAAAACAAATTTGTCCATAGCTCCTGATTGACTTTGACTAAACTTGTCTCGTTCCTTTATTCTTTTGCGTTTGGAACTACCCGATTCTTGCTTTCTTGTAGAAGCCATTCTAACATTTTCAAAATTCATCACATTAAACATAGTTGATAGAATGATAGTTCACAAGTTAGAAAATGAAACTATGCATTCAGTAACAGCAAGTGAAACTTGCATAAACTTATTACTTTAACAAAATGAAACTAAGCATTCAGTAACAGCAAGTGAATTGTGAATTCATATAACTATTAACTAAGCTCATGCAGCAAGTAAAAGGAAGTAATATAAACTAATTGTAACACAGTAACAGCAACTAACAACAACTAATATTTAAATTTGAATGAAACTATTCTGTAAATAAACCAACAACTAAACTGCAGCAGCTTGAGCTTGACTCCAGTAAGCATATATAAATTTCATGCGAGAATAAACACAGAATATGAGTCACAAAATATGATAATTATCAGCAGAATAGACAATGACTATGACTCTATGAGTGTGAAGACAGCACAGCAGTCAGCAGCTAAGAAGCAGCAGAGAAAGCAATTTTATCAGTCTGCGAGCGAACAGCGAAGTCAACAATAGACTAGTGAACCCTAAAACGACCAAATACACATGAAAGTATGAAACGCGTGTCTCGTTATCACTAACCTGGAAATCGCAATTCCGTTCTTCGTTCTTCGCAATTCGCGTCGCAATTCGCACTGCACTTTTGTCGCCCAATTTTTGAGGCCCCGTGCCTTTGCACTTTTAGCCCACGTGATGGGCCGGCCCTGAGTATTGGTGAACTAGTCGCAGTGTTGGTGAACTAGTCACAGTATTGGTGAACTAGTGGCCATACTAGCCCCAGTTATGAATCTTCGTCCTCAAACCCAGATCTTTACAACAATATGAGTAGTTACATGTTTTGGGTTTAGCTGGAGAGAGAATTGGATCCCAACCGGACACCGGAACAGCCGATAAAGAAAGGCACCTTTGATTGCTTCAAACATATCATTTATGTCTAGCTCCACCACATCTTGTGAATCCTGAAAATATTTTGGCTTTGATGTTGCCATGGAAGTATCGGTTTTCCTGGAATTATGAGACATACTCTCATTGTCAAGACTAATAAAGGCCGTTCTTCAGTTCTTCTAAATAGGCTGCTATCGGCTCTTTCTTTAAACAAATTTGAAACTTTAACTTCATTTTGTTCGAAATATACTGCAAGGATAAGTCATTGGCCTTTCTTTGTTGTTCTTCATAGAAAGCAATTTTAATGTCAATATTACCGACTGGTATCTTAATCATATATTTTCTTCATCTATATATCAGTTTTTACCATCTTATCCCACAATTTTAAGTAAGAGTCCCATTTAATACAAGATATCTTGTCTTCTGTATAACCAAAGACCGGTACCCATTTCCATATAGATGGAAAATTTGGTAAAGAATATGAGTGAATATGATTCTTCCAAACTTAATTCTTTATCCTGATATTTCAGGACTCTAAGTGAAATCGTTAACAATTTAGAGAACTTATTTTTAGAATCCTCTGAAAGAACTTCTTCAGAAGTGCTAAAATATTGTCACCATTTGGAAAACCATGTGGGAATATCGGATTTATAAACTTCCGAGCAAATTTTGATGAACCAAGAATGTTCGTATCTTGGATTCTCACATAATTGAACTTTTCCAAAGGCATCCATATAATCCCACAAATTATATTTAATGGTGTCTTATTCTGAGCAAAACAGAACTCATTCGTCCTTAAAGGTGATCAAATTCCCCAATCCGGAAGGGATATTACCTTCTTGGTAATAGTTTTGCTGAAGTTATAATCTTATTTCAATGCATAAGGTTATTCTTTCTTAGGGGCAAACTCCAATAAGTTTTCTGTACGACAAATTTAGTAAAATTATGTTTTTTTATTACATGGGTTAGTTGTTAGATGTTAGTGTGTTAGAAGTTAGGAGGATTCGAAACCGAGACACCAAAGGTGTGGGCAGGCCGCCTCCACTAAGCTACGCCCTAATCCTCAAGTAAAAGTATGTTAAATTAAGCTAAGCTAAATTGTAAACTAAGCTAACCTAAACGATCTAAGTCAAACTAATCCCACCTCAACCAGTCTAAGTTAAACAAAACATCTAAGAAGACACGACGATCGAGCTGTTTTCTCATCTAAAGATGTGCGGCGGAGAAATGTAAATAGAATGAACAAGATTATACAAGCATCAATGATTTCACATGAAAACGTAATTTAGAATAACAACCTAACAGTGAATGGCATGAGGGGGAATTTCTAACAGATCTCACTGAATATGAATCTAGACGCCTGCATCTTCAGATGATAATTCTTGACCACAGCTCTCTTGTAAATTGTTGTTTGCTTCTCATCCAATAACTTGGGCGGATAGAAACCACAAGTTCAGAAAATTAGTCATAGTAACCATTAGTGTGGATTTGGATCCGGTGTAGCAGAGCGATTTTGCTGCGAGTATAAAATGGCGTCGTTTCAATCAAAATGGCGTCGTTTTATTATATTTAAAAAAATCAACCAAAACGGCGCCGCTTAATTATATTCAAAAAATATCAACCAAAACGACATCGTTTGATCCAAACGACGCCATTTTTCATTCGCATCAAAATGACTGCACATAATCTTTTTCCCCGCAGTGCGCAAGACAATTATTTTCAGCATATTTTGAATGACCATATACCTTCCCTTCTCTTGTACTAGTGTCCATGTCTCTAGCATAAACTTCATTTTCTTTGAATTCTGCGTCATCAGCTCTTGTGTCCGGATTGGAGACAAAAAGTGACGAAATACGAATACAAAACTGTTAACTATTTCTGCAGCGGTTTTGTATTTGGTGACGACTTCAGGAGAAGAGAGATCGAGCTCCCTTCTCCTCCCTCTCTCCATTTCCACTCAGCGAACGACTCGTCAACACTGCGAACACACGTATCATATGCAAAAAATCAATACAAGCTCATGAAATTCCCTAAAGTAAATGACTCGGCAACCGACAGAGAAAAAACTAACCGAACATCTTGCAGGGTGCGCCTAGGGTTACCAGAAGGGGAGGTGAGATGCTGCGGTAGGAGATGAATGGAAACGGTGGTGAAAATGACATAATTGACAGCGGAGTTTTGTACTTAACGCCAGGGGAAGACACACTACACCATTTTGACACTAATGCAACAAGACATGACACGCCGTTGCAAAATACACGTTGCATAAAGTCTATAGCAACACGCGCCTTCTATTGCTTATATTTTCCGTTGCGTAAGATACCTAATGCCACGCATCAAAAGCCCCCGTCGTCTCCCTCGTTGCGTAAGACCACCTAGGCAACATTTAGTTACGCAGCATACCATTTTACGTTGTTTAAGAGTATTACGCAACAACCTCCAAAACAGCATATGAACATCCGTTGCATAAGTAACATAATGCAACATGATCTATAGTGACATATGGTGTTGCATTGCGTAAGATATCCTGCATTTTAAAACAACACGAACACCTGCGTTGCGTTGGATATCCTATGCAACAACCGTGTTTTGTAGTGACATATTATTTTATCTATTGCAACACACGTTTCTGTTTTCGTTGCGTAAGCCTATTTTCAATTTGGGAGGTAAAATTTAGGAAAGGAGGGAATGAAAATTATGCACCAAAATTGGTTTTTGGGTTTCCTGCTAGCTCTATTGCAACGTAACTACGTTGTGTCGTTGCGTTAGGCAAAAATGAATTTATGGGAGGGTAACATTTCGAAAAGGAGGGAATGAAAATTTAGTTCCAAAATTTTCGTTTATGCTCCCGCCTTTATCTAATGCAACGATGTCATATATAGTCGTTGCGTAAAGTAAATATTCAATTTTGGTGGGAAATTTTGGAAGAATTGTGTATGAAAAGTAGATGAAAAAATGAAAATTTTGGTGCCAAAATTTTCATTTTGGGTTCCCGCCAGACGTAACGCAATAGGCACTTATGCAACGCGGGGTTTCATATTGCAAAAGTGAGGGTTACAAGGGTTATGAGGGTTTCGAGGGTT
This sequence comes from Rhodiola kirilowii, assembly GCA_033675215.1. Lineage (NCBI taxonomy): Eukaryota > Viridiplantae > Streptophyta > Magnoliopsida > Saxifragales > Crassulaceae > Rhodiola > Rhodiola kirilowii. The sequence goes on from CM066195.1 coordinate 37,481,336, forward strand.
ATGAGAGGGTTATGCAATATTATGCTATGATTTAATTGAGTGATCAAACAATACATAAGGGTTATGTGATGTTATGTTACAAGTAATTATTGTTAGATCAAACAATGCATGAGAGGGTTATGCACTATAATGACAATTGTTACATCAAACAATGCATGAGAGGGTTACACTACAAATTTTGCAAAAAATTCCGACGTCAAGAAATCGCCGGAAAATGGACGGAATGTTGACGGAAAAGGTGTAAATTCCGTCAACGTTCCTTCAACAAAGTTGGTGACGGCAATTTCCCCGACGGTAAAACTTTTCCGTCGACATTTTGTCGTTTACTTTCGTCACTGTGCCGTTGACAGTCAGTCATAATTCCGTCACTTAAAATTCCGTCATCACTCCGACAAGTATCCGTTGAAAAACTTCGTTAAAACACCGTCTAAATTTCGTTAATATACTTTGCGTCTAAATTCCGTCTTCATTACGTCAACATTATTTTCCTTCCAAATTCCGTCTACATTCCATTAATACTATTTTCCGTCATTATTCCGTCTTACTTCCGTTGATATATTCCGTCCATTTTCCATCTTACTTCCATCAATAACAATTCCGTCAATATATCGTCTCTATTACGCTACTTAGGATTGCGTTATCTTTCCTTCATTATTACGCCATTTATCATTCCGTCATTTTTCCATCGATATGCCGTCAATTAAATACCATCGAAATTCCATCTACATTCCGTCATTCATATTTCTGTTTACATACCGTCCCTTTTCCGGCACATTTTGAAATTTCCTTTTTTTTGAATATATTATTTTAATTAAATTATTTACTATTTAATATTATTTCAATTCCGTCATTTTTTTAAAAAAATTATTAAAATTTGAAATTTCCATATGTAATTAAAAATGACGAGTCAAATAAATATATCAAATTCGAGTCAAACAAAATTAAAATGTCTAATTGCCGCGATTGTCTTCATTCAATCCATGATTACGCGGATCAGGGTTGTTTCATCTGAGCTTCGACTGGATGGAGGCTGGTATCCAGGAGTACTGAGCATCCTCATCATAGCAGCCAGCATTCATCATCTGATCCATACTGTCCTTCAAGGCCTCCTGTCGGGATTCCATGCGCCTCAAATCAGCCTTCTGTCGGGATACTATGCGCTCTAAACGCGGAATCAGCTCCTGAGTGGAATCGTCTGATGATTGGCCCCTTGCTCTGTGCGAGCTGGCACACGACTTGCTGCCCGTCGAAGAGAACTTGTCCGACACTAATGTGGCTGCAGGACCATACAAATAAGGTATTCCCGACCTCGGATGAACTCACATGACAGTTGCAGCGACCTCTATCAGCTTATCATCCGGTACCCTTTCATCTGCAACGCGATCCTTTAGGACCAGAGCTTGAGCATCAACAAGTTGTTTCTGCACATTTGTACAAATGAAACAAAAAAATTGCGATGAAGTCCCAAATAAATGTAATCAAGTTATACAATAAGAAACATATTAGTTGTCAACACTGATTATACAATATAATCAGATAAACAAATGTAATAAACAAATATAATTTGTAAGTGTATACCCTTTTGTTATCGGCGTCGGGTATCAAATACGTCCCATCCTTCCGCTTATATTTCTTGTCAAAAATATCAGTTGGCAACACTTGTCTTTCATTATCCTTTTCCTGCAAATATAATGATAAATGTATTATAATATATTATATTAAAAATTGAATTATTCTAAAGTATTATGTATTACCAGCTTTGCAAAGTGAAAGTGTGCTGGTTTAGACCCAAATGCGTGCAATGCTGGGCCGTTTCTGGCATGATGGACAGAATAAGTTTGCTTGTTATTTTCACTGCGGGCTTTGAATGCTGGGTCGGTGTTAAATCGAGCTCTTCCCGCAGCTTTGTGATCTTCAGTCAACCATTTCGGGCCTTTCATTTTACCGGTTCGTAAACCTCTCCAGGTATCTTGTAGAATCTTAGCCGCCTTCTTCCTGAAGTTGGCCTCAATTTGGTCGGTGTGAATGGGATCCCACCGGTACAAGCTCTACATATAACAATTACATAATTGTGTTACGAACAATTTAATAGAAACATAAAACTTTGTAATCGAAAACAAATAACCCAAAAAATACGCAACTACTATACTTTTACTTCATTTTACCTTGAAGTGTCGAAACCACTTCACCGGAGCTTGTGGATCACACGTCTCCATTGTCGTCCAACCAATCTTAAATCCAGGTCCCATACATTGAAGCCCGATTTTGTTAACAGCGCAAGGGGGGTCAAAGCTGAAAAAATACAAGGTATAACATTTATAATATGGTTAGTATAAACAAACTGCACAAATTCATGTACAATAAAAACTACTCACTTGTCATCCCCAGCTGGAATAATCCAAGGCCGAGTATCATGTGGCATCGAACCCAACGGTGTCTCTTCACTGGGTCCGCCACCGGCCGAAGTCCCTCCTCTAACGAACTCTGGTCAAATTGCATCATCATGATCGTCATGGTATGCCGAAGGTGAGGCCATCTCTTCGGCATCCTCGTCAACCTCCCTATTACCCACCACCATATTGTTAATTAATTCCTCAAAGTTGTAATCATCCACTTCTGGTAAGTTTATGTCTTCATCCATATGATCCAAGGTAGGGTCCGGTACATGCATCGAAGGTTTGTAGTGGTCTGGACTTGGACGTTTGTCCTCGGTTGACGCTAGTGTACGTTGCCTGTCCACATCCCCTTGTCTCGCAGGGGAATAATCCTGTACCGGAACAGAATGTCTGTACGCATTGCGATGTTGACTAGTGTCCCCACTCGAATGCTGATGTTGCATGTCCTGACGCAGCTGTCTTGGTTGGCGTACATCAGTTAGCCGCGTTTGTGATGAAGTCTCAGTACCTCTACCAGCCACAGTTTTCCTTTTAACGTGTACATTGCGTTTGAGTGGTGCCATTTACCCTGCCACAAAATTTAAAATAGTATTTTTAAAACACAAATATACCACAATGTTATCAATCAAGCAAACACACATTGTAAACCAAAGCAGCAAGTATGACAGCTTTTATTTTAACCCAAATTGTATCAAAACTGTGACATTAAAGCCAACATTGAACCTAAGGACGATGAGCTACAGGCATTTCAAGACAAGCTCAATGTGACAAGAATCACAAATTGTACCAAAAGGGTTACATTGTTGTATGAACTTACACGGATAGATTGTGAGTTTCAAATCATTCATACCTGAAACAAACACACAAGACCACACGCCGAACAAACAAATTTGCTTCTTGAGCTGGAAACACGCGCATATCATTTGCCACACTTTTGATACAATCTGGGTTCGAAAAAACTTAGAATCGAAACCAAATAAAGAGACAGACACACACTTGACACTTTATACGACAAACAAACAAACGCCGAGTATCCGGAGTACTGAAATGAAGCTGACAGGAGAAAGACGATGACTTTTCCATACCTGGACAACGAACCTTGCTTATAAAATCGGCCAAAATCGGAATCAGAACTCGGTGGCGTACAGCGTATGATTATGTTCGAAGACGGATAATGAGGGTTTTCCACTGCGCATGTAATTTCAATTCGCCCAAACAAAATGCAATTAGTTTATTTTAGGGAAAATTTCATTGTATAGGCGGGCAAATACGGTGGAGTTTTTTTAGATAGTAATACGACAGTGCTTCTATACATAAACGCTGTAATTATTAACATATGACAGCGCTTAATAAATTAAACGTCGTTGTACATGTTACTTATTATGGCGCTTAAATTGAGGCGCTGTAGTTTATTGGTTTTTTACAGCGCCTACACATTAAGCGCTGTCCTAAGTGTGAAGTACAACAGCCCTTATTTGTAACGCGATGTTGTACACATCGCATATATATTAAACGCTGTTTACTTTTAATTTTTTCAGAAAATAACATTAAACGAAACATTCCATCCATTTGCATTACAAAAAAACAAAATTAATGATCACAAATAAAAAAAGTTCAATGCTTACTTAATATTTATTAATTGATTTTCATTTACAATTTATTGAACATGTAAAACATACGTACGTCCGGTATTTGGCATTTCTTGCTTCACTCAGGACGATTCGTTAGATTCTTCTTCGATATCTAGATTATCAGCTATGTGCTCATCGTTGCCGTCTTCTTCGGTGTCGTACTCGTAAACCTCATCATCAGCGAGGTCCCCTAAGGATCCGATTACGTTGACCAATACAGGCATTTCAGTTTCCATTTCACCCTCATCTTGGAACAGAACATTTGCTACCTCCATGTCGTTTGCGTTTGTTGGTTTCACGGGACAAATTACAACCCAACCCTGATTATTTTGTCCAGCTAATCCTGGAAACTTCACATAGTAAACTTGCACCGCTTGCTGGGCAAGAATGTAAGGGTCGTACTGGGGGTAGGGTCTATGAGTGTTCACGATGACAACCCCGTTAGACGGGTATGACCTAACAAACCGAGGGTCGTACCAACGACACTTGAACAAGACAACCTTTAGGCGATGGTTGGTTCTACATCTCATATGAATTATTTCTTCAATCACCCCGTAGTAGTGTGTACCATCTGTTCCTTTCACATAAACATGGCTATTCATTGTGTTCCTCCCTTCACCATGACTTTCAATGTGAAATTTGTAATTGTTCACTTTGTATGTAGCCGAACATGCAACGTCTGATTGAAATCCAGTGGACACGTAGTGAATCCACTGTGGTAGTGCTAGTGTTTCGCCAAGCTCCCAAACCTGAACATAACATTGTGGATGAACATGTAAGTACAAGTACATTTTCATTTGCTATATAATGAAACGAATTTAAGTTGATTAATTACACTTACATGGGATCACAGCCATTCTGGAAATTCCGGTATTATACCATTGTATATTTGCTGATAAGTGAATCGCGGGCGTCTTTGTCTTAATTCAGTCTCAAACAATGCCAAATATTGTTCAAGTTCAAGCGCGTTGCTAAAGATGTAATGAGTTGCTTTTTTAAATTCTCGGCTGTCTAATACCCTTCGTTTAATTTTTCTACCACCGACTCCCGGGTAATTGTATATAGAAATTTGAGGATCTTCGAAATCTGATGTCGCTACGTCATTTCGTTGTAAGTGTACCCCGGTCGTTGTTAACTCCGGATCTAGGTAGTCGGATCCCAAATACAAAGTCTCCAGCTGTATGTATGTGTTAACAATACTGGCTTCCACCTCAGCTCTGTTTCCTTTTTGTCCCAATTGTTTAAGACGGTATATGAAACGCTCAAACGGATACATCCAACGGTAGTGTACTGGTCCGCCAAGTAGGACCCCATCAGCCAAATGAATTGGTAGGTGTTCCATAGAGTCGAAAAATGAAGGAGAAAATATTGTCTCCAGCTTACACAGTGTGACCGCTATGTTGTTCTGCCAATGTTCCATTCGCTCTTTGTGAAGTGGAACACTGTCAATCATGCAATTGGACCTTGTGTTTTCTCATATCCTGTTATGCTATCCTTATCTACTATCATGATCTATCTTATATTATCTCGTTATGGGCATTGTTCGGTTGAAACCCTCTCAAAAGTTCAACAATTTTAGATCTCAAATCACACCATTAGATCATGATACATCTTTAAATATGTATGTGACACATGTCCAAAAGGTAAAATCAAATTTGGTGACTTTGATTTTGCATTAAATGCATCTTAAAAATGCACATTAGACACATGTCACCACTACAATGATTTGGTGATTCATTTTAGAATGTGAAGATTAAGGTCTCAAGATCTCGAGAAAAAAAAAAGAGGAATTGTCACTACAGCGCTCCTCGTTTTGTTATACTATATCATTTTTTCATGTTTCAATGATTTATTATAAATTATTAATGGAACCCACTCCACCAAGCCGATCTTACCCCACCTTATTGTATTTTATTATGACTCTTGATCATAAATCATCCTACGGAAATTGTCATATCAGAATATATAGATTTGGTGAGAACTTAAACATTTCATATCCATTAGATCAGGGGCGGACCCCAAAGGAAGTGTGACAAACGAAAAATCTGCCAAGAAATTATCTACCATTTTGTTGCGAGGTACACATACTTTTCGCTATTTTATATTTTTAAAAGGAAAACTCTTCAGTATATTCAATCAGTAATTCTCTTTCGAAGAATGAATTAGTAGTTGTCGTTTTCATCTAAATGAAATCAAATATTATAATCCTTATGTAATTGACTCGAGTACAAAACCCCAAAATATAGCTGGTTCCGCCCCGTGTTAGATTAAATCATCTACGCAAATAGTAATAATTTAATTACAATAAAGATTAATTTAGGGCATAATACTCAACTAAATAACTTGATTACACAATCTCAGTCAACAAAATCCCATGATTTTTGACAACCGTTGCATTACTACGAAAATATTCTATGTTTTACTCTTAGCCCGTCTTCTAGTTGTTCAAGGTTGTGATGTCTATACGAGTTTGAAATTCGTGGACTTGAACACGACGTTCGAGATTCTGAGCACAACTGTTTTGATCTCACATATCCCTTCTTTATGGTACCACGAGTTTATAATTCGTGGATAAAGTCATGATGCTCGTGATTTTGAGCACCAAGGCTTTGATAGCATTGTTATTTGTTCATGATATTTGTGGATGTGTTCTCCGCGTTTGCGATTTTGAGCACCAAAACTTTGATATCATCGTTATTTGTTCATGATGTTTATGGTTCTGTTCTCCATGTTTGTGATTTTGAGCACCCAACATATGTGTGGCTATATTCTAAAACACGAATTTTTTCATTATATGTATAAATATTTATAGTGTAATGAATTCTAACCTTTGAGTTCAAAACCACGAACATCTGAAGCATATTCACGAACCAGAAGGTTTCATTGACATATTCGTTCAGAGATTCACGATTTTGGGAGATTATAGGGATGTAGCCGACTATTTAGTAACGAAAGAAAAGGAAATCCTTTTAGGAGCGAGACGTTTGTGATTTTTGTTGACGGATACGATTATGGCAAATCTGTTTTGGAAAATCTAAGGTTTGAATTGTGTGAAACGTATCACTGGCCCGATATGTTTGTGAGTTTAATTTATTAAATTATATTTATCATTATGTTTATACTCTTATGACTCATTAAATTGACTAAATCGTTAATTAATTAATAAAAATCTTATATAATCTTAACCATTTAGATTTTAGAGAATCAAAACCTAACGCCTTTTAATTCTGACTTAAATTCTAGCATATATGTGCATTATTCATTGGATATGAAAAAAATAGTCCTACTTTGCACTACCTTATCTTCTTATGACAAATTTATCCTTATCCTATTCATTATAACCCTTATAAAAAGTAGGCCTTAGCATTTGGCCCAATGTCAAAATGAGCCCTAGGGCGGTCCGAGTTTGACCCTGGCCTTACGTAGTCCCTATTATGGCACGGCCCGAAGTGATTAGGGTCGGGCTAAGGTTTCAATTTTTAGGCCCGGCCAAAATACGTGCTCGATTTAAAATTGCATATTCATTGATTTAAGGATGTTCTTGGTATAAAAATAAAGTGTTTTTTCACATCCATCAAATCCCAAACGTCCAAACTAGTAGCATTTGCGTTTAAAGAGTTATTGGTGGATTAATTAGTCATCCAATTAGGGCCGAAATTAGCCCGAGCCCGACCGTAGCCCAAAAAGCCCTATGAAATGAAGGGTCAATAATGACTTTAGAGCGATGAATTTTTTCAGGGCCCGACCCGCCTATAATGTGCAAAGGGCTAGGGCTCACCAAAATCCCTACTCGACCTGGCCCGATAGGGTTAGTGCTTACCCGGCTCGATCGTTTGCTGACATATAACTAAAATTGAAATATTGCCTGAAAATACTACTAAAAGTATCTCAACTTTTTAGTTCCTTTACAAATCCTCCACCCAAAAATGTTAGTGTTAATTCGGCCTTATTTCTTTACTCTTGTCTCCATTTTGGTTAAAAATAAATAATTTGAGTAATTCGCAGTCGCAAAGTTAACAATGTTTTGACTCTTTGCTAATTTTCATTTAAAATTATCATCAAAATTTTATTCAAAATTATCGAACATTACTTTAGAACAAAATGATACTTCAAGCACTAATATATATTACATACCAATATATAAGCTAACTAGTAATTTTTCTTCTCACTTAACAATGTTACAGGCTAAACCGAGGTCCTACCCACCAAACGATTGGGGTATCTTCAAACGAGTACTCACTTTTGCCGTTGGCATTTCCACACACGTGCCACATCCATTGTACTAGGCTCAGGATGCAATGTGGGCTCTGATACCATGTTGAAATTGCTGACTCGTATGAAATTGCATCCCTATATTGAATTCAAAAGCTTAGGCTTGAGAGTCATAATTTGATAATCCAATATAAGTTAGCAATTTTTTTACTTATTTAGCAATATAAGAGAATTTCTTCAAGTGCATCATTCCCAATACTACAATTTCATTCAAAGATGTTTTTAGAATGTGAATGTTTAACTTCTTTTTTTTTTCTTTTTTTGTTGTAGAAATTGTAATATACATCATGAATTTTATTGAAGAATATAATGAATTTTATGTTGGGCATCTCCTACATGGAGAATGAATCCGCACCCTGTATTAAAAAGGATTTGCATACATCAGTGGATCCGTTGGAACAATGGAAACAGCAGTCTGTAATAATAGAGAATTCATTGTGGAGGACGATTGAGCGAGTATCCGACATGACTCACTCAATGCGACTAAACTATGTTTAAGAGTCGTTTCTCGTAAGCTCCCATGATTTGATCTGCAACTGCCCACATTATAGCTTGGCCAGGCGGAATCCTCATGAGTCGAGGCACAAGACCTTTCCATAATGCATTAAGGCCCTCCTCCACGTATATGGTTCGAATGGCGTGGAACATGCCATTATACTTAAGTCCATCATCGCTGCGACTCTGGGCCATTAACCGCGTTTTCACAACATCGAAAGGACCTGTGCAGAGTGGACCGACTGCTCCAGCTAAAAATCCCGATATCATGGATTGCCAGGGCAGGAGGACTTTCCCATCTCCATCGTGTTTGTTCCACAGGAGAATGTCAAATGAATTTTTGCCTGTGAACATGGCAGCCTGATTTGTTCCATTGCGCATAACAGTTGGTGCAGCTCCAGCCCAGAGGCCTAAAATGCCTTCTTCTCGAATAATTGTGCGAGCGCACTGCACGGGTCCCTTGTACTTTAGAAGCTCCGAACTCGATCCTCGCTGTTGCTGCAGTCTAATTTTAACCACCTGCGATCAAAACATAGGTTAAATTCACATTCCTGTAATCTCATGTAGTCACAAACTCACATAGCATTTTAGAACACAACATCTCTGTAGTCTGGCCTTCACTGATGCAACTCATTCAAAATTTATTTTTCTAATTAGCGTCCAAGAAATTAAAATATGCGTCTTCTGAAATAAAGTAATAAATTTATATTATCAGTAAAATTAAGAATGTGATAAAGTCCGTATAATAGCTGATTATTACTATTACCTAACTCCTTGAGATAAAATTCAACCAGATTATCATCTCAAAATTGTAAACAGAGAATAAAAATAGAAACCAGGAATGGTAGTTGTTCGGAATATGAAAACAGTGACTAAATTAGAGAAAAAAATGCAAAAAATATGATACGGAGTATTTGTTCACTTAAGTTATTGGGAATGTATAACTACCCCTTTACCCCACCATGATTTTTTTCAATTATAAGAAGTCATTAAAGATGATTAAAAAAGGTATGTCTCCTCATCATAAATTTTTTTTATCATAAAATTGATCATTGGATGACCAAACACACAAAAAAAGTCATAAGATGACCCAACAAAAAAATTTGGTCATGAGAAGCAACCAATCAGAACATGTCATATGTACTGTTTTAAAACTTTTTCAGATTAAATTCGTAACTTGTAACACATTTATCTTGAAAATTAAAGAGTCAAAAATAAAATAGAAAATATCAACATTCATAATTGTATGAGCTCTACAAATAGATATCCATATTGTCATATTTTGATGTATGTTTAAATAATTTTATTTTTCCATTGATAATTTTATATGGATATGAGAGAGGGATGATGAACTTTTTTTTTGGTTGGCATGAGTGGGCGTGTCCATGATCATGAGTCATAACTAGATGAGAAATAAAATGAATAAAAAAATGAATGACATATTTTTCTTAATCATGGTGGAGATGCTTACACAAAACAAAGTCCTTAATTAAAAAGCGTCTACTTTGCCCAACCTCGACTAACGATAAGCTGCCCAAGATTCCATAACACTTCAGTCATCAGGACTAGATGCGGACGCATGTGTATGCTAATGGGGTATGGGGCAGCTGCCCCAGTCAAATTTTGTAAATCTTTCCTAATATATGATTAATTTAACAAATACCCCCATTAAATTATATGATTTACCCCCAATTATTTTTGGATATTAAGCTCTTATTAACTTTGAAATAAATTTAAACTATATTCTTACTCAAAATAAGCTTGACCTTATAACCAATCAAAATAAATCTAACTCCAACCTGAATAAAACTCCAACCTGAATAAATCTTATAACCAAACAAATACTAATCAAGTTGATATTACAATTAGGTTTCAAAATCTTGACGTTTAACTTTTGATTCTTAGAAAGATGGAGAGATTGGAAATGAGCGGTGACAAGACAATTTGACAGGTGATTTAGAATCGTTATTGGCTTTCTGAAGTAAAGTCATTTTTGTGTCAAACCCAACTGTCTACAAATCCTCTGTCTCGCTAATCCGCATAGAATGTAAATTTCATGAATATATTCTGAATGCTTTGAGATACTGTTTAGTACAACTTAATAATTTTGTTGTATACGGTGTTTCTTTGACATGTTTTTTAGGGGTGATAAATTGCATATAAACGGAAGTCACATAATTTTAATCATAAGTCAATATGTCACAAAAGTCTCTATACAATTTTAGTGTAGCCCCCGATCAAAAAAATTTGTGAGTCCACCACTGCGTCAGGTTCCATAACCAGTTTAATCCGACAAAGAGAATAGAAATCCAATCAAATAGTAGTATCCTATATTGCACAAACACTTCAAAACAGTCATGTGTTCTTGTCGCACCCGTATCGAACACACGACACGCATTTGACGCACGTATTGTATGTACCTATTCAAAAAGAATGAATCTTGACTTTCGGACATTTTCGTTGAGGACAGGGACGGTTCTAGCTAGGTCCAGGGGGGTCCACGGACCACCCTAATATTTGACAATTTTTTTTAAATATAATATTATATAATTAATTTTAAATTAGAAAATTAACATATTTGGAATTGGGCCATTAAAAACTGTAAAGGAACCCGTTCGTTTTCTCCATCTGCGGCAGCGACATTCAGGGACGGTTGTAGGGGTGTTCAGGGGTCCGTGACCCCTCTCTTTTTCGACAAATTTTGATCAATCAGCTATATTTAGTCGTTGATTTCACCAGTTTAATCTTTGAATTTTATCTTGATGTAAATATGAAAGTTGTAGAACATTCAATTAGCTTTCCGACGATATAAAGATCGTCTTCAACGGCTATCGAACGAGGCCTTTGTGAGCTCCAGAAGATTGATCGTTCATTAGTAACTTCAAACATACGGTCTATTTCGTCTTGGTTTTGAGTTGCCTTAACATTATATTTTAGTTTAGGTGTAAACATAGAAATTGTAGCTATTGTCCTTAGCTTTATGTTTTAGGTGATCGATTTCCCAAATGGTGCTCTGGTTGATTGTTATACCGTTGCAAAGTTGCTATGGTTATATGTGGTTGATCACGCACACTTGTAGGCGACCTTAGTTTGAACATGTTTTCAGCTGCTTTAACGTCTGATTTAGATCTTAATATCAACTGAAGAGTCATAACCTATTAAATTATCTTAACAATGACATATGAGTCAAACTGATAGGGTTATCAATGTGAGTTTTATGATCTTCCAAAGTTAGATCGTCAATGGACTACGTATATGAGTTTGAATTTAGTAGTTTACTTAACTTCTTATGTTGAACATAAATGATATATATGTGGAAATTTTTTTTTTGTTGCCAAATCAGACCAATATCCAAGTTCATCGATGAAAAAAAAAATTAGGACCCCCCTCTTATAACGCTCTGGAACCGTCACTGGTTGAGGATCGTATCCAGCAAATTTATTATTACAATATCTTAATTAATTTAAATTAATTCAATAAACTTGTTAAATTTGCGTATCTGAATTTGTGTATCCTTGAACTTTTTAGATTAACTTATTCAGTAACGAGTTTTATGAAAATAAAATTATATAATTTATCTTTTTATCGTATATATAGCTTCTATAGAAATGTTATAACTTTATCAACATAAATGTTTTTTCTTATGTATAAATTATAAACGTCGTATCGTATCCTAATTTTTTGAAGGGAAAATGATAAAAGGAGGTATGAACTACCCTACATTGACAAATCACGGTCTGATCTATGCAAATTGACAATTAATGATAATTTCAGTATATTTTTATCCCCATAAAACACGTAACTGATGGAATATCACTCCGTCAATTAACAAAGTTAACTAAACGGATGAATTGAAAAACCTTCTTGCCTTTAATTGTGAAATTGAGGATTAAAATATTTTAAAATTTCAAGAAATTGTCAATTTTCATAATTCGGCCTGTAATTTGTCAATAAGTAATAGTTCATACCCCTAGTTAGTATTTTTCTTTTTATTTGAAAAACAACATATATCCCCATCCGTATCGTATCGTACTCATGTTCCGTGTCTTACCATATGCTTGCAACATACAATAGAAGTTCAGGAAAGGAAACAGCAGATTAATTGACATATACCTCAAAGGGAGTGACGATGACCAAAGCCTCAAGCGCGCCCGCCCCAAACCCGGCCAGAACCCTCCCATAATTACTCACTTTCCCAGACTCTTCATCCTTGAACGCCGACTGAAACACAGCATTCGACCCCATCCGGAGCGCATACTTGAGAGTCAAGTGAGTAGCAAATGGCGTCACTCCCTTCCACAAAGCCTTAACGCCTTCAGTCTGGCCCACAGTCGTCCCGCAATGCCAGATGCCTTTGTACGCGCCGGACCTGTCTAGCTGTAACCTCGTCTTGATCACATCAATCGGCTGCAAGCATGACGCTTCCACGATCCCGCCAAACGAGCCCGAAATGGCCTTCATGTAGGCCGGAACGGTTGCTTTCTTGGTGATGATCGGCTGCTCGTCGGTCATCATTTTAGCTGCTTTGTAGTTGTTGTTGGTGGTGGAGGGAGGAGGAGAAGTGGTGATGATGGTTGTTGAATGGAAGTGATCGCATGTGAAAATATAGGCGATGGATTTCTTGAATTTCACGTTCTTTAATTTGCAATGACAATTTTCTCTCTCCTTTTTATTTGGTAAATAATCCAGTGCAGTGCATGAAATTCATTTGCAACACCACGTTGTTTGAATTTGTAAATTTTGAAACGACACCGATTTGAAATTTTCGAAAAATTCTGATTCACGGACTATTGTTTGGCGATCAACATTAAATTAGTGTGCATTCCTCTTCTTCTTCTTTTTTTTTTGTTGATTGGACATTCCTGTTTAGAACATGGCAAATTCACGTAAAAAAAATTTTTTGATTAAGAATTCACATAAAAATTTGGAAAAAGTAAAGTTTGGAAGTGAATTTTCAATGTATAGGTCGAATTATAAAATTTGCATAATGTCCAATTCCAAATAATAATAATTTTTCAACAGAGGGGCACTCTATTAACCGTGTTAATAATCTGTGTTAACACCGTTTGTAATACTGAAAGGGACAAATATAGTTTGGAGTTCTGAATTTTGTTTCCAAGTTCCACCATATAGATCAAGTCATCATACTATAAAACTTTCCAAAAATGGTGCTATCCTCCTTTGGTGATTAATTTTAAAATTAAAAATATAAAAAATATGGCAATATATAACCAAAATTGAAATATTTTGATACACAAAGTGTCTATAAAATTTAAAATAAAACACGACTAAACTAATCTAAAAATTAAGAACATTCATATATATTAACAGAACAAAAAATATGTTCTCCAAATAAATAAATAAACACACGTAAAACCAACATGAAGAACAATCCTAAACGTCCCAAATTAAAATGAAGCAAACAACATTAAAAGTAAAACCCCAAATTTTTTTAGGGAATAGTATAGTTTGGGCTTTGAACAAATCATTCTAGATACTTTTAAAACAATTGTATTTCAAGAAACTACTAAGATATATTAAAATTTTCCAATTATTAAAATTTTTATAATTTTTTTAAAATTTTGATTAAGTTTTCTTACAAATTTATAATTTTTAAAATTTTGATTTCTTGGATCTTTTACGGGGTGTGCCCCTCTTTTAGGAAACTATTGTTAGTTCGATACTCTTTTTGAAAAGTTGTATATATAGTTCAACCTACATAATGAAAATAATACTATAGTTACTGTTTTGGAATGCATTAGAATAGGATCAGTGCAGAAAATAAATAACTAGGATAGTAGTAATTTTCACTGATCACATGATGTATTCAATTTTGAGTTTTCCAAATTTATTATCAAAATTTATCCATGTAAGGATTGAAGTTATTTTAAATGATTTTAAGTTTTTTTTTTGTGGAAAAATGATTTTAAGTTTTGATAACCGATAAAGAGTACGAAGCTCTCAATTAAAAATTGTGTGTTTCACCACTGTCTATTATAATAAACTATTGTTTCTCGATTAAAAAAATATTGTTATATTTTTTTTCTTGGGTAGTATTCGATACGTTAAAATCCAGAAGCGAGTCGAATAAGATCTTCAAGAAGGAGTAATTCCACGCCAACGCAAGAAGAAAAGGAACTCTAACACAATTATACACTGTAAAATATATATTACTAGGGGGAGTTAAACTCCTACCACCTCAACTATAACAGTGTAACTCATTCGCGTGAGATTAAATATTTGTTAGAGGAGTAAAGATCAAGTACAAAGCATATTTTTGGTGTCAACTATAAAGTTCGTCAAAACTGGATTATAATTCGTTGCCGAAAAACTAAAA
Source organism: Rhodiola kirilowii (assembly GCA_033675215.1). Lineage (NCBI taxonomy): Eukaryota > Viridiplantae > Streptophyta > Magnoliopsida > Saxifragales > Crassulaceae > Rhodiola > Rhodiola kirilowii. The sequence goes on from CM066195.1 coordinate 37,496,467, forward strand.
GTACAATATAGTTTGTGACAAATGATTTATAATTCATCACCGAAAAATGACCAAATCAATGACTATGATTGATTTGTATTTTTTACAAAAATATAACGTTTGCACCGGATCCTTTTTCTTTGTTAGAGTTATGAATGTAACATATGTTTGAACTTAACTTGGTTGGTGTGAAGTTGGTCAAAATTTATATTCAAAATGTTATTATCAAATCATAAAATGATATGAATAAGCAAGGTTATTGATTTATGATTAAACTCATATTGGAGTAATGAAGATTAGGCTTAACTTTGAAGCGACCACATGTTACACGTGATTATTTGTCTGTGTGGAAGTCAAATCTCATACATCAAATTTTGAGTTGCTTTTTTTCTACCAAAATTTTCACATTGATATTTGGTATAGTCTTTTTTTTACTCCGCAGACAAAGATACAAGGCCACATAGAAGGCGATAAAACAATAGCTAGAGACAATCAAGAAGAATAGGTATTTTTGGACTACAATTTAGTTGAGACCAGCATCAGTAGTGAGTACAATTTAGCCAGCTAATCAGTTGTTCCATTGGCCTCTCGCCTAATGAGAATGAAATTTCATTTGTTGGATGTCATTAAACGCCGAGTGCGATGAAACTAGAAACTCAAATCGTCAGTACCCTCAACAGAATGATAACATGTAAGGCTTGTAAAGCTTGCATACTGTCAGTTGCAATACTATTATTAGGACATCTAAGTTTGCAGCAAGCAAGAAACCTTCAAAAATAGCACGACCTTCACAATTTAACACATCAGGAGCATCTGAAATAAAAGCACTTCGAATGGCAATAAAAGAGCTAGATTAGTCCCTTGCAACTGCGGTGACACCCCCCATGGCCATTATCCATGTCGCAGGATGCGTCAGCATTAATTAGAAGATACCCAAGAGGGGGTGCCTTCCAGTGAAAGTCACAGATGCTAGGCATCCAACAGGGACTAAATTGACTGTTATGGAACTTCAACAAATCACAAGACAGTATTTTAATCCGGATAGCCGCAGAATATAGGTTGCAGATTTGTCCCCAAATGTTGATATTTGTTCCTTGTAAACCAAATATACCAAAGGCCAATTAAAGTCAAACAGAAGTTGGCTTTATCAAATTTTTGAAAACAGAAGAACAGCAAGTCTGCAAAATTCGAAAATCTGTCAAAAAAATCATTGCCGCATATATGGAGACACTCCCAAACAAAGACTTTGCCCACCAACAGGTAACACACGTATGAACATCAATTTATAACCTGAATCTGCACAGATGAATTGAAGAGAAAAGTAACTATTTTATGTATTCTGATTGGTTTATCCTTTAAAGTCATTTTTATATATAAATTTCGTCAAATTTTACATTATGACTGAAACTGCGTCGTTTCAGTAAATGACACGTGGCAACTTTTTAAGGGTTTAAAGTGATTTATACCTTAATTTCACTCCTTCACCCACTACCTAAAATTGTTTGTTTCATTTGTATTTTTAAATAATGATGTTTAATTAAAATTTATGAGTAATGTTTCCTAAAGTTATCGCAATAACTTTACCATCTCTCTAATGAACGTGTTTGAATAATCATTTAAATGGTATATATAGTGATAACTGTTGTGAAAATGATGGATATATGGATGGTAAGAGATGTAGGGAGAGAGGATGAGATTTGTATATTGTGAATATGGTGGAGATTTTCACAGTGATAAGAACATGAACATGTATGAAGAGAGAAATGTATAGAGAGGAGTTGTAATCTTTTCTCATTGATCATGATGTTTACAAATCATCCCTTTATATAGGGATACATGGACATATGGAGAGACTGGAAATCAATGTAAGAAATAAAGCTAAGGATTTATTGGGTATATGAAAGGTAAAAGGACATTGTCATGTGAAGGGCTAAAGGTCATCCAACATAAATCACAATATTCATAACACTCCCCATTTGGATGACTCGTGTAGATATTATGCCTCATTAAAACCTTACTAAGAAAATCTTTTGGGAAAAAACCTAGTGAAGGAAAAAGAGTACACAACCTAGCGAAGGAAAAACCTCATAAATGTTACCTCATTAAAAACCTTATTTAGGAAAACCAAAGTGATGAAACCCAAAATAAGGAAAAGAGTGTAACGCGTATTCCCCCCCCCCCCCTCCCTCAATGTGGCCTTTCACATAAATCTATAAGCTTTCGCATGCTGATTTTATAGACCAATTTTTCAAAAGGAGTTGTGGGAAGTGCCTTTGTAAAAAATCATCTAAGTTGTCACAAGAACGAATCTGACAAATATCATTCTCTCCGTTTTTATGAAGTTCATGTGTTAAGAAGAACTTTGGAGAGATGTGATTCATTCTATCTCCCTTTATATAACCATTTTTAATTTGAGCTATACAAGCAGCATTGTCCTCAAATATGCCAATAGGGATTTCTTTGTCACCTAAAAGATCACCATGATCCTCTAATATGATGGATTAAAGACTTCAGTCAGAGCGCCAAGATATAGCGGTATCAACATATGTAAACACATAACCCATTTGTGATCGCGCTTTATGAGGGTCTGATAAATACCCGGCATCGGCATATCCAATTAATCCTGATTTTGAGTCTTTTGAATAAAATGAGCCCATATCAGTTGTTCCTCGAAGATATCTTAAAATTTGTTTAATGCCAATACAATGTCTTCAGTTGGAGAAGAACTATATCTTGATAGTAAATTAACCGAAAGTGTAATATTAGGTCGTGTATAATTAGCAAGATACATTAGTGCTCCAATATCACTAAGATATGGTACTTCATGACCAAGTAGTTCTTCATCCTTTTCTCGAGGACGGAATGGGTCTTTTGTCCCATTAAGTGATCGAACAACCATAGGCAAACTCAACGGATGTGATTTATCCATATTAAATCGTTTGAGGATCCTTTCAGTATATGAGGACTGATGAAAAAAATGCTCTTTGATAAATGCTCAATTTATAGGACAAGGCAGAGTTTTGTTTAAACATGCAATCGTCTCGGTAAGTTCATCTGGGTCCCAATGATATTTAAATCATCAACATAAACCGCGATAATAGAAAATCCAGTTTTTGTCCTTTTAATAAAAACACATGGACAAATTGCATCGTTGATGTACCCCTCCTTTAAGAGATATTCACTTAGACGATTGTACCATATTCGACCGGATTGTTTTAAAGCATATGCTTCAGGAATTTTAATCCTTTGGGAATTTTCATGTAAATATCATTATCAAAAGACCCATATAAATATGCTGTGATGACATCCATTAAATGCATTTGGAGTCCTTCTAAGATCGAAAAACTCAATAAAAATCTGAATGTTATTGCATCCATGACCGGTGAATATGTCTCTTCATAATCAATGCCTGGTCTTTGTGAGAAGTCTTGTGCTGCAAGTCATGCTTTATATCGTACGACTTCATTTTTCTCATTTCGTTTGCACACAAATATCCATTTATAACCAACATGTTAGACATTCTCGGGTGTTAGGAAAAATTTTCCAAAGACTTGGCGTTTTTCAAGTGTATTCAATTCTGCCTCGATGACACTTTTCTATTTTGGCCAATCATTTCTTTGTCGGCATTCACTAACCGATCTTGGCTCATGATCCTCTTTTTCTTTTGTAATATCTAGAGCCATAGAATAGTCGAATATATTATCCATTATAATTTCTTTTCTATTCCACCTTTTCTCTGAAATGACATAATTGATCGAAATGTATTCATTGTCATCAGTTTCAGGTATCTCATTATCTTTCAACGAAGTCTCTTCATGATTCATATCATTTTCTTTTGGAATAGTGGTTGATGCATTAATTTGGTTATCTTGAACCTTTCTTTTTCTAGGATTTTTATCCTTTGACCCAATTGGTCTACCGCGCTTCTGTCATGTTGTAGACTCACTTGCTAATTTATTTTTAATATCTTCATCAGGAAGATTTATTTTGCAAGGAGCATTGACAGCTGGTATATGTGACTTTGTCACTATTTTAACATTTGTAATGCATCTGGTAATGTGTTTGCAACCTTTTGCAAGTGGATAATCTTTTGAACTTCTAGTTCACATTGATTGTACGAGGTTCATAATGAGACAATGACTCTGGATTCCAAGATATTACTTGTCTTTTTTCAGACTTTATTTAATCTCCCCCTAATGCAGGAAAATTTGTCTTATCAATTTAATAATTGATGCAGATTCAAATCCTACGTATATCCCCAATCTTCTTTGGGGTCCCATTTTAGTACTTTGGGGCGGAGATATTAGAACATAAACTACACACCCAAAAACTCTTAAATGAGAGATATTTGGTTCTTGGCCACTAACAAGTTGCAAAGGGGGAATATTTATTATTTGTAGTTGGCCTTATACGAATTAGTGATGCAGCATGCAAAATTACATGTCCCCAAGCAGAACTTGGCAATTTAGATCGCATAAGTAATGGTCTAGCTATCAATTTTAGTCTCTTGATAAAAGAGTCTGCTAGACCATTTTGAGTATGGACATGAGCAACCGGATGTTTAATTATAATTCCAGTTGACATACAATAGTCATTAAAAGACTGGGATGTAAATTCTCCCACATTATCCATACGAATTTTCTTAAATGTATGATCTAGAAATTGTGCTCGTAATTTAATAATTTGAGCAAGCAATCTTGCAAATGCCATATTACGAGTTGATAATAAACAAACATGCGACCAACAAGTCAATGCATCAATAAGTACCATAAAGTACTGAAATGGTCCCCTTGATTGGGAAATAGATCCATATATATCTACTTGAATTCGTTCTAAAAATGTTGGACATTCAATCTCAACTTTCAGTGGAGATGGTCTTGTAATCAGTTTTCCTTGAAAACAAGCAACACATGAGAGATCTTTGGACAAGAGAATATTTTTACTCTTTAATGAATGTCCATGTGAATTTTCAATGATTCTTCGCTTCATTATTGAACCTGGATGGCCTAATCGATCATGCCATATTAGAAATTTTTGGGTCTATTGAATACTAGTTAATCACCATATATGATTCAACTAAATTTATGAAAGTATAATATAATCCAGAGTTATATGATGGAAGTTTTTCCATCACTTTTTTCATTCTCGAGACCATTGACATGATATATAAATATTATTTTCATTTGTTGTCTCAATATGATAGTCATATCAGGGCATATCTTTGAAACATTGCATCTTTTATGATATATTGTGTACCATTATGTAACACTAGTATTTGGACTCTTTCATAGCCTTCAATAAGATTTGATGCACCATATATTGTGTTGATATTAGCTTTAGCTAATTTGAGATGCGAGAAATAAATTTATCTCTCAAAATTGTATGCGTTGTTGCACTATCCAGTAAACATAATGATTCATCATCATCTTTCATCTTAATAGAGAGACCATCATCCATATCTCTTTGAAAGATAAATAAGATTAGGAACACTTTTATTTGATGAGACGGGGGATACAAGTTCAAACTTTAATAAGTAAGTCACCATCTTTTATCGTAATTGAGAGATGATTATTCATATCTCTTTATTTGGAAGAGAAATAAAGCAAAATATAGAAATTCAAATACTTTGAATTAAATATATTCATAGGTATGACATCATTCCTTATGTCGCCTCCCATCATTGATTAATTTATCAAACTCTCCATTGACCTCTTTTAAAATTTAATCTCTAACATCCAAATGGATGAGATTCATGTAGGTCTAAATTGGTGATATCCTTAGGATCATCACTTTGTTCAGTGGAATTTATTTTAACACATTTGGCTTTCAAAAAGCCTTGGTAAAATCAAGATATTTGGAAGTACGACAAGTACGATCCCAATGATATTTTTTCATCATTTTATTAATGATATTTTCATATCATAACTTCACTTGTGAAGTGATTCATAACATTGCAAAATTGTAATCGCCTACATTTTTTTAGAATCTTGCAATCGCACGTGTATATAATCAAACCAAGTTTAATGTCATTGCCGTTTGGTTATCGTACATCTCTTCAAATCCTTTCAAAGGAGAGAGGGATCATTGATTCTCAAATTTCATATACAATCTCTCATCGAGATGATGTCGAAGGATATTTTGGCTTTAGCCATCTTTTATGAACAAGTGCTTTATTTCCTTCTTTTATAGTATCTTAAAGATACATGGCACTTAGGCGGATTTCAATATTAATAATCAACGCCGAATAATCATTTTCATGCTCAAGAGTATTGAACTCGAGCTTCATAAAATTGACATTGCCAATATATGGTAACTACAATATGAATTGATTTCAAATGATAAAATGAAATGAAATAATACAATAAATCTATAGGAAAAATGTAAATTGCATATGCATGACATAGAACATGAAAATAAACATGTTATAAACATAAAAGAAAATCATGTTCCAACATACAAAATTAAAGCATGGCAATGTTTTAGAAAACATGATTAGATGATATATGCATGCTACAACATAAAAGATTTAGATTTGAATCATGCATTCATGTTATTAACATAAATGAATTGATTCTCTCAAATGCTAGGCGATTTTGAGATTTATCCAAGAATTGACTCAATGTTGCCATCATCGCATCATGTAAAGAATGAAGAAGAAGAGCTCTGAATCTATATCTTGAGCAACTCGTGCTGATAACGTGTTGTGAAAATGATGGATATATGGATGGTAAGAGATGTAGGGAGAGAGGATGAGATTTGTATGTTGTGAATATGGTGGAGATTTTCAAAGTGATAAGAACATGAACATGTATGAAGAGAGAAATGTATAGAGAGGAGTTGTAATCTATTCTCATTGATCATGATGTTTACAAATTATCCCTTTATATAGGGGTATATGGACATATGGAGAGACTAGAAATCAATATAAGAATTAAAGCTAAGGATTTATTGGGTATATGAAAGGCTAAAGGACATTGCCATGTGAATGGCTAAAGGTCATCCAACATAAATCACAATATTCATAACAATAACCAATTTTTATTATCAAATTAACTAAAAAGTGACAATTTTGAATTAGAAAACGGATCAAATAAAAACCAGGATTATAAATAAAAACTAAAAAGTCAATAAAATATTAACACGTGTATATTTTGACCAATCTTAATTCGAGGCGCTTTTTGTAAATAAAAAATTAAAATGGACTTCTTTAAAAATATATAACGGATGCGAAGGTATAATCGTCCTAAAGTTTTACATAGTAATATCCAGACTTAACTTAAGTCTGGATATTGTTATTTTAAGTTTAGATATTGCTGTTTTAAGTTTGGATTTTATTGTTTAAGTCTGGATATTATTGTTTTAAGTCTGAATATTGTTGTTTTAAGTATGGATATTGCTGTTTAAGTCTGGATATTGCTGTTTAAGTCTGGATATTGCTGTTTGCGTCTGGATATTGCTGTTTTAAGTGTGGATATTGTTGTTTAAGTCTGGATATTGCTGTTTAAGACTGGATATTGCTGTTTTAAGTCTGATTGTAAAGTATGATCATTCCAAGTTAAGTCTGGTCATTCCAAGTTAAGTGTGATCATTCCAATTAAGTCTGATTATTATGTCTGATCATTCCAAGTTAAGTCTGATCATTAATGTTTAAGTCTGGATATTGCTGTTTTAAGTCTGATTATAAAGTCTGATCATTCCAAGTTAAGTCTGATCATTCCAATTAAGTCTGATTATTCCAAGTTATGTCCGATCATTGCTAGTTAAATCTGGATATTGCTATTTTAAGTCTGATTATTTAGTCTGATCTAAAATCTTCCCGTGGTGGTTGAGATGTTGTTCTGGTCGAGTTAAGAACAATATCTGAAACAACTTATGCGCTAATAAACGTAAAGCGGAAAATAAACGACACGCAAAGTTGTTACCCAGTTCGATGTCAACGAGCCTACGTCTGGGGGCTGTCACTCAGCCCGGTGGATAGCAATTCACTAATAATGAGTATTGCGAGTACAGGGTTTTATGTTTACAGAGTACCTCTTAAACAACCTGAGCCTCGGACACTCTAGCAATCGCAATCTAGGTCTCCCCATAGATTTGAGCTCATCCGCCGTATCCACCAATATGATCCTCCATGAGAATCAGCGCCTTCTTCTGAATGCGCAGCTTAGAACACAGTGCGTGTACCTTGAGCGTTGTTCTACGAACAGTCTGACGAGCACCAGAACAGACTGATTCCGAGCGCCGTGTATAATCAGAGAGATTATAACTCCGGCCGATTACCTCCACCTCCCTTCTTAGAATGTGAGCGTGAGTAATTTCTCCGTAAGTGCTGGCTAATACCTAAGCATTAGCCTTACTTATATAGTGCGGTAGAAACCCTAAAGCCATAGGATTCCTAAACAAATCCACCTATATCATTAGGAAATCTTTCCTAATATCTTGCGCATATTTGTTGAAGATAATCCTTCATTTGAATCTTCAATCTTGATTAGGCAATCTTCGATTATCTTCTCGACTAAGATAACTTCAAGCGCAAGCAACCGACTCCAAGGATATCTTCGATTATCCATAAGCACCGACTTGCCAAAACTGATCTCGGGAATATCTCCAGGCAAAGTTGTGCTACGTCGGTTCAAACAAGTTTCCAAATCTGAATTATGAAACTTCCAACTTTTGTCCATTGATGTGCAACCGCCTTGCTCTTTCAACGGTTGGCTGAGTTTCCTAATCTGAATTACGAAACACTCCATCTGCTTCAACTTGTTCCAGGACAGTTGTCTCTTCTAGTCTGGAACAATATCTTGAACAACTATAATATGTTTTGCCAAACTACATGCCATAAAACTAACAATCTCCTCCTTGGCATTTTTGGCAAAACTAACTACCTATAATCTACCTGTACTACTAATACAGTTGAATCTTTGAGGAGATTTCAAACTCCCAAGCTGTACTACTAACTAAGCTACTAACTGAATCTTTGAGGAGATTTCAAACTCCGAAGAGAATACGGTCTCAACGAATCTTTTAAAGAGATTTCAAACTCTTAATAAGTAATTATCAAAAAGCAAAGTGAATCTTTTAAGGAGCTTTCAAACTCCAAAACTACTCCCCCTTTTTGCCATAAAACGATAAGGGAGTACACAAGCTGAGCTTTACCTTCGACCAACAGTTCCTCTTCGAGTCTGATATTCAAGTCGTTAGCCTTTCCTTCTAGGTCAACCTATCACACATACAACAAGCTCGCTCCGGTTGACCACCTTGTACTGGAACAACTTAGTTGTCGATAACACACAGACCCAGTGAGGATCTAAGTGTCTCAAACTGAAGATTGTCCAAGGCTTTTGTGAAGATGTCTGCTAGCTGCTTCTCCGTAGATACATGTGTCAAAGTGATTATCTTCTTCTCCACTAGCTCTCGAATGAAATGATGCATGATGTCGATATGCTTTGTTCTGGAGTGTTGTACTGGATTCTTGGATATGTTAATAGCACTCATGTTGTCAAAATAGAGAGTCATCACATCTTGCTTTACTCCGTATTCTTCTAGCATCTGTTTCATCCACAACATCTGGGTACAAGAACTTCCGGCAGCAATATATTCCGCTTCAGCAGTAGATAGAGATATAATATTCTGCTTCTTGCTGAACCAAGAGACCAGATTGTTTCCTAGAAAGAAATATCCTCCTGAGGTACTTTTGTGATCCTCTGCATTCCCAGCCCAATCTGCATCGTAATAGCCTACTAAACATGAGTTAGAATCCTTAGTGTACCACATCCCATAGTCGGCTGTTCCAGAGACATATCTGATAATCCTTTTTACATTCATCAGGTGGCTTTCCTTGGGATTAGCTTGATATCTGGCGCAAACACCAACTGCATGAGCAATATCGGGTCTGCTAGCTGTCAGGTAGAGTAAGCTCCCAATCAAACTTCTGTACAAGGTTCGATCTACCCTTGTACCAGCTTCATCCTTGGTGATCTTCACATGAGTTGCAGCAGGGGTTCTCTTATGTGACGCTTTCTCCAGGTCAAATTTTTTGATCAAGTTCTGAGCATATTTGCTCTGGGAAATAAAGACGATGTCTGCCTTCTGCTTTACTTGCAATCCAAGGAAATAACACATCTCTCCTACCATGCTCATTTTGAATTCACTCTGCATCTTTATTTCCCAGAGTACGAACTTGTCCACCATCTTCTGATTGCTAGAGCCGAACACGATGTCATCCACATAGATTTAAGCAATGATGAAGTCTGACTTTGTGTGCTTTACAAACAGCGTCTTGTCTACTCCCCCTCTCACATAGCCATGGTCGATCAAGAATTCAGTAAGTCACTCGTACCATGCTCTGGGTGCCTGCTTTAGACCATAGAGAGCTTTCTTCAGACGATACACGTGGTCCGGATGGTGAGGGTCTTCGAATCCCTTCGGTTGAGCCACGTAGACTTCTTCATTCAGCAGCCCATTCAGAAAGGCACTCTTGCCATCCATTTGGAACAATTTAAATTTTAGATAACAAGCAAGGGCCAATTGTAATCGTATAGCTTCCAGCCAAGCAACTAGAGCAAAGGTCTCATCAAAGTCTACTCCTTCAATCTGAGTATAGCCTTGAGCAACAAGCCTAGCCTTGTTTCTAGTGATGGTTCCCTGTTCGTCAGTTTTGTTTTTGAAGATCCACTTTGTGCCAACAACGTTCATACCATCAGGTCGTGGGACAAGGTCCCAAACATCATTTCGCTAAAATTCACCGAGCTCTTCTTGCATGGCCATCACCCAGTATTCATCATTGATTGCCTCCTTGATATTTTTGGGTTCTAGAGTGGATAAAAAGCAAGTAAACCCAGCCAGATTTTGAAAATTGACTTGTTTACCTCGAGTTCTCATTCCCTTGGTTGGATCACCGATCACCTCAGTAATGGGATGATTTTTCTCAATAGTTCTTGAAGGTTGGAGGACCCGAGAAGGAACAGGTGCATTCTCCACTTCAGTGTCCTCATTTGTCTCATTATTGTACTGAGCAGGAGGATCTGATTCCTTATCCGGAGCAGCTACTGTATGTTCCGCTGGGACAGTAGGTTGCTTCGGGTATGTTGGGACATCATCATCCTCTGCAGTAGTTGTCACAGAGGAATCTGCAACAACATCTTTCACAACAACATTGATTGATTCCATTACAGCTCCAGTGCGCTTGTTGTAGACTCGATAGGCACGGCTATTCGTAGAGTATCCCAGAAAGACTCCTTCATCACTTTTAGGATCCAGATTTTGTAGGTACTCTTGGTCTCTAAGGATGTAACATTGACTTCCAAATATGTGAAAGTACACCGTGGGCCTTTTTCCTTTCCACAATTCATAACTCGTCTTTACTGTGCCCGAACGTATCATTACTTTGTTGATGAAATAGCAGGCTGTGTTCATGGCTTTGGTCCAGAATTTTAGGGGCACCTTCTTTGCATGGAGAATTACTCCGGCCATCACCTAAATGGTGCGGTTCTTTCTTTTGACAACTCCATTCTGCTGAGGTGTGATTGGTGATGCGAACTGTTGAGTTATCCCCTTTTGAGAGCAGAAGGTGGCAAAGGTGGAATTCTCAAACTCCTTGCCATGATCACTTTGAATTTTCACAATATGTTCACTTTTGTCTTTTCTTTCTCGTTCCAATCGAGTGCATAGATGAATAAAGGCTTGGACTGCATCTGATTTTTCACGCAAGAAACTAGACCAGGTGAACCGAGAGAAATCATCAACACAGATGAGAGCATACCTTTTCCAGAATAGCTTTCTACTTGTATAGGACCCATCTGGTCGATGTGAAGCAGTTCCAGGGGTCTGCTTGTGTTGATCTGAGTGGTGCATTTGTGTGGAACTTTGATCTGCTTCCCAATCTGGCAGTCTCCGCACACGATGCTCAGCTCGCCTTGGACTTTAGGTATCCCACGCACAAGGCCATCAGAGGCAATTTTTTGTAGAGTTCTTAAGTTCACATGACCCATTCGCTCATGCCACAGGTTCATCTCTTCAGTTTTGCTCAGTAAGCAGGTTGTTTCAGCATCTGGTCTGCCAAGGTTCAGAAGATAACAGTCGTTGGACGACCTTCTTCCTGTGAGGACGGGTTCGTCATCCTTATTCAAAACCAAACGTTCATCCTGCGTAAATTGAACTTGGTGCTCTCCATCACATAATTGACTTATGCTAATCAGATTCGCTTGTAATCCTTTGACCAGAAGAACTTCTTTTAATCTGGGTAGACCTGGAACATTCAAAGTTCCTTTTCCTAGAACTTCGCCTTCTTCCCCATCACCAAAGGTTACATTTGGTTTCCCTTTGCACTCCTCTATGTTGGTCAGAAAATCAGGGTTGCCAGTCATGTGTCTCGAGCAGCCACTGTCGAAGTACCATCTCTCCTTCTTAAGATGACTGATGGAACTAAAAGCAACACAGCATACCTCACTTCTTTGTTTAACTCTCCAGACTTGTTTTACCTGAGGTTTCAATGCTTGTTTCGCATTCTTGACATATTTGTGGAATTCTTGACATCTTGACTTGATGTGATCAATCTGGTTGCAGAAGAAGCACCTTCATCTGTCTTACCCTTTTTGAGCATACCATGTTGTTCTTCTTCGAGGAGGTTTTGCTATAGTATTATGGGGATGAGGGTCAGTTTTAACATGCACGGTCGCTGGAGAATAATGGGGACGAGGGTCAGTTTTGACAAACGTTGTCTTCCCGGATCCAGAATCACCAGAGTATCCTAGGCCTCTATGACCACCACTAACACGCTAAGCTCCCGGAATGGCGTCCAGATCTTTTGTACCCTAATTAAGCATTTTGACGGACTTCTTCAGGTTGTTCAGTTCTTCCACAGTCTCATTATGAACAAGTTTGTCTGTCTCAATTTCACATTTCAAGGCATCCACAATATTAAGCAGGTTTACCTCTCTTCGTTGAAGGGCATCATTCTTTGTCTTTAGATCATCGATTATCTCAGGGTGCTCGCCTTGGCTTGTCTCCATCTAGACTTTCAATGCTGACACCACGGCAAGTAATTCTAACTTTTGAGCAGTGAGTTCAGCTCGTTCACCTTTCATTTCAATTAGCTGGGCTTTAAGGACAGTGATGGTTTGTTGTTGTTCTTTCTTCTGAGCTCTAAGTACGGCTGCTTCTTTCCAGAGTTCTTCCTTTTCCTTATTTATTTCTGCAAGGGTGCTGATATGCTTCTTGTTTCGCTCAACTTCAATCACCCATTGTTGAAGCAATTCCTTGTAGTTGTCAGCAATTTCTTCCTCAGTGATTTCTTCATCATCACTGCAGTTGAAGGTCAGGGCCATCTCCTCAAGCAAAGGTTTTAATTCCCCCTCTTTTTCTTGATCTTCTTCCTGATTAACACAGTTAGTAAGAGCAACAAAATTATTGCACTCACCTTCTTGGTCAGATTCACTGTCACTCCAGTTGATCACATAAGCATTCTTTTTCTTCTGGGTGTTGATACATTCTGCTCGAATGTTCCCATACCCTTCACATTCTCTACATTGGATTCCTTTGCCTTTGTTGTCATGATCGGAGTCTCCAGACTGATTCCCCTTATGAGCTCTGCCATTCTTCTGGAATCTTGAATTAGATGATTGACTAGAATCAGTCCCTTTATTGTACTCCCTTCTCATATACTTCCCAAAGTTTTTAGCAAACATAGCATACTGTTGTTCTGATGATTAACCTGTCTTGTCTTTAACAACTTCAACTTTCAGACCGACGCTGGTCACCTTCGTAAGTCGGTCTTCTTCATTCATATCCATCTCATGGGTCTGAAGAGATCCCATCAGTTCATCCAGCCTCATAGTTTTCACGTCATGTGCTTCCTTGACTGCTAAAGCCTTCATGGCAAACCGTTTTGTCAAGGACCTCAGCACCTTTCTTACCAGCGTCTCTTCGGTCATTGGTTCACCAAGGGCAAACGATTCATTAGATATGTCGAGGACTCTTGTGTTGAAATCACCTATGGTCTCATCCTCCTGCATCCTCAGGCTTTCAAATTTCGACGTAATTGTCTCCATCCTAGATATTTTAACCTTGGTTGTACCTTCATGAGCGGTTCGTAGTATGTCCCATGCCTTCTTTGCAACTTCACAAGTAGAGATCATCTTGAAGTTCTTTCCATCAACTCCTGAGAATATGGCATTCATTGCTTTGGAGTTTGCGGCTTCAGCACTCTTATGCATCTCGGTCCACTTGTCTTTAGTAAGAAGACTAACCTTGCCCTCTTTGTCGGTAGTCACTGGGTGTGTCCATCCTTGTTCGACAGCCTCCCACACTGACTCAACCTGTGACTTTAGGAATGCCTTCATTCGCACTCTCCAATAGGCATATTTCTTTCCTTTAAGTAGCGGAGGTCGCGTGATATTCTGCCCTTCTCTTAGATCCATCTCAACACCTTTCGAATCTTACTCTGTATGTTGAGTATTTGCTCTGATACCAATTGAAATCTTCCCGTGGTGGTTGAGATGTTGTTCTGGTTGAGTTCAGAACAATATCTGAAACAACTTATGTGCTAATAAACGTAAAGCGGAAAATAAACGACACGCAAAGTTGTTACCCGATTTGGCGTTAACGAGCCTACGTCTGGGGGGCTGTCACTTAGCCCGGTGGATAGCAATTCACTAATAATGAGTATTGCGAGTACAGGGTTTTCTGTTTACAGAGTACCTCTTAAACAACCTGAGCCTTGGACACTGTAGCAATCGCAATCTAGGTCTCCCCCTAGATTTGAGCTCCTTCGCCGTATCCACCAATATGATCCTCCGTGAGAATCAGCGCCTTCTTCTGAATGCGCAGCTTAGAACACAGTGCGTGTACCTTGAGCATTGTTCTACGAACAGTCTGCCGAGCACCAGAACTAACTGACTCCGAGCGCCGTGTATAATCAGAGAGATTATAACTCCGGCCGATTACCTCCACCTCCCTTCTTAGAATGTGAGCGTGAGTAATTTCTCCGTAAGTGCTGGCTAATACCTAAGCATTAGCCTTACTTATATAGTGCGGTAGAAACCCTAAAGCCTATAGGATTCCTAAACAAATCCGCCTATATCATTAGGAAATCTTTCCTAATATCTTGCGCATATTTGTTGAAGATAATCCTTCATTTGAATCTTCAATCTTGATTAGGCAATCTTCGATTATCTTCTCGACTAAGATAACTTCAAGCGCAAGCAACCGACTCCAAGGATATCTTCGATTATCCATAAGCACCGACTTGCCAAAACTGGGGAATATCTCCAGGCGAAGTTGTGCTACGTCGATTGAAACAAGTTTCCAAATCTGAATTTGAAAACTTTCAACTTCTGTCCATTGATGTGCAATCGCCTTGCTCTTCCAACGTTCGGTTGCGTTTCCTAATCTGAATTAGGAAACACTCCATCTGCTTCAACTTGTTCCAGACTATTCCAGGACAGTTGTCTCTTCTAGTCTGGAACAACAGCTTGAACAACTATACTAAGTTTTGCCAAACTACATGCCATAAAACTAACAATTCCAAGTTAAGTCTGATCATTCCAATTCAGTATGATTATTATGTCTGGTCATTCCAAGTTAAGTCTGATCATTGCAGGTTTGGATATTGCGGTTTAAGTCTGGATATTGTTATTTTAAGTGTGATCATTCTAAGTTAAGTCTGGCCATTGCAAGTTAAGTCTGGATATTGATGTGTTTAAGTCTGGATACTGTTGTTTTAAGTCTGATTATTAAGTCTGATCATTCCAAGTTAAGTCTGATTATTCCAATTTAAGTCTGATTTGAAATTCGGGATATGTGAATTGACTATAATGCCCCTCCGTGTTATATCCGTGATTTCGACGAAATTGGACACGTGTCAGCTTGAAATCTGATTTTTAGTTTTCATATATAATAATAGTTTTTACCTGAACCGCACTCTTTGAATTAATTATCTATTTTTTAATTTTTTATGATGACTTTTTTAAGTGACAATTATTTTTAGTAATCACTAGGACTAATAATAAGTGATAGCTTTGAATTAATTTTTTGTGATGATTTGTTTTAGTCATAACTATTTTGTGGTGTAGATTAACATATTTTTGTAGTGGCTTGAAATGTTGTTCAAAACACGTCAACATGTTATTGGTTTGTTGGTTGAGGTGTTGGTCAACAATGTCTTAGGTCTCAGGTTTAATTTCAAGTTTTGTTGCTTCATTAATTTCTTCAGTTTAGCCAATAGGCCACCTTGCAAGTGTAGCGCTTCGACATGATGGTGATGGTGGAATTATGAAGTTGCGCGCTACCAACATATATATTGCTAAAAGTCTGATTGATGGATGGAGAAAAAGATTCTGATGGGAGGACATATGTCTCAATTGATAAAAAATGTAAACTAAATAATTCTTATAAGTATTAAATCTGTACCGATGTATAGCCTATCGATAGAAAAGAATGTTGTTCAAATTACAAACGAAATGGTGTAACGATTCAGTGCCTAACAGCCTAAGGTCATGACTTGAGATTTTAGATGGAAACGGTTCAAATCACACATAACTATTAATTGTGAAAATTTACAAATAGGGTGTGGACTTTATATGGGTAGCCTCGCGCTAACGTGAGCTTTTTCTTCCTCACTCATGCTCTCCATTTTCCATTGTAGGCCGTTGCTTTGTTCTTGAAATTTAATAGAGCCTTAATATTCAAAAACATGCTTTAAAGTTGGAAATTGGAATGAGTGAGAGTGTATGAATATTTTTCATCGAAATATCCTTCAAAAAGTTTATGAGTGTCATGGATAATCAGCAGTGGTGGATTCAACGGCTCTGGACAAGGGTTATCTGATAGTCTTCAAAAAATTAAAAATTAAATATATTTAATTTTTAATAATAGAATTTAAATTAATTGTAGTTAATTTTAATTAAAATATTTATTGTATTTTATGTTTATAGTTTAGTGGTTGAAAAATGCATTAACTAAGGTCAAAATAAATAAATAATACGAAATTGAGTATGATTTAATGCTAAAACATTTTTTTATATAAAAGCACCCATCCACAAAATTATGGAAAGGAAAATGACAAGGTGGGGTTCGAACTCTTGACTTGTTTGCAAGGCAAGTGTTCTACCAGCTCAACCACCACCTTGTTTAAAACATTAAATCAAATTATCAACTTTAGATATTCAAATATTACTCTTAGCTAAACCAAACATAAACACTTTACAGACCAGTTGGTAGAAATGGAACTAAATGGGCATTCGACTGGGGTTCGAATCCTACTTGTTAAAGAATTTTTGCACAATTTCAAGAGGGCCAGCCCCCTGGCACCGGTCCTTTTCGAAAAATTTTAACTACCTTACACGAATCGTAGCCCATCACTCCGATTATTACTTTTTTTATAAGGGGTTTCTTATATCTCATACGCATCAATTATCATACAATACATTTATACATATTGCATGAGACCTCACTCGGGAACATATGAAGACTTGACTTTTTGGAGCACAGGCCACGCACGGCACCAACCCAGATTTGATACTTAATTGCGTCCACTGAAGCACATGCCATTAGGCACCTCTAACTTGAAACCCACGAGCATAAGCTTGAACCTCACCACTTCCATAGACAGCACCACCTACAACACGTCCACAAGGGGCGAATAACACCTCCGCGGGCGAGGAACAACACGTTTGCGCCAAGACGAGATAAAAACACATCTACCTAAGATGAAACACTCCTACGCAAAAGTGAGGAGAAATGCTACTCAGAAGAATTGAACCTTTGACCTCTTGATTATTTATCAAGAGTTCAAGCTATTCGACCAAACCCCTTTTCGCATAACTCCGATTATTCTTGAAGTCCAAAGTAACAACATAAACACCTATGTGACACACGTGTTAGATAATATCACATTAGTAGTTTTGATCACTATTTTCAAAGAAAATATATTGCTTTGAAATCTTTTGTTGCAGAAGGTACCGGTTTCTCCCACACCGGTATCCTTTTAGTTTAATCACATTCCAACTAAGTCCGTGATGCCCCGACCAGCTCTGAAAAGCCTGTTCGATTAATTCCGGTGTCGTAGAAACCGGTACTCTAGCTGGATGCCATGCTGGCAGGAAGGGGTCCGGTTGGTTCATGTAGACCCCAAACCGAGCCACATCATCATTTTTGTACATTCCCGGTAGAAGAGAAACCGGGAATAATAGTAACGGTGTCTCTCCTATCGGGATTATAAAAAATTGAAGAGTATCGGTTCTTAAGGAACCGGGATTGTTAAAAATGGGGTAATATGGTTATTTGAGTTTCAACTGGTGCAATTGGGCAATTTGAGTTTTGAAGAGGGGCAATTGGGCTAGAAACTCCTATTTGTCAAAGAAGAAAAAAAATATGTAAGTCTACAAAAATAATAAAATGCTCTCTCTATTTTTAATTTTTTTCTGATTTTTGAGGTTTATTTTATCTCATTTTTAATTCAGTATAATAGAAATGAAAATGAAACTCTGTGAGTTTCGTATTATTGAAAATTTCCAATGAAATTCGTGTTTGAATATGAGAAATAAAGTAAAATGATATAGAATAAGTTATTTTTTTTTGGTAGAAGATTACTTTCCTATTTAATTTTTACTATTTCGTTCTATTAAATTTCGTATAAAATCAGCTAGTAACATTCTAATCTACGAGGATTACATATTAAGTTTGTGTCGAAATATGTTTCTTGGTGAACCAAATATACCATAGAAATATCAAAATTGGGCAGAAATATGAACATCGAAATGACGATAGCAATATAATCTCAAATCTGCGATACCAACAATATCCCAAATTAACTTGGTTCACTAGCACGACACACGTTTTTTTTTTTTTTGATGACTGTGACCTTAGTCACAAAAACCAAACAAGAACAAGAAAACAAGGAACGGACTAAGGACCTAAAAATGGTGTTCGTGGGCAGGCATCCAACCGTGTCCAAGACCAATTCTTTGTTCGAGCATATCTTGCAATTTTGTCCACTCCGGATTGGAGTCCAACTCTTTGACACACGTTTTATACCACTCCATGTCCTTGGCTGCATCTTTATTTCTGCAATTGATGCTACTGGCCACTTCTGAACAGTCCACTTCGAACACTACAGACGACACATTTAAAGCTTTTGCTAAGGTGAAACCTTCTTTAAGTCCAACACCTTCGCACATAAAGCTGCCGTCACAGTGGAGATTGTGTAAAGCTCTAATGCCCAACACATGGCCCAATGCATCTCTTGCAATTGCTGCTACACTGCCCGTTCTTGCTGCCTCATCCCAAGCAGCGTCGCAATTGATTTTGATGACTCCTGGCTGAGGCGGATTCCATTCAAAGTCCGAAATAGTGAAAAAATTAGGCGCACTGTTCTTACTATATTTAATGTAATCAGCTGCCAACATTTTAACTCGTTGAACAGCCGCACAAGGTGTGATACTGAAGTCGAGCACGACACAAGTTGCTTGTATAGAATAATATTGAAGTTGAAGTAATAAATGAATCAGTTTGAGACTAAAATACAAGTATATAAATAATAATGCTTGTTCTATGCATTATGGTATTTGTCTAGCGGTCACAGTCTTAGTCAAATTCAAATTGCTAGAAGGTGTGCGGTTCGTGTTAGAATTAAATTACAGAGATCAACAGTAATACATTCAGGATCGTAAACTCAAATCAGATTAAGAAGAACATACTGGTATAATCTTGAGTATTCGGAAGTGTAACCTCTAAAGTAGACATGTACCTGAGTACATCGGATTAGGTCTTCCAGTCCTGCCACTAGAGTCATCTCAGCTTTTTCACCGAGAAGGCAAGAAAAGCTGTCGTCTTTTCGATGTGGTGGACCGGGGATCTTAACCCATATAAATAGTGATGTGCTAGGGCAGTCGATATTTTCATAATTACCTTTCCGTCTCTCATAGAAAGATAATTACCAGATGGTATCTACTCATTAATCCTCATGACATTATACCCATAAGCCAATATAAATCACAACTAGACCACTTTAGTTAAGCTTATTTAAATGATAGCACACACATTCATTTTATTTACATGTGTGACCCTACATAATTGGTTAATTTACAAAATTAACCCAACAATCTCCCACTGGGTCACATGTGTAAATAATAAATGTATAACAAAAGTGAGCTCAAAAACAAAAACTGCTACCATATCATAAAGGTATATCATCTATCCGGTCCATTAACTATGCTGACATGGGATCAAGGCGGCCTTCGTATGCATCATCGATACTCGACCGAGCTTGTCACGGATGCCGACATAATTAAACGACATGGATTTGTCATGAGTGTGCAACATGAAAATTACATGAACTGTGATCTCACATGTTTATTTCCAACTAGTCCCTAAAGCGAGATCAACAACATTACACAGAGTGTATACTAGCAACAAAAGTTCTACAGAACATAATTTGATAGTATGTATCAAAATCTATATCCAACATAGAGCAGCGCACAAGACAAACTCCCACTGAATATGAATATCCTCAAATAAGGTAACTGGCATATGATCAGTATGCCACTGAAAGACCTCGGATAGTAATCCCTTTTAATAAACGGATCCGCAACGAAGTTTTTACAAAATGCTCTATATGTTCACTCTGTATCTCTTAATTACAACTAGCATATCGATATCAATGCTATCACATTGACAATCTCTAGTTGCCAACAAAATATGGTATAATCAAATTAATTGTCACATGTCAATATACATGGTCTTTCGCAACACAAAATTGGAAGTTGTGTTGTGACAATATACAAACCATATTCGTTAATTAATGCCTCAAATTTTCTATTCAAAACTGAAATAACAATAATTAGATTAATCATAATCTTATTAGGCATCACATTGGAGTCAGTAACAAAAGTGATCTCTAGCAAATCTGACATCCAACACTTAGAGCATGTTCTTCACATGTTCTCTAGATAATGAATTCAATAGTGAATTCATTAAATATCTGCACAATGTTATCATGTATTTAACTTCCGAATGCATACATACTTCAACAAGTAAATGAGACCCACAGTACATGTCTCAATTGCGAATGTGTCTACCACAAGTTCCATAATGTAAGAAAATTATATCTCACTCCCACTGAACTGTGATATACACACCAGCCATAATTTTTGTTTCATCTCCAAACAAGCAAGATGACAACACAACAAACATGAATATCATCAACTAAAAACATACAACAAATCGAATCTGACTTAAAAGTCATAATACATATTCTTGAGGTAGTTGAGTTTGTCCTACTGAAATAATCAAAATTCTTGACTGGAGAACAAATAGACATTGTCTTGTGATTGATTATCCCGGGCATGCATGTAATTTTAATCAATCGCATCGTAATAACAGACAACTTTCTCTTCAATGACAATACATCAACCATATCTCCCCCCAAACTCAATTTCCTCAATAATTATGAGATTTAAAATCTCACCAATGAAAGTATGAATTTCAATGTCTTTAAATTCCACGCAACATATATAGAATTTAAGACCCGCAAGGAAATTCAGCCACAAAACTGTATGCACCTTCAAAAGGATGATATTCAATACACAATTGTGTAATGAAGCACCAAAATGTTGCAGATATTTCTCAAACAGAGAACAAGTCAAATTAATAAACATGCTCAGCAACACCATAATCATGCATGTCATATACTGTTGAGAATACGGAATCGATTTGCAGCGATTAGAATCAACAAAGTAAACAAGAACATAGCAATTTACCCTGGTTCAGAACGGCTAGTGTGACCGAACTTAATCCAGCAACCAATGATCGATTTATTGACGAATGTGTGCAACCGGAACCTTGCGCCGTCGATCCGAGCTCGTCGCCTCAAGCAATTACAGAATGTCGTCTTCAATCGCTTACAATCGCTCACGCTCTATCGAACTCAACTATGAACCCTAATTCCCAATTCTGGGAATCAAATACAACTTCTCAGCGCCTTTCAATCTAGTCCCTAAAGTTTCTAGTATTTACATTTCAGCCCCCTAAGAAACAGACTTGAACAAGTTGAGACTAGCCGTTGGAGATAACGACCATAACTGCCCATCTGCCCTTTAATTGAACGCTGCCGTTTCCATTTAGAGCTGCTTTGCTCTTCATCCAAACGCCACCGTTCCTTCCAGAGCTTCAGTCTTCACTTCAGGATTGCGCTGATCATACTGCCACCAGTTGCTCCGCCGTCCGCCGTTCGGCTGCACTCATGACATGTCTGACTCACATTTCACAATCTCCACCTTGAGTCAGATGTCACTTGAATCGATCATTGGTTCAGGCTTTTCAGCCTGTCTCCACCAGCTTGATCAGCTCCAAGCACTTTAGGAACTTTGTGCTAGGAACTGGTTTTGTGAGCATATCAGCTGGGTTATCTTCTGTGTCAATCTTGGTCATTTGCAAAGCTCCTGTCTCGATCACCTCTCGGACAAAATGTAGCTTCACGTCGATGTCTTTAGACCTCTCGTGGAAGACTTGATGTTTTGATAAATGAATGGCTCCTTGACTGTCACAGCAGATCCTTATGCAGTCCTGGTTGTGCCCCAGCTCTCCAAGCACTCCCTTGATCTAAAGTGCCTCTTTGACAGCTTCAGTCACCGCCACGAACTCTGCTTTGGTAGTGGACAGAGTCACCATTTCTTGCAAGCTAGCTCTCCAACTCACAGCAGTGCCATAAATTGTAAAGACATATCCAGTCTCTGATTTTCTGGTATCTATGCTACCTGCAAAGTCAGAATCTACATAACCAACAACCATATCAGTAGCACTGTTACTTTGCCCAAACATTAAACCTTTGTTTATGCTTCCCTTCACATATTTTAACAACCATCTAACAGCATGCCAATGAGCCTTACCTGGTGTAGCCATGTACCTGCTAACAGTACTAACACTATGGGCAAGATCTGGTCTGGTACAGACCATAGAATACATAAGACAGCCAACAGCATTAGCATATGGGATCTTGCTCATATAATCAATTTCAGACTCATTTTTAGGACATTGTTCAGTTGACAGTTTAAAATGATGTGCAAGGGGAGTAGTCACATATTTAGCATCAGACATATCAAACTTGTTAACAACTTTAGTTAAATATTCAGTTTGATTCAGAAATAATGTTTTCTTGCTTCTATCCCTTTCTATATGCATCCCTAATATTTTCTTAGCATGACCCAAGTCTTTCATTTCAAATTTGGAATTCAGTTGTTCCTTAAGATCAATAATCAGTTGCATATCATTACAAGCAATAAGCATGTCATCTACATACAATAGCAAGTAAACAACAGACCCATTCTTCCAAAATTTAAAATATATGCACCAATCATAACTTGATCTTTTAAAGTCACAACTAAGCATGAATTCATCAAATTTCTTATACCATTGTCTAGGGGATTGCTTTAAGCCATACAGGGATTTATTCAGCAAACAAACATCAACACCAGTATTTCCAATGCTAAACAGTTCAGGTTGTTTCAGATATATAGTTTCATCCAAATCTCCATACAAAAAGGCTGTTTTCACATCTAATTGTTCTAGTTCCATATCAGCATGTGCAACCAAAGATAAAACCATCCTAATAGATCTATGTTTCACAACAGGAGCATAAATTTCATTAAAGTCAATACCTTCCCTTTGTGTGAAACCTTTGGCACAAAGCCTTGCCTTATACGTTGGCTTCTCCACCCCTGGAATCCCTTCCTTATACCTGAATACCCACTTGCTGTCCACCACTTTCACTCCATTTGGTTTCTTGACTAGCTTCCATGTATTGTTTTTGTTTAGAGAACTGATCTCATCTTGCATAGCCTGATACCATAAGTCTCCATGTTCAGAGTTTAGTGCTTCCTGGATAGTTTTGGGCTCATTCACTGGTACATCTGCAGCAACACTAAAAGCAAAAGCCACAACATCTTCATAGCCATACCTTACAGGTTTCCTATGAGTTCTCCTTTCCCTATTGATGGACCAAAATTATACGAATCATAAACACAGTATAACCCCCTTAATTAGACATTTTGTCTATTTAACTTTTGCTTGTTAGTTCAGATATATTTTTGCAGGGTAATTCAGAGCTTAGAGAGAATACACACTAAAGAGGAGCTTTTAGAGCAGAAAAGATGTTACGAGTCAATCCAAGGTCAAGATCATATGCCGACTGAAGAAATATCAAGGATCCTGACGTTGAAGCACTCATAACAAATTAATCAGAAGAATCAGGAGAGGAATCAAGACAGTCCGGGGAAGAAACACACTGACAGTTTTGTGAAAAGACTGCACAAAACTGTACAAAACTCACACATGGGCAAAGTGACCGGCCACTTGGGCAAGAGGTGGCCAAAGCCACCCCTCCTCCTCCTCCACCACCGGCTACCGGCGGCTTTCCTCCACCATGACCGGCGGCTTTTGCTCCTCCATAGGTGGCGGCTCCTCCTTGCTCCTCCTCTCCTTCCTCCATGTGTTGGCCATCTCCTCCATCCATTTTCTCCTCCAATCACCATGGGACACTTGTGGCCATCTCCTCCTCCTCCCATGGCTATATAAGGAGGAGCTCCTCCCCTCATTTTCATAACCACCTCACTTGTAAAATTCACTTCTCTCTCTAAGTTATGTATTTGTAAGTTTGGCTTTGGAAATAAAGGATAGCTCCCTTGGCGCTTCAATGGTTGTAAGTAATTCTTAGTATTTATTCAACTGTTTTATTTCCTTAGTTATAATGTTTAGCGCGATAAATAGTAGCTAAACTAGTAGTTCGGTAGAAGGGGCGCACTTGTATTATAAAATGTTTTAGACTATTAACTTAGCGTCTCGTTTTAGTATTCAAAACTTGTTCTATGTGACATATATCAAGTCAGAGTTTCCAAGGTTGAGTGGAAGCTGTCACAAGCAAAGCTCTTCCGTGGGAATTCGTGATCATACTCGGTAAGTGGAAGCTGTCACAAGCAAAGCTTATCGAGGAGTTCGACTTATCTAAAACACCACTTGGTCAATAACGTAACTGGGAGATCAAGTGGATGCACATAAGGCTAAGATACTTCGAAAGGAGGAATTAGTCTTAAGTAGAACAAGTGTTGCTTTAGACGATGTTGCAAGTCTTGCGCTACGAAAGGGTCTCGATTCATCTTTGAATACTTAGATGATTCACTAAGGGTCAATGATAAACAGGATATAATACAAGGCCCCTGAAACCGAACATTTCTCTTTAATTATAAACTGCAATTTACTTTCCAGTACTAAAACCAACCAACCAACCAACCAATCAATCAATCAATCACTTAGCTGATAGCTTTAAAACCAACCAACCGACCTAAAACACGCTCTCTCGCTGGACAACCCCCTCAAAGAACATCTATTCCCCTGATTCCCTTGGGTTCGACCCCTACTTACCAAGTACTACCCAGTAGTATAATCGCAAGTAGCGGACTATTATAAATTTATTTGCACAAATCGCTTTAACGACGAGCGGTTTGTCACCTATCTCTTACTAGTGTATAATTTTGGAGGGATCTAGGGGAGTTTTCAGGTTCAGATTGTCCTGTTTCATTTTGATCTATTGGATTTGGGACAGGGAGTTCAGTTCTACCATGCTCTTGTATTTCTACACTACCCTGCTCCACCTCATTTGATGTACTGCTAGGTTCTTGCACATCAAGCTCTATTCTAAGATTCTGTTCAGGGGATTTTTCTACATTAGTTTTCTTAAATGGAAAATCCTGCTCATTGAACACCACATCCCTACTGATTAATGACTTCTTATGATCCTTCTCTAAGCACCACAATTTGTACCCCTTTACACCCTCTGGATATCCCAGAAAAACACATTTCAAAGCCCTTGGTTCTAACTTATCCTGTTTCACATGAGCATAAGCACAACAGCCAAATACCCTTAGCAAGTTATAATCAACATGATGTGAGGACCACATTTTCATAGGAGTATTAAATTCAATAGCAGCTGATGGACATCTATTGATTAAATAACATGCAGTATTTGCAGCTTCAGCCCAAAAAGATTTAGGCATACCTTATTGTAGTAGCAAACATCTTACCCTCTCAAGTATGGTCCTGTTATACCTTTCAGCCAAGCCATTCTGTTGAGGTGTTCCTGCCACTGTATGGTGCTTTGCAATACCATAATATTTACAAAAGTCCAAGAACTCCTTATTTAAATACTCAAGTCCATTATCAGTTCTAAGTCTTTTAATGTGTTTTCCTGTTTGGTTTTCTACTAGATTTTTCCAGGTTTTAAAAGTCTGAAAAGCCTCAGATTTCTTAGCAAGAAAATAAATCCATACTCTCCTTGAAAAGTCATCTATGAAGATTATAAAGTATCTCTTACCACTATGTGATTCAGTCCTTGTTGGACCCCAAAGATCTGAATGAATGTAGTCTAATATATCAGTTGTTCTATGAATGGCCTTATTGAACTTTACCCTGCTGGATTTTCCTAGTACACAATTTTCACAAAAGTCTAGATTTCCCAGTTTACCATTTCCTAGATAACCTTGTTCATGCAGTTTACAAATTCCTTTTTCACTAACATGACCTAGTCTCAAATGCCATAGAGAAATATCTATATTAGCATTTTCAGTGTAGTTCACTACAGCTCCTACAATTGTATTTCCCAGCAGTACATAAATCCCATTCATTCTAACACCCTTCATAATTATTAGAGAACCTTTTGTAACCTTCATAGCACCATTTTCAGCTTTAAAAGTATAGCCCTGTTTATCTAGCATGCCCAAAGAAATAAGATTTCTCTTAAGTTCAAGTACATACCTGACCTCAGGAAGAAGAACTTCTTGTCCATCCTCCATCCTCAGTCTTACTGTGCCAATTCCAGCCATGGTGCAAGATTTGTTGTTTCCAAGATGAACTGTTCCCTGTTTCTTTTCCTCAAGCTGCTGGAACCAAGCCTTGTTGGGAGTCATATGATATGAGCATCCACTATCCATGATCCACCTTGAATTGGCTTCACCATCCATGACTACTAGCAGATCAGCACTGTCATATCCATCATCTACTACAGCAGCATCACCCTCCTCTTGCTTCTTTCCACCAGCCAGCTTCTTTCTATCAGGACAGTCCCTCCTAAAGTGCCCTTCCTTGTGACAGAAATAGCACTTTAGTTTCTTCATATCATTCTTGGAACCTTGTGGTGTGCCAGGCCTTTTCTGAAATTTCCCTTTGTTGAATTTCTTCTGAAAACCAGACTTGAAAGGTCTTCCATGAACCATCAGGCTTTCACCTGATTCATGACTGGATTTAGCATCCATCTGTTTGGACTTCAAGGCCGAGATTACTTCTTCAAAAGTCAGGGATTCTCTCGCATATTTCATCGTCTCCACAAATGAATGATAAGATGGTGGTAAAGCATTGAGAATCATGATCGCCTGATCTTCATCATCAATCTTGATTTCCATATATTCCAGATCAAGTATGATCTTGGAGAATTCATCTAGACATTCATCCAAATCCTTATCTTCCGGAATCTTGAAACCAAATAGCTTTCCCTTTAGATGAACATTGTTCGTGAGCGACTTAGTCATGTAGAGACTCTCCAGTTTCAGCCAGACTTTAGCAGCAGTCTTCTCTTTTGCAACTTCGCGAAGCACTTTATCTCACAAGTGCAGAATGATAGTACTATAGGCTAGTTCTGATGCCTCGTCCTTCTCATTCTGAGTCATTGTTGCAGGGAAATCCTTCTCGCCATCAAGCGCCTTAACGACTTTCATCTGGACAAGGATCGACCGCATTCTTTGCCTCCACAAACTGAAATCACCCTTTCCATCAAATCGATCAACTTCAACCTTTGTCGACACCATTGCGGCACAATCGGCTCTGATACCAATTGTTGAGAATACGGAATCGATTTGCAGCGATTAGAATCAACAAAGTAAACAAGAACACAGCAATTTACCCTGGTTCAGAACGGCCAGTGTGACCGAACTTAATCCAGCAACCAATGATCGATTTATTGACGAATGTGTGCAACCGGAACCTTGCGCCGTCGATCCGAGCTCGTCGCCTCAAGCAATTACAAAATGTCGTCTTCAATCGCTTACAATCGCTCACGCTCTATCGAACTCAACTATGAACCCTAATTCCCAATTCTGGGAATCAAATACAACTTCTCAGCGCCTTTCAATCTAGTCCCTAAAGTTTCCAGTATTTACATTTCAGCCCCCTAAGAAACAGACTTGAACAAGTTGAGACTAGCCGTTGGAGATAACGACCATAACTGCCCATCTGCCCTTTAATTGAACGCTGCCATTTCCATTTAGAGCTGCTTTGCTCTTCATCCAAACGCCACCGTTCCTTCCAGAGCTTCAGTCTTCACTTCAGGATTGCGTTGATCATACTGCCACCTTTAGCCACCAGTTGCTCCGCCGTCCGCCGTCCGGCTGCACTCATGACATGTCTGACTCACATTTCACATATACTATGCATTAAATAAAATAAGCTTTAAAGCATATCATGACATTCACAAGATATCGGTACACATTAATAGCAAGTCGGAGGACAGTGGTATTAACTGTAAATGATATCTTGTTCCAGTGAATTAATATTGACGATAAGGTGATATCAAATAATAAACCATCGGATGATGGATTTATTATTCACATCGAAATTAAAGATCATCAACTATTTATCACTAAGTACCTGTGCAACTACATTAAATATTGACTATCCGGAGGGTCTATCAATATTCAAACAAGCTACACACATCCAATATAATAGACCGTGCCAACCTACGCGGATACGTCACGAAGGTGATCGTGTTTTCTGTTTCAACAGACAGATGTAAAATACCGGTCCACAGTAGGAATGTCAACTTTAGAGACTAAATCTCAAGTGGTGTTGGATTTCCAAAGAAGTTCATGGTTCCAAAAAAATAGGACAGAACAAGATCAAAAGTGACAAGTCTGCCAATTTAACTGAACCATTATATAAACCAAAACTTTAAAAGCAGATAATGACATTTACAAGATACCAGGCACCATTAATAGCACGTCGGAGGACTATGGTATTAATTGCAAGGGCATCTTGTTCGGTGATCAAACATTGACGATAAGGGATGTCAAATAATAAACCATTGGAGGATGGATTTACTATTCACATCAAAATACTAAAGATCGTCACACGTTTATCACCATGGGTATGTATGCAGTCACGCTGAATACTAATGTGCGGAGGCCTAAATTAGTATCCTTGTAAACTACACACATGTATCCTAACATAAGAAATAAAGCAGTCTCCACGGATATGCCACGGAGGTGGTCATGTATTCCGCTTAGAACAACCCTTTTGTTATATAAGCCCAAATGTCGAATGTCTTATCATGCAAGTAAAGTTTCAATTGTAATGTTGGTTCCTCTCAATTTTGGCTCCAGACAAGAGGGCAATCGTAGCCAGAAAAATTGAACCATAAACACATGATTCGGTCTGAACTAAACAATCAGACCGACTTCAATCAATTGGTATAAAACCAAATTGAACTAACATACAATTTGTCAACTAGGTTTCAATTGATCCGATGTTCAATTGAACCAAAATTTGACTGATCTAAATTAGATCAAACTGAAATTGCATCAATATATAATTTCTCATCCGAACCATAGTTCAGCAAAAGTTGATCAAAGTCAAAATTCAACCAAATTTGACAAAAGTTGACCGAAGTCAAATTTCAACTAAGGTGACCTCAAATGGACCGAAGTCAGGTTTTAACTAAAGTTGATCACAAGTTGACCGAATGTCAATATATCAACTAAAGTTGAACATAAGTTGACTGATGTCAAGTGCTCAATTGAGGTTGACTCAAGTTGACCAGTGTCAATCAACCATAGTTGACCAACAGTTCATCGAATTTGATCATCTGTATTGAACAAAAATTCCATATCATATTAGATTGGTTTCTCATGACGATAGGTAATCGTATTAAAACAATCACATTGAACCACAATTCAAACTCACAATAGATTGGTTTCGCAAGTCGGTATAAACCGAGTTAAACCAATATCATTGAACTGAAATTCAATATCACTCTAGATTGGTTTTGGAAGTCGGTATAAACTGAGTTCAACCAATATCATTGAGCTGAAATTCAATATCGCTTTAGATTGGTTTCAGAAGTTGGTATAAAACCGAGTTAAACCAATCTCATTGACGATATTAAATGTCACACTAGATTAGTTTCATAAGACGATATAAAATCGTAGTAAACCAAACTAATTGAACCAGGATCCATGTCAGACTAGATTGGTTTCTCGAGACGATAAAAAAACCCGTATTAAACTAATATATCTGAACCAAAATCCATACTGAACCGATCCACCGAATTTTGAATAAGATCAAAAAAATCAAACCGGAGTAGATCGAATCGGTATGAACCGAAGCTTTTAAACCGTATCAGTCCAATAGTCACTTTTGATTGATTTATCAAACCGGAATAAATCGTATTAAATCAATCCAAAACACAATGGTTCAGTATCCAAATAGATTGATTCAACCAACATGCACAAGTGCACTGAATCAATCCAAATTCAATATCAATGTTGATTGATTCACCAAATCAGAATTAACCGCATTGAATCAATCAATCAAACTGGAATTTCACCAAATTGGTTCAATATCGAAATTTATTGATTCTCACGAATGGAATAAACCTCACTGAATCAATCCAAATTCAATATCAATGTTGATTGATTCACCAAATCAGAATTAACCATATTGAATCAATCAATTAATCTGGAATTTCACCATGGTTCAATAGATGATTCAGACGAACTGAATCCATTTCAATTATGATCAATTAAACATAATTGAATCCAAAAAATTATATGAAACATAAATTCAGTGAATCAAAATTTAACATAAATCGAACCTGATGGATTCAACTGGTTTGACCACCTCAAATTAGGGATTCATATAGAATTGCTTGGATATCCATTGTTGGCGCCATCAGATCAAACTTTGCCTCTGCACGGCATGCATTCGATCCCAATCAGATTCCCAAGCTGCTCATCAAACCATGATCTCGATTCAACCTCCATCGAGTAACTTTGCGCCTCACTTTGGACCGGCGCCTTTTTCTTGCTTTCCACCGCTAAGCTAGATAGAAGCATAGCATCATGAATATGTGGAATGAACATTTAACTTAAAACGCACCTGAATTGCGTCAACCCCAAATAATGGATTGAACCGAAACCAGATAAACGTGTGATAGTCTTTGGCAGCAACTCTGGCTTGGGAGTTCTCATTCCCAACAACGGCCAAACGCTGCTCATCCAGCAGCCTAATCTGCATCTGCTTTAACTCTCGTTTCGCCACATGCATTAGAGCAAACAACTGTTATCCATCAGCAACACTAAGCTACGGTTGTATGCAATTGAGGAGCACATCATGCCAAAGTCAAACCCATTCACTAGTCCGATTGATGGAGCTCAAGTTCATTAGCTGAGTAACAAGCAAGCAAGAGGCGGCATCCATCAAACTCTTTTGGGCTTCAGATAAGACAAAAATAATAATTAGGCCAATAAAACTTATCATCATCTCCAACGATCCAAAATGTACAACATTGAGCTCTAAGTTCTATAAATGTCAACTTGTATTGCGGATTTTTTTATCAAAAAAAAAAAACTTGTATTGAGGATTTAGCCATGACAACTAGGTGGGCTCAAATTGGGCCGATCAAGTAACGATTTAGCATTGGGCCATAAACAATTTGGGCTACCCGAGTCAGTACAATGACGTTAACGAGTTGAGTCAGACAGACTCATTAGTCTCTTCAGTAAAGCAACATCTTCTTCTTCCTCCACTCAACTCTCTGCAACACATTTTTCAAATGAAGTAACATTAGCAAAAACCTAAACGGATGCCGTTAGCTCACTCCGCCGTAGTACCATTCTTTTTAAGCAAGCTCAGTCTCAAACACGATCGATGCCGACAT
Organism: Rhodiola kirilowii; assembly: GCA_033675215.1. NCBI lineage: Eukaryota > Viridiplantae > Streptophyta > Magnoliopsida > Saxifragales > Crassulaceae > Rhodiola > Rhodiola kirilowii. The sequence continues at coordinate 37,528,412 of CM066195.1, forward strand.
GGAGCAGCAGTGTGCTAGTTTGGATCGGGGCCTGTACGATCACAACCGGAGGCTGAAATAAAATCTGATGATCTTATCGCTGACACTTCGGGTCTGGGCGAGCACGGTGGTGCGTATAAAGGGATTAGCCAGAAGCTGAATGGTCAAGGATCGGTTTGTCACATTTCCCGCCTTTTTTTCAGGTACGGTAGTTCACGTTCAGTCAGTCTTTGTGCGGATAAGATAGTTTTTGATGATTAATGAACGGTCATTTACCGGATGTTTATTTTAGTTATGTGTAGATTGAGAAGGAAAGAAATCGGAGGGGCCGGCAGGATTTTGGTGGAGAAATTTCAGGAACTGGCTAGGGCTGGAACTGTGAGAGCATATTCAGGTGAGTGAGTCTCATTTGATACTGGTCTCCATGTTGGACTGAGCAGTTGATGCGAACCAGGGAGTTCTGGGTCTATATTACTATGAAGTATGGTCTGAATCTGTTTTGGTCTTATTTTTTATTTACATCTGGGTAGACCCTTCGTGCGTAAGTAACCCGACTCTTTCATACTCTTTCATAGGTAGCGTCATAATGACTAGCAAAACAAAATTTACTCGATAGGATCTTTAGAGATTAGAAAGTATAAGTTCATTGCAGCACTTGCAATGATGATGACTAATGACTATGTATGGAATTCAGATGGATTAGCCACTATAAGATATTTAGATAGAGGGCGTGGAGGAAACTAGTTAATTAAACACATCATGGTCTGCATCTGAATTTGGAAGATGAGCGCGGTGCGCCTTAATTAAGGAGGTTTTTGCAGAATACATCGACTGGTTAGCAGGAGTCCATGTAAAGGAGAGTCTTGGAGATGGGTTCTGCAAAGAGGAGATATCAGTAGATATTAATATTTAGTCAAAGGTTCTGAATGTCAATTAGCCGGTGTATCACCCTGCTATTTATAACAGTGTATACAATATTTAACACGTAGTAAAATGGGGTTGTAATCCTTACATGTCTAATGAGTATATGTGGTTCCCTTTTTGTTCATAGAATTAACCCGAATAGCTGTATTCATGTGATGTTAGTGATTGTGAGATTTGAGATATTCTTGGTTGCTGGTGGCCCTCTATTCATGGACTGACCCTTATCTGGAGCTTTTCATAAAATACACGCAACCCTGAATGAACTTGTTGATAAGTATCTGCCTCGACTTCTTTGGCTGTAAATACCGATTTGTGGATCAATAATGTACGTCAGGTTGTTCATGCCACAACCCAAACACTGCTGGAAAACAAAAATTTCCATGAGATCCAAAAAGACATTCAGGAATGTACGAGACTTGCAAAAACAGAATGTGCAGGTAAATTTTAACTGTGAACTTACACGATATGGGATTTTTTCTTATCTATGCGGTAAAATGCCAAGCTCTTGCGCATCTTTCTATGTGATAAGAAAATGGTTATTTTTTTATGTAAGCAATAAAATGAAATGTTGATCTGATTTTGCATCAGACAGCTTTTGTTTATCAGTTACCTCAGGATATAAAAAAGTCCAGCTCTTTAAGGTATTCGCTGTTTGTCCTTTATGGATTTGATTTCTTACTTATTATCTAGTATCTTCATAGACTTGATCTAGTATCTAGATATAAACTTGTCATTCGTAGTATCTTCACTCCACCACTAGCTGGTTTATTTTACTCCGCGACTAACAGAATCTTCATAGACCTTGTTCTCCAGTCTTCTGTTAAATTCTAATAATTTCTACCTTTACAGATCTAACAAATAGTTACTTAAAGGTAGTAAGCAACGATTTAGCTTCTGTGAACTTATGTCATTTTGCACTACTATTTAATTTCTAGGTGCCATATGGTTGTATTTTATCTAATCAGTAAAATGACTAGTTCTTGACTTCTTGTGCTGTATATTTGACCTGGTTGATTTTGCCATTATACGGCTGTCAACAAGGATCTAATGATCTAAGAATTCTAAGATAGTCAGCCTCTCATGTGATCAGTTACACTTCTTCTATCGGTTATTTTCACTCTAATTATATGCACTCATTGAGCACAGGAAGCAACCAGGTTTAGAAGCATTGTAACGAAAGAAATTTGGTTTAGAATTGATGGGGTTTAAGACTGCAAGGTAAAACCCCTCCAAAAAATGGCGTACGCCTCTTTGAGCAACGAGAACACGGTATTCTTTAGTAAAAGGCGAAAGAATAGTTCGCTATGTACTCATTGCAAGGCTGCGTAATTCAGAAGTCTAAAGTCGCATAGTACTTATTCATGCTTTTCTATGATTGTTGTTCTCACCAACCGATGTGGGATATAAATGACAACAATGTTATAGCAATATTTCTTTGCTTGGGTTCAGTTACGAATAAATTTCCATAGCACTGAGCTTGTTAATCTGAGAAGCGAATTTACAGGCAATCGACATGGCAGATGTGAGTGGAGCATGTTCAGGCATAGAGGTGCTGCTGGATAAATATTGAATGCCGGTATCGTTTCTTGTGAAAAATGATGCCAGTTAAATCTGTTAAAGACAGTTTGAGTAGTCGATGGTTTGCAAGTCTACAGGCGGGAGTCGTGATTGCTGAGAGGGAACGAGTGTCGACTATGGCTGATGACCTCCGTTCAAGGATCCCCAGACTGACAAATGTATGAAACTTTTGTTGCCTGATCCTCTGCTTCAAACTTGGGCAACTGCTTGAGAGTACTGTTTGCATGATGTTTCCCGGTTACCCTTCAAAATATTGTTTGAGAGCTGCAGCATAACATATTCAGTGCGGTGTGAATAGAAGGATATGCAGGCTCATCATTTGTTCTCATTCTCATACAACAGAACTTTTTCAAGGCATGTAATGTAAGTATTCCGAATGAAGTATCAACTCCAATGCAATTTGTGTTGTTCTTTGGGTGAATGGCTATGAGATTCAGTCTAAAGATGATGAACGCGGCTATGGCAGATGAACACAGAATGATAGGAGTATCTGACAATATGATGGCGGTAAAAGTTACGAGTATTCGGTCTGCAAAAGTTGTGAAATTCTATCTATCAGGCCTTCTTTTTGCTCAGAGGATTACAAGCTCAAAAAACACCTGCAGAGGGCTCGAATAGAATACGCTAGGTGGACTTGGAGTGAATGTATTTTCGGATGGTGTGTTCTTTTCGACATCAGTACTCGAATATTTAGCTAGCTTGGAAACCACAAGTCAGGCTTGATCTGCCAATGATGAAATGCTTCTTTACAGCAAGTTACCATTAGTACTGGGATTCGAGAGTATACTCAGCATGGCAGCACCCTTGTGCTTCTAGAAAGCTCGCCTCAAATGTCAAGGGAGGATACATCAGAAGCTAGCAAGCTTAGCAGCACTTCAGAAGATGGGTATGTTGCTTTGTTTTCTGTCATATTCATTTACTTCTGCAGTGTTCTCTTGCATAAATAATTAAATATATAGGCTGCATTGTTTTTGTATTTTCTTTATTAAATTGATTTAAGTCTCTCGGCATACAACAATGTTTTGATTGACTTTGTATATTTAGTAGAACCAATAACAAAAATTAAATACTACAACAACACAGGGTGGAGACAAATAAGGACAAAAAAAATTTCCAATGTTTTGATTGGGGTGCCCCAAGCTCCAAGCAGTAGTGCAACGTTTGAGCGACGCTTGGAGATTCCAATAGCAATGAACCTCTACCCTATAAATTTTGGATTTTAAACATGCATTTAGGAAGGTTTAACCAGGTGGTGTGATGGTATGTTCTTCTCAACATCAGTGCTTCAAATATTCTGAAACTGTATGTTGACTTTGGGTAGCTTAGTCTGTTAGACTGTTAGTTGCTAGCATGTTCATATACTTACTTACGCATTGTTCTCCTCCGTTATATTGGCTGAATTAAAAACTTCCATTCTTTATATGGCTTGATTACAATTTTTTAGCATACAACAAGTTACTGAGTTTTAGTATGACTTTCAATATGCGGGAGAGCTTCTCTCCTTTGAACATACAGTACATCTTAATTAAAAAGTACTGGAATGCCCTAAATATCAGGACAGAAAAATTTTAAAATTGATTTGGTTGGGGTGCGCCAGGCTTGAGTAATAGTGCAACGCTCAAGCGACGCGTAGAGATCCCAATAGCAAGCTATTGTGATGGATCTCACCCCTATAAAAATTAATTTAATATCGTGTGACTCAATGAGTCACATATCAGATATTAAACTGATAAGAACAGATACTACACTTGATCTTAGCCAAAAGGCCGAGAAAGGTATGCCTTAAACTGATTAGACATTTGTTTCTTATACTAGGCATTTTTCAAATTTGTTCGTTACATTTAGCAGTGTGGGACTCAGACATTAAGTCACGTGCCACGCACATGATTTCAATGACTACAGGGAAAGTAGCATATCTTTGTAGTGTAGCAATTAAGCTGAGTTTTGAATCAGTCTAGCATTTTTGCAGGTGATGTCACTGATTGTGAGATTTGAGATCTTTTTACTTTTAGGTGCCCCTCACTCTCTATTCATGTACTGTCTGTAGAGGATAGAATTTTTGGTAAAATATGTGCATCCATGAATAAACTTGTTGGTTAGTATCTCTCTCAGCTTCTTTGGCTGTAGACACATATTTACTGAATATCTCTGTGCATATGAGCTTGTTCATGCCTACCCAAACTCCGTTGGATAAGAGACAACAAAATTCTATGTAATTCAGAAAGACATTCAAGAATGGTGAAGTTACATCTGAATGCGTGAGACTTGAACAGAGAATGTGCAGGCAAACTTTAACCCTGAACTTATGTCATTTGGCCGCGCTATTTGATTTTCAGATGCCCTATTGTCTTCTATTTTACAGAGGACAGCTTGTTAATCAGTTATATCTGGATCTAAAAGTCTAGCTGTTTCAGCCTTTATAGCTGCTTAAGGTATTGTACTCTTTCAATGATCTACTCTATCAAAAAAAGGAATGGGATCACCTGTTAAATGCCTTTTTATTTTTAGCCAGGCATCTGGTTGTGATTGGCATTGTTTTAACTGATAATATTTATTGTCAGCCTTTGTGGTCGTCTGTGTAGGGGTCTTAATGTACTGGTTCCTTTTTTTTTTAATCAATGACATTCAGACATTGCTTCTTTTTCAAAAAAAAACCTTTTTTTTTGGCTTTAGATGTCTACATGAGTAATGAGAGCAAACACTTTTTGTTGTGCAGTTACGAGCTTGATGGTTCAGCATAGTTCATGGCCCATCTGAGGTGTTCGAGCAACTGTTTGGAATCTGGTTTTGCGCATACAAGAAACGATTGCCGTGTTCCGAGTACTTGGTCTTGCAATATCAGCTTACAATTTTGATTGCCTGTGTGATTCACAAGTAACTGGTACGTGACATGTATGGTTTAACTAAATGTTGGATTGATTAGTTTACTTCCATTATTATATCTCTGTTCTTGCTTTTCTTTGCTCAGCGGTGTAAGTTTTTTAATACGTATTAAAATGGGCTAGGTAGTCCCGGACGGTCTAATGAGTAAATGTAGTTTTCTTGGTGTCCATAGAAATAACCCTAGTAAATGTCAAAATTTTCACAATTTTGTGATTAGCCTACTGAATGTTTTCGAATGGTGTCTCCTATGTCTCGTGTACTTTTGATGAAGGGTCTTATGTCAATAGAATTAGCTACATTAAATGAATAAATAAATTTTTGTGTGATTATAGATATGCATATAGGAATACGTATTTGTGTTGTATGGTCTGTTCTTTTCAACACCAGTGCTTGAAATTTTCTAAAAATGTACATTGACTTTCCCACCAAGCTTGGAAACAATAGTCAGGGTCTTTTCGAATCTCAGAAGCTAGCCACAAATCTCATGGCGAAGATATAAATAAGAAGCAAGCAAGCACTTCAGAAGTTAGGTATGATTTTTTTGTTTGCAAACAGTTATATATTTTCAGTATGCTGTGATCCTCACAAAAGGTATAAAAAATTAACATTACAATTACATTAACTTATGCCCTTAATATAACACTAGTAATTTTTTGAATAGTTTTGATTGGAGTACGCCGGATTGAGCAGTAGTGCAACGTACAAGCGTAAAGATCCACAATAGCTTGATCTTACTCCTTATAAAAATTAATTTAATATCGTGTCACTCAATGAGTCACATATCACATATTAAACTGATAAGAACAGATACTAAACTTGATCATAGGCAAAAAGCCGAGAAAGGTATGATTTAAAATGATAAAACAGTTGTTTTTTTATACCAAGCATTTTTCAATTTTGTTCGTGACAATTAGCAGTGTAGGACTTGCAGACATAAAATCACGTGCCATACGCATGATTTCAGTAACTATTGGAAAGTAGCCAGCATATATTTGTAGTCTGGTAATTAAGCTGACTTTTGTATCAGTCTTCATGGACTGACCGTGATCTGGAGCTTTTCACAAAATACACGCAACCCTGAATGAACTTGTTGATAAGTATCTGCCTCGACTTCTTTGGCTGTAAATACCGATTTGTGGATCAATAATGTACGTCAGGTTGTTCATGCCACAACCCAAACACTGCTGGAAAACAAAAATTTCCATGAGATCCAAAACGACATTCAGGAATGTACGAGACTTGCAAAAGCAGAATGTGCAGGTAAATTTTAACTGTGAACTTACATGATATGGGATTTTTTCGTATCTATGTAGTAAAATGCCAAGTTCTTGCGCATCTTTCTATTTGATAAGAAAATGGTTATTTTTTTATGTAAGCAATCAAATGAAATGTTGATCTGATTTTGCATCAGACAGCTTTTGTTTATCAGTTACCTCAGGATATAAAAAAGTCCAGCTCTTTAAGGTATTCGCTGTTTGTCCTTTATGGATTTGATTTCTTACTTATTATCTAGTATCTTCATAGACTTGATCTAGTATCTAGATATAAACTTGTCATTCGTAGTATCTTCACTCCACCACTAGCTGGTTTATTTTACTCCGCGACTAACAGAATCTTCATAGACCTTGTTCTCCAGTCTTCTGTTAATTTCTAATAATTTCTACCTTTACAGATCTAACAAATAGTTACTTAAAGGTAGTAAGCAACGATTTAGCTTCTGTGAACTTATGTCATTTTGCACTACTATTTAATTTCTAGGTGCCATATGGTTGTATTTTATCTAATCAGTAAAATGACTAGTTCTTGACTTCTTGTGCTGTATATTTGACCTGGTTGATTTTGCCATTATACGGCTGTCAACAAGGATCTAATGATCTAAGAATTCTAAGATAGTCAGCCTCTCATGTGATCAGTTACACTTCTTCTATCGGTTATTTTCACTGTAATTATATGCACTCATTGAGCACTGGAAGCAACTAGGTGTAGAAGCATTGTAACGAAAGAAATTTGGTTTAGAATTGATGGGGTTTAAGACTGCAAGGTAAAACCCCTCCAAAAAATGTCGTACGCATTTTGAGCAACGAGAACACGGTATTCTTTAGTAAAAGGCGAAAGAATAGTTCGCTATGTACTCATTGCAAGGCTGAGTAATTCAGAAGTCTAAAGTCGCATAATACTTATTCATGCTTTTCTATGATTGTTGTTCTCACCAACCGATGTGGGATATAAATGACAACAATGTTATAGCAATATTTCTTTGCTTGGGTTCAGTTACGAATAAATTTCCATAGCACTGAGCTTGTTAATCTGAGAAGCGAATTTACAGGCAATCGACATGGCAGATGAGAGTGGAGCATGTTCAGGCATAGAGGTGCTGCTGGATAAATATTGAATGCCGGTATCGTTTCTTGTGAAAAATGATGCCAGTTAAATCTGTTAAAGACAGTTTGAGTAGTCAATGGTTTGCAAGTCTACAGGCGGGAGTTGTGATTGCTGAGAGGGAACGAGTGTCGACTATGGCTGATGACCTCCGTTCAAGGATCCCCAGACTGACAAATGTATGAAACTTTTGTTGCCTGATCCTCTGCTTCAAACTTGGGCAACTGCTTGCGAGTACTGTTTGCATGATGTTTCACGGTTACCCTTCAAAATATTATTTGAGAGCTGCAGCATAACATATTCAGTGCGGTGTGAATAGAAGGATATGCAGGCTCATCATTTGTTCTCATTCTCATACAACAGAACTTTTTCAAGGCATGTAATGTAAGTATTCCGAATGAAGTATCAACTCCGATGCAATTTGTGTTGTTCTTTGGGTGAATGGCTATGAGATTCAGTCTAAAGATGATGAACGCGGCTATGGCAGATGAACACAGAATGATAGGAGTATCTGACAATATGATGGCGGTAAAAGTTACGAGTATTCGGTCTGCAAAAGTTGTGAAATTCTATCTATCAGGCCTTCTTTTTGCTCAGAGGATTACAAGCTGAAAAAACACCTGCAGAGGGCTCGAATAGAATACGCTAGGTGGACTTGGAGTGAATGTATTTTCGGATGGTCTGTTCTTTTCAACATCAGTACTCGAATATTTAGCTAGCTTGGAAACCACAAGTCAGGCTCGATCTGCCAATGATGAAATGCTTCTTTACAGAAAGTTACCATTAGTATTGGGATTCGAGAGTATACTCAGCATGGCAGCTCCCTTGTGCTTCTAGAAAGCTCGCCTCAAATGTCAAGGGAGGATACATCAGAAGCTGGCAAGCTTAGCAGCACTTCAGAAGATGGGTATGTTGCTTTGTTTTCTGTCATATTCATTTACTTCTGCAGTGTTCTCTTGCATAAATAATTAAATATATAGGCTGCATTGTTTTTGTATTTTCTTTATTAAATTGATTTAAGTCTCTCGGCATACAACAATGTTTTGATTGACTTTGTATATTTAGTAGAACCAATAACAAAAATTAAATACTACAACAACACAGGGTGGAGACAAATAAGGACAAAAAAAATTTCCAATGTTTTGATTGGGGTGCCCCAAGCTCCAAGCAATAGTGCAACGTTTGAGCGACGCTTGGAGATTCCAATAGCAATGAACCTCTACCCTATAAATTTTGGATTTTAAACATGCATTTAGGAAGGTTTAACCAGGTGGTGTGATGGTATGTTCTTCTCAACATCAGTGCTTCAAATATTCTGAAACTGTATGTTGACTTTGGGTAGCTTAGTCTGTTAGACTGTTAGTTGCTAGCATGTTCATATACTTACTTACGCATTGTTCTCCTCCGTTATATTGGCTGAATTAAAAACTTCCATTCTTTATATGGCTTGATTACAATTTTTTAGCATACAACAAGTTACTGAGTTTTAGTATGACTTTCAATATGCGGGAGAGCTTCTCTCCTTTGAACATACAGTACATCTTAATTAAAAAGTACTGGAATGCCCTAAATATCAGGACAGAAAAATTTTAAAATTGATTTGGTTGGGGTGCGCCAGGCTTGAGTAATAGTGCAACGCTCAAGCGACGCGTAGAGATCCCAATAGCAAGCTATTGTGATGGATCTCACCCCTATAAAAATTAATTTAATATCGTGTGACTCAATGAGTCACATATCAGATATTAAACTGATAAGAACAGATACTACACTTGATCTTAGCCAAAAGGCCGAGAAAGGTATGCCTTAAACTGATTAGACATTTGTTTCTTATACTAGGCATTTTTCAAATTTGTTCGTTACATTTAGCAGTGTGGGACTCAGACATTAAGTCACGTGCCACGCACATGATTTCAATGACTACAGGGAAAGTAGCATATCTTTGTAGTGTAGCAATTAAGCTGAGTTTTGAATCAGTCTAGCATTTTTGCAGGTGATGTCACTGATTGTGAGATTTGAGATCTTTTTACTTTTAGGTGCCCCTCACTCTCTATTCATGTACTGTCTGTAGAGGATAGAATTTTTGGTAAAATATGTGCATCCATGAATAAACTTGTTGGTTAGTATCTCTCTCAGCTTCTTTGGCTGTAGACACATATTTACTGAATATCTCTGTGCATATGAGCTTGTTCATGCCTACCCAAACTCCGTTGGATAAGAGACAACAAAATTCTATGTAATTCAGAAAGACATTCAAGAATGGTGAAGTTACATCTGAATGCGTGAGACTTGAACAGAGAATGTGCAGGCAAACTTTAACCCTGAACTTATGTCATTTGGCCGCGCTATTTGATTTTCAGATGCCCTATTGTCTTCTATTTTACAGAGGACAGCTTGTTAATCAGTTATATCTGGATCTAAAAGTCTAGCTGTTTCAGCCTTTATAGCTGCTTAAGGTATTGTACTCTTTCAATGATCTACTCTATCAAAAAAAGGAATGGGATCACCTGTTAAATGCCTTTTTATTTTTAGCCAGGCATCTGGTTGTGATTGGCATTGTTTTAACTGATAATATTTATTGTCAGCCTTTGTGGTCGTCTGTGTAGGGGTCTTAATGTACTGGTTCCTTTTTTTTTTAATCAATGACATTCAGACATTGCTTCTTTTTCAAAAAAAAACCTTTTTTTTTGGCTTTAGATGTCTACATGAGTAATGAGAGCAAACACTTTTTGTTGTGCAGTTACGAGCTTGATGGTTCAGCATAGTTCATGGCCCATCTGAGGTGTTCGAGCAACTGTTTGGAATCTGGTTTTGCGCATACAAGAAACGATTGCCGTGTTCCGAGTACTTGGTCTTGCAATATCAGCTTACAATTTTGATTGCCTGTGTGATTCACAAGTAACTGGTACGTGACATGTATGGTTTAACTAAATGTTGGATTGATTAGTTTACTTCCATTATTATATCTCTGTTCTTGCTTTTCTTTGCTCAGCGGTGTAAGTTTTTTAATACGTATTAAAATGGGCTAGGTAGTCCCGGACGGTCTAATGAGTAAATGTAGTTTTCTTGGTGTCCATAGAAATAACCCTAGTAAATGTCAAAATTTTCACAATTTTGTGATTAGCCTACTGAATGTTTTCGAATGGTGTCTCCTATGTCTCGTGTACTTTTGATGAAGGGTCTTATGTCAATAGAATTAGCTACATTAAATGAATAAATAAATTTTTGTGTGATTATAGATATGCATATAGGAATACGTATTTGTGTTGTATGGTCTGTTCTTTTCAACACCAGTGCTTGAAATTTTCTAAAAATGTACATTGACTTTCCCACCAAGCTTGGAAACAATAGTCAGGGTCTTTTCGAATCTCAGAAGCTAGCCACAAATCTCATGGCGAAGATATAAATAAGAAGCAAGCAAGCACTTCAGAAGTTAGGTATGATTTTTTTGTTTGCAAACAGTTATATATTTTCAGTATGCTGTGATCCTCACAAAAGGTATAAAAAATTAACATTACAATTACATTAACTTATGCCCTTAATATAACACTAGTAATTTTTTGAATAGTTTTGATTGGAGTACGCCGGATTGAGCAGTAGTGCAACGTACAAGCGTAAAGATCCACAATAGCTTGATCTTACTCCTTATAAAAATTAATTTAATATCGTGTCACTCAATGAGTCACATATCACATATTAAACTGATAAGAACAGATACTAAACTTGATCATAGGCAAAAAGCCGAGAAAGGTATGATTTAAAATGATAAAACAGTTGTTTTTTTATACCAAGCATTTTTCAATTTTGTTCGTGACAATTAGCAGTGTAGGACTTGCAGACATAAAATCACGTGCCATACGCATGATTTCAGTAACTATTGGAAAGTAGCCAGCATATATTTGTAGTCTGGTAATTAAGCTGACTTTTGTATCAGTCTTCATGGACTGACCGTGATCTGGAGCTTTTCACAAAATACACGCAACCCTGAATGAACTTGTTGATAAGTATCTGCCTCGACTTCTTTGGCTGTAAATACCGATTTGTGGATCAATAATGTACGTCAGGTTGTTCATGCCACAACCCAAACACTGCTGGAAAACAAAAATTTCCATGAGATCCAAAACGACATTCAGGAATGTACGAGACTTGCAAAAGCAGAATGTGCAGGTAAATTTTAACTGTGAACTTACATGATATGGGATTTTTTCGTATCTATGTAGTAAAATGCCAAGTTCTTGCGCATCTTTCTATTTGATAAGAAAATGGTTATTTTTTTATGTAAGCAATCAAATGAAATGTTGATCTGATTTTGCATCAGACAGCTTTTGTTTATCAGTTACCTCAGGATATAAAAAAGTCCAGCTCTTTAAGGTATTCGCTGTTTGTCCTTTATGGATTTGATTTCTTACTTATTATCTAGTATCTTCATAGACTTGATCTAGTATCTAGATATAAACTTGTCATTCGTAGTATCTTCACTCCACCACTAGCTGGTTTATTTTACTCCGCGACTAACAGAATCTTCATAGACCTTGTTCTCCAGTCTTCTGTTAATTTCTAATAATTTCTACCTTTACAGATCTAACAAATAGTTACTTAAAGGTAGTAAGCAACGATTTAGCTTCTGTGAACTTATGTCATTTTGCACTACTATTTAATTTCTAGGTGCCATATGGTTGTATTTTATCTAATCAGTAAAATGACTAGTTCTTGACTTCTTGTGCTGTATATTTGACCTGGTTGATTTTGCCATTATACGGCTGTCAACAAGGATCTAATGATCTAAGAATTCTAAGATAGTCAGCCTCTCATGTGATCAGTTACACTTCTTCTATCGGTTATTTTCACTGTAATTATATGCACTCATTGAGCACTGGAAGCAACTAGGTGTAGAAGCATTGTAACGAAAGAAATTTGGTTTAGAATTGATGGGGTTTAAGACTGCAAGGTAAAACCCCTCCAAAAAATGTCGTACGCATTTTGAGCAACGAGAACACGGTATTCTTTAGTAAAAGGCGAAAGAATAGTTCGCTATGTACTCATTGCAAGGCTGAGTAATTCAGAAGTCTAAAGTCGCATAATACTTATTCATGCTTTTCTATGATTGTTGTTCTCACCAACCGATGTGGGATATAAATGACAACAATGTTATAGCAATATTTCTTTGCTTGGGTTCAGTTACGAATAAATTTCCATAGCACTGAGCTTGTTAATCTGAGAAGCGAATTTACAGGCAATCGACATGGCAGATGAGAGTGGAGCATGTTCAGGCATAGAGGTGCTGCTGGATAAATATTGAATGCCGGTATCGTTTCTTGTGAAAAATGATGCCAGTTAAATCTGTTAAAGACAGTTTGAGTAGTCAATGGTTTGCAAGTCTACAGGCGGGAGTTGTGATTGCTGAGAGGGAACGAGTGTCGACTATGGCTGATGACCTCCGTTCAAGGATCCCCAGACTGACAAATGTATGAAACTTTTGTTGCCTGATCCTCTGCTTCAAACTTGGGCAACTGCTTGCGAGTACTGTTTGCATGATGTTTCACGGTTACCCTTCAAAATATTATTTGAGAGCTGCAGCATAACATATTCAGTGCGGTGTGAATAGAAGGATATGCAGGCTCATCATTTGTTCTCATTCTCATACAACAGAACTTTTTCAAGGCATGTAATGTAAGTATTCCGAATGAAGTATCAACTCCGATGCAATTTGTGTTGTTCTTTGGGTGAATGGCTATGAGATTCAGTCTAAAGATGATGAACGCGGCTATGGCAGATGAACACAGAATGATAGGAGTATCTGACAATATGATGGCGGTAAAAGTTACGAGTATTCGGTCTGCAAAAGTTGTGAAATTCTATCTATCAGGCCTTCTTTTTGCTCAGAGGATTACAAGCTGAAAAAACACCTGCAGAGGGCTCGAATAGAATACGCTAGGTGGACTTGGAGTGAATGTATTTTCGGATGGTCTGTTCTTTTCAACATCAGTACTCGAATATTTAGCTAGCTTGGAAACCACAAGTCAGGCTCGATCTGCCAATGATGAAATGCTTCTTTACAGAAAGTTACCATTAGTATTGGGATTCGAGAGTATACTCAGCATGGCAGCACCCTTGTGCTTCTAGAAAGCTCGCCTCAAATGTCAAGGGAGGATACATCAGAAGCTGGCAAGCTTAGCAGCACTTCAGAAGATGGGTATGTTGCTTTGTTTTCTGTCATATTCATTTACTTCTGCAGTGTTCTCTTGCATAAATAATTAAATATATAGGCTGCATTGTTTTTGTATTTTCTTTATTAAATTGATTTAAGTCTCTCGGCATACAACAATGTTTTGATTGACTTTGTATATTTAGTAGAACCAATAACAAAAATTAAATACTACAACAACACAGGGTGGAGACAAATAAGGACAAAAAAAATTTCCAATGTTTTGATTGGGGTGCCCCAAGCTCCAAGCAATAGTGCAACGTTTGAGCGACGCTTGGAGATTCCAATAGCAATGAACCTCTACCCTATAAATTTTGGATTTTAAACATGCATTTAGGAAGGTTTAACCAGGTGGTGTGATGGTATGTTCTTCTCAACATCAGTGCTTCAAATATTCTGAAACTGTATGTTGACTTTGGGTAGCTTAGTCTGTTAGACTGTTAGTTGCTAGCATGTTCATATACTTACTTACGCATTGTTCTCCTCCGTTATATTGGCTGAATTAAAAACTTCCATTCTTTATATGGCTTGATTACAATTTTTTAGCATACAACAAGTTACTGAGTTTTAGTATGACTTTCAATATGCGGGAGAGCTTCTCTCCTTTGAACATACAGTACATCTTAATTAAAAAGTACTGGAATGCCCTAAATATCAGGACAGAAAAATTTTAAAATTGATTTGGTTGGGGTGCGCCAGGCTTGAGTAATAGTGCAACGCTCAAGCGACGCGTAGAGATCCCAATAGCAAGCTATTGTGATGGATCTCACCCCTATAAAAATTAATTTAATATCGTGTGACTCAATGAGTCACATATCAGATATTAAACTGATAAGAACAGATACTACACTTGATCTTAGCCAAAAGGCCGAGAAAGGTATGCCTTAAACTGATTAGACATTTGTTTCTTATACTAGGCATTTTTCAAATTTGTTCGTTACATTTAGCAGTGTGGGACTCAGACATTAAGTCACGTGCCACGCACATGATTTCAATGACTACAGGGAAAGTAGCATATCTTTGTAGTGTAGCAATTAAGCTGAGTTTTGAATCAGTCTAGCATTTTTGCAGGTGATGTCACTGATTGTGAGATTTGAGATCTTTTTACTTTTAGGTGCCCCTCACTCTCTATTCATGTACTGTCTGTAGAGGATAGAATTTTTGGTAAAATATGTGCATCCATGAATAAACTTGTTGGTTAGTATCTCTCTCAGCTTCTTTGGCTGTAGACACATATTTACTGAATATCTCTGTGCATATGAGCTTGTTCATGCCTACCCAAACTCCGTTGGATAAGAGACAACAAAATTCTATGTAATTCAGAAAGACATTCAAGAATGGTGAAGTTACATCTGAATGCGTGAGACTTGAACAGAGAATGTGCAGGCAAACTTTAACCCTGAACTTATGTCATTTGGCCGCGCTATTTGATTTTCAGATGCCCTATTGTCTTCTATTTTACAGAGGACAGCTTGTTAATCAGTTATATCTGGATCTAAAAGTCTAGCTGTTTCAGCCTTTATAGCTGCTTAAGGTATTGTACTCTTTCAATGATCTACTCTATCAAAAAAAGGAATGGGATCACCTGTTAAATGCCTTTTTATTTTTAGCCAGGCATCTGGTTGTGATTGGCATTGTTTTAACTGATAATATTTATTGTCAGCCTTTGTGGTCGTCTGTGTAGGGGTCTTAATGTACTGGTTCCTTTTTTTTTTAATCAATGACATTCAGACATTGCTTCTTTTTCAAAAAAAAACCTTTTTTTTTGGCTTTAGATGTCTACATGAGTAATGAGAGCAAACACTTTTTGTTGTGCAGTTACGAGCTTGATGGTTCAGCATAGTTCATGGCCCATCTGAGGTGTTCGAGCAACTGTTTGGAATCTGGTTTTGCGCATACAAGAAACGATTGCCGTGTTCCGAGTACTTGGTCTTGCAATATCAGCTTACAATTTTGATTGCCTGTGTGATTCACAAGTAACTGGTACGTGACATGTATGGTTTAACTAAATGTTGGATTGATTAGTTTACTTCCATTATTATATCTCTGTTCTTGCTTTTCTTTGCTCAGCGGTGTAAGTTTTTTAATACGTATTAAAATGGGCTAGGTAGTCCCGGACGGTCTAATGAGTAAATGTAGTTTTCTTGGTGTCCATAGAAATAACCCTAGTAAATGTCAAAATTTTCACAATTTTGTGATTAGCCTACTGAATGTTTTCGAATGGTGTCTCCTATGTCTCGTGTACTTTTGATGAAGGGTCTTATGTCAATAGAATTAGCTACATTAAATGAATAAATAAATTTTTGTGTGATTATAGATATGCATATAGGAATACGTATTCGTGTGGTATGGTCTGTTCTTTTCAACACCAGTGCTTGAAATTTTCTAAAAATGTACATTGACTTTCCCACCAAGCTTGGAAACCATAGTCAGGGTCTTTTTGAATCTCAGAAGCTAGCCACAAATCTCATGGAGAAGATATAAATAAGAAGCAAGCAAGCACTTCAGAAGTTAGGTATGATTATTTTTACTGTCCTGCCTGGTGCTGGGAGGTCGGAGGGAGAAGTGTTCTAAACATAAAAGTAAGGTCCACAGAAGGGTTCATTTTCATATTAATGTCCCCATAATTTAAGCTTGTTGATCTCTGAAGTGTATTGACAGGCGGACGCCTTCAGGCATTGAGGGACTGCTGGAGACATTTTGAATGCTGGAACTGATTCCTTGTGCAATATGATGCGAGTCAAACCTGTTAAAGACGGTCTGAGTAGTTAATGGGTTGCAACTATGTGGGTATAAATCTTGTTCACCGAGAGGCAAAGGGCGTCGGATTCTGGTCGATGACCTCCTTTCAACTCACCAGTCACCAACCTGATGCATGTATGAAGGTTTTGTTCCTCGATTGAACATGCGCTGCTTAAAACTTGGTCAGGAATTTATGGAATTGATTAGAGAATTTACGAGCGGAAAATTTCCAGTGCGATTGTAAACCGGCTACAGTTGTGTTTTTTGACCTAGATGGTCCTTTTTAATATATCAAAAAAAAATTGGTCAACAGTTTGCAAGTAATGTTTACATAACCTTTCATAGTTACTCTTGAAATATTTATTCTCACTAATGGAGTTTGATTATCTTGGTTTTGGAATTTAGACATGTAATAATTCAGAATGAGGTACCGTCTTAGATGCATCAGGTGTTGTTTTAGGGTGAATGGCTGAGACATTCAGTTATAGCCTTAGTATCCCAAGTATGATGTCGACTATCGTTACGAGAAGCTTGTCAAGTCGTGCAGCCTTTCCTGGCACACGGTGCTCAGTTTTCTGGAAACTGCACGGGGGACTGGATCGATTACAGTCATGTGCTAGCCTACCTTTCATCTCTCGGTGCATTGCAGCAGTGTGTCATACAAGGATCGCATGAAGCATTCTTTAGATGCCATACAAAGATGTGGTGGGATAACCCTTTTTCACTTGCAACTTTCTCCCAATAACATTATTCAAAGTTAGACTTTTGTGATCATCATGTGACTGGCTCTGTCCATTTGAACTCTATTTTGTGATGGTTAAGATAAAATAAGTTACTTTCAATCATTATAAGTTATTTTCAGTTACTATAAATTACTTTCAGTCACTATAAGTTACTTTCAGTCACTATAAGTTAATATAAGTTTCAGTTAGTTAAGTTAAGTTACTTTCAACATACCATCATCATATCATCATCGGCATACCATCATTATCATCATACCACCACCATCATCATCATATCATACCATACCATACCATCATCATATCATCATCATACCATCAGCATATCATATCACCATCACCATCATCATCATATCATATCATCATCATCATCATACCATCATTATCATCATCATATTACTATTCATCATCATCATCATACCATCATCATTATAATATTCATCATTATAGTACTATTCATCACCATCATCACAATCATCACCATCATCACAATCATCACCATCATCAGTATATTACTATTTATCACAATTTTACTATTCATCATCATCATCACAACTATCATCATCAGTATATTACTATTTATCATCATAATATTTATCATCATCATATTACTATTTATTACCATCATCATCATCAGTATATTACTATTCATCATCATCATCATATTACTATTCATCATCATCATATTACTATTCATCATCATCATCATCAGTATATTACTATTCATCATAATAATATTACTATTCATCATAATCATATTACTATTCATCATCATCATATTACTATTCATCACCATCATCACAACCATCATCATCAGTATATTACTATTCATCATCATAATATTACTATTTATCACCATCATCACAACCATCATTATCATTATATTACTATTCATCATCATAATATTACTATTTATCATCATCATATTACTATTCATCACCATCATCACAACCATCATCATCGTCAGTATATTACTATTCATCATCATAAATATTACTATTCACCATCATCATCATATTACTATTCATCAGTCAATATAAGTTTCAGTTAAATTAATATTAGTCACTATAAGTTACTATAAATTACTTTCAGTCACTATAAGTTACTTTCAGTTAAGATAAGATAAGACACTATAAGTTAGAGTTCAAATGGACACACCCTAATTTGACATCATCCATATATTTCTCTCAAATTACATACTTTAGTTTGTTGATTGGTTGGTGTGATACAATACAATACAATGCCACTAATAAAAGTGGTAGGGCGAAAGCGAGTGCTCCAGGGGTAAGGAGGCTCCCCCAGGTGCAGGTGCCAAGCCACCTGGGTTCAAGACCCTACTAATCCCAATAACATTAACTTTAACCCCAATAAAAAAAAACTCTATCAATTTCTAAACATTTGAAATTCTGCAAAATTACACACCATAATTATTAAGTACACACAAAAATGAACTTACAGTTTATCTTCAATTATTTTCTATTTCCAAGAGAGTGATGATTGTTATATTGAATGCTCAATCTTTATTTGAAGCAAAACGTATCTTCAATTATTATTTTTTTCATTTACTACATACATTATGATCCCAAACATATCTGCCATTATTTTATCACAAATAACAAGAACATTTCAGGCACTAACTATAGCTCAAACTATAATTCTATTCACAAAACAAGTCACCATTGGTTGTAAAACATTATTTTATAAATATACAACAGGTCATGGTCATTATTAATATATGTAAATACTAATAAAATATTTTTTTTTTAAATTATTTGGTAGATTAAGCGGCCACTAAAAAAGAAAAAGTTGCGTTCCTTAGAAAATATATATGGAAGGCCAATTTTCTTAGATTGTTATTTTGACTTTTGAGTTAGCTAGAGACCTAAACTATCAATAACATGATAATTTATACATTTAAAATAAATAATTACTCCAATAAATATTTTTTTACTAAACAGCATTTACTTTCCTTTTACTCCATTTTTTTCTCATTTGATTTTTCTTTTATAGATGGTTCATTACAAGTCGATACAAAATTAGACATATAAATATTATCTAGTACATTTTCTTTACTAAAAAGATTGAACTCTTTTTCACATTCAAATAATTAAGTTTTTAAATAAAAGTAGTTTGTGTACCGACTGATTAATTATTTTTTTAATTCTCATTTATATTAAATCAGTAAATATGAAATAAATGGTTGAGATCCCATGAGAAGTAACAAATTTGATGAGAAATGAGAACTAATCACAATCATTTAATTTTTGATCCAACAATCCTTATTTTTCGGATATTTTTATTCTTAATATCTATATTATATGTTCGTACGACCATTATTGTAAATTTGTATCCATGTAATCACCGATGTTACGAATTTTGTTCTTTAAGTCTATGAATTTTGATCTTTAAGTTTTACTATTTTTACATTACAAATTTTGTTTTTTAAGTTTACGAATTTTGATTCTGTAAGTTTTATTTACATGAAGAATTTTTTTCTTTAAGCTACAAATTTTGATTAATTCTCATTTCTCACCAAATTTATTACTTTCTCATATGATCTTTTCCCATAAAATAAAAGGCTTTATTTAATTAGATTTATCTTTACCATTTATTTGAAAATGTGTTAGGATTAGTTGATGAAACTATTGGGCCGCAATAAGTCAATGGGCCTAAGAAGCCCATTAAAGAACCACCGCCAGACAAGAGCAGTCTTTTCCAAGTGTAGAAACACACCTATGGCCACGTGTGATTTTCGTCCGAGTAAGCACTACGCGTCGTCATGCTAAACCTTACTTCCTACTGCTCCGCCACGTCACGCACCGCCGCTTAATCTCTCACTCAATATAAAACAAACCCCACCAACTGATGAACTAGCAGCATTCAGGACACACGCAATGGCATCAAATCAGCTTGACCCGAATCAGATAGCCGAGCTCGACGCCCGAGCTAGACAAGGCGAGACCGTCGTCCCTGGCGGCACTGGTGGAAAAAGTTTGGAAGCTCAGCAACACCTCGCCGAAGGTAAAACAATCACAATACATCAAATTTTTGGCTATGTATCAGAAAATTCGATCATATGTCAGTTTGTACTCTTTTTTTTTTCTAAATTTTGTTTGATATTCATATTCATAACGTGCTTATGCGTCCTTTGACTTTATATATCCAGTCAGATGCTCAATTAGATGTTTCACTGAGTTTGGTAAAATTGACCTCTTTTGGAATAAGTTGTTATTTTGAAGATAATTTTTATGTCATTATCTTTTGTAGCATTTTTTGGTCGGTTAAGTGCTGATTAAACGTATTTGTGGTTGGTACGCAGGGCGAAGCAGGGGAGGGCAGACGAGGAAAGAGCAGTTAGGAACTGAAGGATATCAGGAGATGGGGAGTAAAGGTGGCCAGACTAGGAAAGAGCAGCTGGGGACTGAAGGGTACCAGGAGATGGGGCGTAAAGGCGGGCTAAGCACCATGGACAAGTCGGGCGGAGAGAGGGCGGTCGAGGAAGGGATTGACATTGATGAGACCAAGTTCAAGACCAAATAATATGAGCATCGGTTGGCTAGGGTCTCGGTCTGCTCTCTCTGGTTGTGTCGTGTCGTATGCCTTTTTGGGTATTATATATGTGTATGTGTATGTATGAATGGCCTTTTATGAGGGCTCGTGTGTTTATGGTATGTTTTCGTAGTGTAGAGGTCACAGTGGTGGAGTTCATTTTGGGTGTACCACATATGAGAACTCAGCACGAAGGAATATAATGTAGTTAATTTCATAAGTCAAATTCGGACTCTTTTATATATTAACAAAAATGTTTGTGGCGGTCTCCATAGGAGATGGGCGAGTGGCGTGGGAGGGCATTCGATTGGGCAAAGTCCCGAGTTAGATTCCCTCTAAACACGTTTGGGGTGATTAAAAACCTTTCACTCGGTGGAGTTTATCGGCTTGTAATGGGCCGGTTTCATTTGGTATGAACCTGTTTGCAGGCTGTGTGCCTTTACCATCAGGAGGCAACCCCTTTTTTAAAAAAAATGTTTGTGACGTATCTCATGACATGAGTTTGTGTTCATGTAGTAATTGTCTTTTTATTTCGGAGAATTGATCTTTTTTTGAAAATATACACTTGTAAATCTTAAATAAAATTACGATGTGTTATTAATTATCATTTTGGTTGTCGGTAAGATAAGTGCATGCTCTAATTTCGAATTCGGACAAAGTCACAGCCTCTTTAGAAATTACAACCGACAGCGGTCTTAGCCATCCAAACATCTTATGGTGATGTTATTTACAACACTCTTTCCTTTTACTCGAGAGACGTAAGTACGACACTTTATTTTTTTGAAGGATAAAATGTTGTAATTTTTAACAGGTTAAGATCTTGTGAGAATTGGGCTGGGTGAGAAATAAGAATTAAAACAGTTCATTGATTTTTCTTAATCAAGAGCCAAGATTATACATAAAATAATATTCAAAATCAACCTAATCGACGCTTACGGGATAATTTAGTCACAAACAATTTTTCTAAAACTCTCAATCACGTTGATTGCGAAACTTGCGAAATCGAAAAATCTAGACCTAACCGACGATCAAATTCGTAGCGACTTCACATCCGAATCGACGACGGCCATGGAAGATCAGTCGAACCCTCCACCAAACAAATCGAATCAAGTATACGGTGTATTTCCTATCTACATTTTTTACTGTCACATCTTTTTAGGGGTTGATAAATTGATTCACAATTTGCTGAAAGAGTACATTACGATTTTTAAGGGTTACATGCTAATCAATTCTATAGATTTGGGTGGAGTGCTAAAATACATAACATCATTCTGCAAGATGCGTAGCATAATGTATCAAGCTGATTATTTTAGTTTTGTGTGTAGAGTAAAATACGTAGCCATGTGGCTTATGTGGATCAAGATACATAGTTATTAAATAAATTCCCTATAGATTTGGGTGGAGTGCTAACAAACGTAACGTCATTCTGCAAGATGAATAGCATACTGTATCAAGTTGATTATTTTAGTTGTGTGTGTAGAGATAAAATACGTAGCCATGTGGCTTATGTATCATAATTCGTAGTATCATTTATCAAGATGCGTATCATAATGCTAAAATACGGTTTGCCGAAAAAAGTACATTACAGTTTTTAAGGGTTCCATGCTAATCAGGTGTATAGATTTGGGTGGAGTTCTAAAATACGTAACATCATTCTGCAAGATGCATAGGCCGTAGCATAATGTATCAAGCTGATTATTTTAGTTTTGTATGTAGAGATAAAATACGTAGCCATGTGGCTTATGTATCATAATTCGTAGTACCTGATAAGATTTGACTCAATGCCATTTGACTTTCCATATATTGATATATATAGGGGTGCGCTCAAATGTTACCACTTCTTAGAGTGTTATCGTGTTACTCGAATCTGATTGGTTGATAGTGGCAGGAATAGTGCCAGAATAGTGGATTTTGGGTAGTGGGTTTTACTGTTTGCTTTTTGAATAGTGCAGGATTTTGGTAGTGGCAAGCAAATTAGAATGAGGCAAGTGAGGCATGATCTGGGCCACTCATTGTGACATGTAGCGAAGCTACGGTCACAGCCGCCATTTTTGTGTTCACACTACTATTGGTAGTGGGTTTACTATTTGCCACGTGGCGCGCCCACAAAGCACGGGGGTTAGATGTGTGGCTCAGATCGTGCCTCACTTGCCTCATTCTAATTTTGGTGCCTCATTTGATCGCTCCTCTATATATATATAGATGGGCGTTCAAATGTTACACCTCCAGCCAATCAAAACGCGCCACGTAAGCCACTATTCATGGCACATGCAAGGCACATGTCCACTACCCCCCATGCTTTTGAGGTGGCGCAATATGAGCCAATCATTTTGCCACGTGTCGCGCCCACAATCATGTAACACATAACACAATAACAACACATAACATTTGAACGCCCCCTATATATATATATATATCTAGAGGAGCGCTCAAATGAGACATGCAAAATACGAATGAGCAGTGAGGCACGATCTCAACCACACATCTAACCCCCCCCCCCCCCCATGCATTTGTGGCGCACCACGTGTCCAAATAGTAAACCCACTACCAATAGTAGTGTGAACGCAAAATGGCGGCTGTGAACGTGGCTTCGCCACGTGTCACAATGAGTGGCCTAGATCGTGCCTCACGTGCCTCATTCTTATTTGCCTGCCTCAACCGAGCGCTCCCCTCTATATATATATACATAAGAAAATATACAAGGAAATAATTACATGAATGATCCCTACACTACATATTATTTACATTCTAACACCCCCCCCCTCAAGCAAACGTCGGATTACAAATGACGCGAAGCTTGGAACGAAAAAACTCAAACAATGGTTTATCCAAACTCTTAGTAAAAATATCAGCGAGCTGAAAAGAGGAAGGCACGTGCTGAATTTTGATTTTTGAAGAAGAAATCAACTCACGGACAAAATGGTAGTCAATGTCGATATGCTTAGCCCGTTTATGAGCCACAGGGTTCTGTGCAAGAAAAATCGCACTATTGTTATCACATAACAATAGGGGAGTAGTGGACGGTGAAGCACGGAGGTCACATAACAAATTGGAAAGCCAAATCATCTCAGTAGAAGTATTAGTCAAAGCCCGACATTCCGACTCACAACTGGAGCGAGAGACAGTAGGATGCTTTTTCGCACTCCAAGAAACAAGGTTACCACCAAGAAAGATGGCATAGCCATAGGTGAAGCGACGAGTCTCTAAACAGCTAGCCCAGTCAGCATCAGAGTAGCCAAGAACAGCTGTAGAAGTAGAAGATGGACAAATCGACAGGCCTTTTCTTGCATTTGTTCTTGTTCACCTTTTGAGAACTAGTCTCCATCACATTCACCTTAGGTGAATTAGTATCCACTTCCATTGTGTCGTTTTCCCGAACACGAAGTTCCTCTTCCATTCATAATTCTTTTGCCAAGAGACATCTCTTCCTTTTTGTGCTTCAAGGTACGTCGGAAGTCCTTCCATGCTGGTGGTAATTTGTCAATTATACTTGACACCGAGATGGCTTCATCCATCTTCAATTTCCATTGAGCAAATTGCCCCAAGATACGATGTATCTCACGGAACTGTTCCATCACTGGACGAGAGTCCACCATCTTGTAGTTGTTGAAATTACTCACAAGAAACTTGACGCTTGAAGCGTCCTCAGCCATGTATTTGAATTCAAGCGAATCTCATAGCTCTTTTACAGATTCAGCATTTTGATATATATCAAATAAAGGGTCGGACATACCGTTGAGGATATGTCCTCTAGAGATGTAGTCATCGTTTTCCCACTTGTTTCGATCATGGAATGCGACCATCGGTGCGTCATCTCCAACTTCAGGGCATGGTGTAGACAGCACGTACACCACTTTAAAATTTGTCAGTAGAAAGTGCATCTTCTTCCTCCAGCGCCGGAAATCGGTTCCTTCAAACTTGTCCAACTTCTGGAACTGGTGCAGCTCTCTCGCATGCTCGCCATTGATTAGCAGAATATTGATTTCGTTTGTAGTTGCGGAGTCGTCTTGTAGTCCTCCACTTTACAGCACTTCACAGCAACAAGGTTGGACAGAGTATTCAATGGCAGCAAGAAAGTCTTCCGAATGCAGCTACTTCGATTGTAGTTAAAATGGTCGATTGGATATCAAATTGGATCGCGTAGTTTTGCTTTCCGAAATCAATATTTCCACCCAATAGAGAATTGCCTCAGCTTACAGGAAACTTGAAGTGAGATAATCCAATTGAAAACACTGTATTTTCAGGCAGAGAAAATACATCAGGCTTAGGGTTTGAAGTAATTTGGAAATCAAATATGGTATTGTAGTATATAGCAATTGCACTGAGATTTTCGCCCAGTTCAGACATTAGCGCGCCGCATCCAGTGTAGACATTAACTTAATGGCTACTCTGGACGCGCCCAGACTTAATGTCTGCACTGGGCTCGATACTCACTGAGGAAATTTCCCAACTTCCTCGATTTCATCCTGTTTTGGTTGATTCTTTTAGAACTTCATATTCCAATGGTTTAGAGCATGTTTCCAAGCTCAAAACCCTAAAATCACCCACACTTTTATGACAGAGTAGTTTAGCATGGTTCTCTTTTAAAAAATTTATAGGTTATCGCTGATTTTCTATCCAACGACGAGGTTGAGGACATAAAAGAGATGTTCAAGAAAATCGACTCTGATAATTGTTGAAATTAATTTCTGGTGGGCCGGATTAAGCACCACCCGGGCTACGCTGGCATTGGACCAGACGCTCCCTAACATATTGGGCTGCCTGCAGACATATGCACTCCAACCATGAACAAGGCCCAAGAGCACATGGCTTGAATATGGCAACTATGGCCCAGCACATGGCATGAATATTGGGGAAGCTTGCAGGTTGTTGGTGGGGATTGAACCCTCACCCTTTAACACATGTACCAACTTGTGGTAACATGGTAACCATGTGAGCTGCAGCTCATATGGTTAACATGTCACCTTATGGTGCATGTTAAAGGGTGAGGTTGGGAGTTCAATTCCCCCCACCAACAACCTGCAAGGATTTCCCACAATTAATGCCATGTTGGGCTTTGGGCCTTAGTTGCCTCCACATGTGCAGTTGGGCCTTGTTCATGGTTGGGGTGCATATGCCTGCAGGCAGCCCAATATGTTGGGGAGCGTCTGGTGCTTAATCCGGCCCAGCGTAGCCCGGGTGGTGTCTGGATGTCCAGTCCCAGCCCACCAAATTCAATATTCAACATAAAGTGCACTTTATGTTGAAATTAATTTCTGGTGGGCCGGACTAAGCACCACCCGGGCTACGCTGGGCCGGATTAAGCACCATGACGCTCCCTAACATATTGGGCTGCCTGCAGGCATATGCACTCCAACCATGAACAAGGCCCAAGAGCACATGGCTTGAATATGGCAACTATGGCCCAGCACATGGCATGAATATTGGGGAAGCTTGCAGGTTGTTGGTGGTGGGAATTGAACCCTTGCCACCCTTTAACATGTGCATGTATGCAACATGTTAACCATGTGAGCTGGAGCTCATATGGTTACCATGTTACCACAAGTTGGTACATGTGTTAAAGGGTGAGGGTTCAATCCCCACCAACAACCTGCAAGCTTCCCCAATATTCATGCCATGTGCTTTGGGCCAAGAGTTGCCCCACATGTGCATTGGGCCTTGTTCATGGTTGGGGTGCATATGCCTGCAGGCAGCCCATTATGTTAGGGAGCGTCTGGTGCTTAATCCGGCCCAGCGTAGCCCGGGTGGTGCTTAATCCGGCCCACCAGAAATTTATTTCAACACAGCTCATATGGTTAACATGTTGCATACATGCACATGTTAAAGGGTGGCAAGGGTTCAATTCCCACCACCAACAACCTGCAAGCTTCCCCAATATTCATGCCATGTGCTGGGCCATAGTTGCCATATTCAAGCCATGTGCTCTTGGGCCTTGTTCATGGTTGGAGTGCATATGCCTGCAGGCAGCCCAATATGTTAGGGAGCGTCTGGTGCTTAATCCGGCCCAGCGTAGCCCGGGTGGTGCTTAGTCCGGCCCACCAGAAATTAATTTCAACATAAAGTGCACTTTATGTTGAAATAAATTTCTGGTGGGCCGGATTAAGCACCACCCGGGCTACGCTGGGCCGGATTAAGCACCAGACGCTCCCTAACATAATGGGCTGCCTGCAGGCATATGCACCCCAACCATGAACAAGGCCCAATGCACATGTGGGGCAACTCTTGGCCCAAAGCACATGGCATGAATATTGGGGAAGCTTGCAGGTTGTTGGTGGGGATTGAACCCTCACCCTTTAACACATGTACCAACTTGTGGTAACATGGTAACCATATGGGCTGCAGCTCAGATGGTTAGCATGTTGCCTTAGTGCACATGTTAAAGGGTGTGTGAAGGGTTCAATCCCCACCACCAACAACCTGCAAGGATTAATTCCCAATTTGTCATGCCATGTGTTTGGGCCTTGGTTGCCCTCACATGTGCATTGGGCCTTGTTCATGGTTGGGGTGCATATGCCTGCAGGCAGCCCAATATGTTGGGGCGCGTCTGGCTAACTTGGCCCAGCGTTGTCCCGGGTGGTGTCTGGATGTCCAGCCCCAGCCCACCAAAGTTAACCTTCAACATAAAGTGCACTTTATGTTGAAATTAATTTCTGGTGGGCCGGATTAAGCACCACCCGGGCTACGCTGGCATTGGACCAGACGCTCCCTAACATATTGGGCTGCCTGCAGACATATGCACTCCAACCATGAACAAGGCCCAAGAGCACATGGCTTGAATATGGCAACTATGGCCCAGCACATGGCATGAATATTGGGGAAGCTTGCAGGTTGTTGGTGGGGATTGAACCCTCACCCTTTAACACATGTACCAACTTGTGGTAACATGGTAACCATATGAGCTGCAGCTCAGATGGTTAACATGTCACCTTATGGTGCATGTTAAAGGGTGAGGTTGGGAGTTCAATTCCCCCCACCAACAACCTGCAAGGATTTCCCACAATTAATGCCATGTTGGGCTTTGGGCCTTAGTTGCCTCCACATGTGCAGTTGGGCCTTGTTCATGGTTGGGGTGCATATGCCTGCAGGCAGCCCAATATGTTGGGGAGCGTCTGGTGCTTAATCCGGCCCAGCGTAGCCCGGGTGGTGTCTGGATGTCCAGTCCCAGCCCACCAAATTCAATATTCAACAATAATGATGGCATTGTTTTGGTCCAAGAACTCAAAATTGGTCTCCAAAAGTTCGAATCTCAGTTTGGGGAAAATGAAGTTCAAATATCTATTGAAGCTGTGAGTAATTCTTTCACTCTTTTAGGCATTGCCGACTGTCGGTCAAGTGAAGTCTTCAGGGAGGACAACATCCATGTTCCCTTTCATGATATATGTATCCAACGATGTGATACATCACTTGTGGTCTTCTCTTCCCTCGTAGTTACATTATTTGTTACTACTTAATTGTAACGGTTAGATTCAAATGGGAAAGGAACTCTTGACTACGGAGAATTTCTCGCTGTTTCTCTCCATATTAAAAAGATAGCCAACGATGAGCATATTCACAGGGCCTTTTCATACTTTGACAAGGACATGAATGGTTTCATCGAGCCAGAGGAGCTGCGGAATGCCTTGATGGAAGATGGCGCAGAAGATTGTACAGATATTGCAAATGATATATATTTTAAGACAATGTATTAGTTTTGCAGTTCCCTACTACTCCCCTTTGATTTTTTATCTTTCTTATTTTCTTTTTTAGTTTCGTTCTAACACGTTTATGTTACTGATGCAGGACGGAAAGATTAGCTATGATGAATTTGCAGCTATGATGAAAACAGTAAACAGGTACTGACTGGAGAAAGGCCTCGCGTCATTATTCAAGAGGAAGATTCAACAATCTAAGTGTGAAGCTTATGAAGGATGGATCGTTAAATTTGGGCAATGAGTAATTAGTACGCAAAATCGCCGACCTATTAGTCACCAGATTTACTTGTTCCCATATCTCAACTCAGCATTCCTGTTTGAGTTTCTGATCAAGTGGGGTTAGTGTGGGCCATTGCAGACAGACCCTGTCCAGGTAAGCAAATTTAGTTTAACCAAATCCCTTCCATTGTTAGAATGTAAAACACTGTCCCATGTAGTTTGAGTGGTAAGCATGTAAGATTATGTTTTTTTCCGCATTAACTTGGTAGCTGTTTATTTGTAGTGTTTGTCCCATTGACAAAGAAATATGGTAAGAAAGTAAAAACACTGTCCCATTGTCAAAGAAATATGAAGAGTTTTCTCTGGGTCACAAAGGTATAAAATGCCCTATGTTCCAGCAGTAGGCCTATTATTCAATATATGATTGGTCTTATTACCTAATATCACATATGAGCAGAGCAGATTACATATAGCAATATCAACATGTGCTGCTCTCCTATTTTATTTATCAGCAAATGATAAACCGTCCATATAGATATAGTTTTGGGATTCCATTTAGTTGGGCATGAGAGATGAAGTGCCCTGGACAGTGAGGTTCCATGGCATGGCCGTATCATGTACACGGTACTGCATTCTCCCCATTCCTTGGTCGCCCAACATCACACTGCGGCCATCATAAGTCTCTGCAAGGTGTTGTGTGCTAAACAATCGAGGGACTGCAACAAGGTCATTCTCAACTCTGAATCTCTTGAGTGCTCTTGGCTGTTGCTCTGGTTCAGATCCTTGCTGTTTGGGGCTGTTAGCTTCAGATTCGTCTCGAAGGGATGGAAGAGATATCATGGGGTTGAAGGGCTTTGCTGGCTTTATGCTGATAGTCTGGAGATCATCAGTTATCCTGTCCATGTATCTTCCTAGCGCCTCTAATTTGAGCTTCAGACTGACCTCGATCTGATGGCTGAGTTGCCTCTCGGCTTCCATGTGCAGCCTCAGTGCTTCATTAAGCTGAACAGCTCTGCAGCATCATCAAAATTAGCTTCATATTTTCTGAACCGAAGGAAATAGTAACAATGAAAAATCTGAGGGTAGAGGTAGCGAGAAGAGACGTACGAAGTCGTGCTAAAGTTGGGTAGCATCTCTGAAATGCTTCTCTTTTCATACTTGCCCTCTGTGAGCAGTAAAATGATCATATAAGATGGATTGGTAACAAAACACATCACTCCAAAATTCTGTAGATTCAGAGGCCAAATAGTTTGTGGTATGTTGTAAAAGCTGTATAGATGGAGAACTTACTGCTGGATGATTCAGGAACAAACTTGGCGATCCGATATTTCTGAGTTCATTAGTTATGAAAGACGGCAGATTAGAACATGGAGATAAAGACTTGAGAGGCAAGGCAACAATGGCAAAAGAGCAGGGAGATTTATTTGATTACCTGTAAGTGACTCTTCACATGGTAAATGGTAAGCCCGGGTATGTCCATAGTCTTCAATATTCCTTTCGGCGTTGCCCCTGTGCATTTCATCCACACATTTGTTTGAAAACATTGTATACGTATGTTTTATGTAGCTTGTTTTCGCTAATGAGTATGTGTTCATATGCAGGACTAACTTACTGTCAGCTCCACCCAGCTGATTAATGGCCTCCTCAAACCTATCGTGCAGCTCATCGGTCCAACGGAGCCTTTCTTTCCTGTGGTTGCTGCTGCAGCTGCTTGAACCATTGTTGTTCTCTTCACTGTTACCAGATGAAGACCCCATGCCCTTATTTGTCTCAACCCTTAACAACTTGATTCGAAGGTGTTCGAGTTTAATAAATGCTCGATCAGCATAGGTGGCCGAGCACAGCTCACAGCTTAGACAAGGTTTGTTAATTTGATCCTTGGAAATAGTAAGAGCAAAACAATATAAGTAGAGTTGGTTGTAGATAAACACAATTAAAGGTGGCGATGTGCACTAAGAAAATACCAAGTGGAAACACATTCAGCCGACATCAGTTGTCAATTGTGCTCTGCTAAGTTGCTTTCTTTAGATACTTAAGTTTGTCTGAAGCTGTCTGCCGAAACTCATGTACAAGGAAATACCTGTGTTACAGTCTTCAAATGCTTCATTTTGGCTCTTATTACCCTGTCATTTAACTTGTTTACAGGTTTCGGATTTCAATGAAACTTCGAAAATTACGTTTGGTTCTTGAAGTAGAAGGGACAGTAGTTTAGCAGTCATAATCTTGGTCAAATGATTAGGAGTTCCACGGTTCAAATTTCTGGATGCATCTTATTGCATGAGTTTTCGGTTGTTCATTTCTTTTTTTGATGAGGGTGTTAATGTTAAGTTAGTATCTGTTAGATAGGGTCTTGAACCCGAGAGCTCTAAGTCACCGGGGGAGCGCCCTTCCACCGAGCCACTCACTTCGCTCTTCCGGTTGTTCATTTCTTGCCTGATAGGTATGATAGTAAAATTAAATTCTTTTAAAAAAATGCTTGGTTCTTGATAATTCGATGGATGAAAAGAAAATGATTTTGTTTTTGGTTTACGAAGGATATTAGAATTTAGCAGTATCATACGAAACCCAAATTTCCTTAATTTTCCATATTTTTTTCTCGTTCTTTTCGTCAAACTTCAGAAATCCAGTCTTGAGGATAAAATTTTAACCATGGGAAATGTCAGAGGGCATACCCCCTTTGCCAGAATTCATGGAGCTCTAATTCTAGGAGAGTCTAACCCTTGGTTTGGATCTTGTAGAATGTGATGGAAATAAAATAAAATATAAAATCATCAATTTTTCATTAAAAATATTTGTAACAAGAAAATTTTTCTATGCATGTTTTATTTTAGTATGATTTTCTAAGACAATCAAACATAAATAAGCTTCGACCTGATTGCAGCAGAAGAGGCTGACCAAAACTCCCTAACTGAGCTAAAAGATGCGGAAAACACTCTTGAATTTTCAATAGATAAGAAGTCATTACATATTAAATAGTTATGGAAGGACCTGGGAATATTCAGTACTCTGATGTGAATAGGGAAGGAACACAAAGTGACAACAACATGGGTTTGTTAAAATGTTGCAGAAAGTGATTGTATAATTATACTCTCTACTGCCTCCTACAGTGATGCCCGAGCTACGATTGTTACTGCTGCCATACGGGAGTTGCTCTCGATAAGTCACTGTCTGTTTCTCTTAATGCAAGATGGGCACTTGTATTGTTTGATGCTCTCGGCTTTGGCAGGGGTTATCTTGACACACTTTCCATGGTACCACCTTTCACAGATGTCACAGCCAATCCAGAACTCATCGGCATTGTAGTTGCCACCACAGCTGCCACAAAGGGTCTCGCTGTGTTCGTCTTCATCTTCTTCATAACTTTCGTCCATTAATTTCGGGGTGCTCTTAACTTGTCCATCAATTGTTCGCTGCATAGAATTTTCAAATAAGACCATTTGATGACAGAAGAAAAGTAAACAAATTTACCAATTTTAACCCGACGCTTTTAAGTAGTTAACTCATTAAAGGTACGAGTAAGACATAATTTTTGTTGAAGAGTGAAAGAAACATGGAGAAGAAGCCACCGTACCTTAGTTACAACCCGGGATTTGCTACCACTATCTGTGGCAGGCTTATCTTTTGCAGGCTTCCTCTCTGTCACAATCTCGAAGAGGGTGGGGAGATCATTCATCATGGTGAATAAACGCTTCCTGTCAGTTGAAAAACAACATACTCAGAACAAAATAAATACCTAAACCTAAACACCACTGAAGAGTTAGCAATCACTGAGCAGGAATTTTGATGACACTAGTGTACAACTACAATTTACAGAATGAGAAAACTGCGCACTTTCATCCATGTTTACTAAATCAACCACAATGGAGGAAATAACAAATCCATGAAGCTTGTCTACACAAAAAATCCCATATCTAACAACTACGTGAACCTTCACATTATAAGATTACATAACCCGCTGAATTACCACGTCAACTTAGGTGTTGATATGCCAGAGTCGCAAAGTAACCAAAACTCCTTTTGACACAACCAATTCACTAGCCACGCACAGCCCCCTTTAACTGAAATTTACCTCTTTTTTATCACCATCTGGACTTAATATAAAACACATGCCTACAACGAAAAGTCACATTTTTTACAAAACGATCAGTTTAACAGAGTTCCAAGCGACCCCTAGCCAGATTAGCATTCAAGCACAATCAAACAGCGAACTTAAATAATGTTGACTTTATAGCCAAAGGAGACCCACTTTCAAGGCTAAAATGGACACTGAAGTTCTGCTATAAAGGCAAGTTAGCTTACCCAAGGATGAATTTACAGTTACTATACTATGAAAAAAATGAGAACCTACTGGTTAAGATTAACAGAAGGATACAACAGTTAGTTGCTATCCACAATTTGTGTTTTGATAGAATCATCATATTTCGTAGGTAAAGAAGGTCGATTTGGAAAGTCATTAATTTGAACTTTTTTCTTCAGAAACATGTGACCTCTCTGAAACTCAGCTAAGAGACCAATATTGTTTAACAAGCACAATAAAAAAAAGTATTAAAAGAGGAAGCAATGAGGAGATTACTTTCAACACTAAGCAAAATACATAAACATCAATTTTAGCCTGAACACTGTTATGAGGATATTACTTTCTACACTATGCTTGAATACATGAGTATCAGCAATCAATTTCTCACCAAATTACTGATAGGAAAAAAGGAGAGAGAGGAAGAAGTGAGGTCATACGGGCCACAGAACATGGGAAAGATATACCGTTCGTTGCGATTGAGTCGGGCACCGAAATAAAAGGACACAGAGAGCAACCATGAGTCACTGTGCACAGCTACCAGAGACAGCCAATCCTTGCGGTTCATCCCATCTCTTGCAAAGTTGATCCCCAATGCTGGCTCAGGAAGTTCAGGCGGCACCTCCTCAGCTGGAAGTGTTACTTCCCAGGTTTCATTTGGATGTCCATACAAACACAAATTCTCCTTCTCTGAAATAAAAACAAACGAAAAAACTACCCATCAAACTATTTATACTCTCACAATCATATCCTTCTAAAAGGCATACATGAAAAATATAACTTCACAGGATTAGCAATCAAACATTTCATTTACCTTTAAGAGTTTTTACAAAAAAAAAATCAGCAACAAAAGCAAATCAACATTGAGTCATCATTTTCATCTTTTCTAAACTATAAAACACAAGCAAAATAAATGCTAAAATATACTAACTTTATTAAACCAATCTGCAGTTTAATTAAGCATTTTAAAAAAAAGAAAACCAAATTAAGAAACAAAAGATTACCTGGATCACAAAGACCATAAAAATCATCCACATCTGCAATTAGAAGGACAAAAACAAAAGAAAGTCACTTTCACAGAACATCAATCCAATCCACAAATTTCAGCACAAGTATATACAATAAAATAAACGGCACAAAGAAGCAAACTTGAGTACCGGTGGTCAAAGCACGGACGACGCCGGCACGGCGGCTGCTGAAATCCTTGAAGATCTCCTCAACCGTCCTCGGACTGGAACCCATTTCCATGAAAAGAGGAACCGGAAAATGGTCCGATCTGTGACGAAATTCGGGGTTTTTGGCTACAGATCGATGCTGTGCGTGACGGGAATTGGGATTGGGAGGTGTTGAAGGAGGCAGAGCATAAGCAGAGATCGGGAAGAGAGTGAAGATAGAGCGAGAAAGAGATGCATGGAAATGTGAGAGACAGCAGTTTTCAGAGGTCGGAACCGAAAAGGTCAAAAGGACAACCGAAGGGTGATTCTTGTATATTACAAAACTTGAGGAGTTCTTACACCTAATTTTAATATTTAAGCCATTCTAGTTCGTAATACCAAAATTAGCTTGGTATTAAGCTAAATTGTAAAAGTAATATATTAAAGTGTACTAAAATTATACCATGTTGAGAAATTTTAAAAAGGAGAAGAACTTGAAGTGATAACTGTAGAGAATTTGTATTGCTTGTTGACGATGATGTTATTTAAAAATGGTAGGTGTAAATGTCATCCAATTCCAAGTAGACTTCTTTGAATGATTAGTACAAGTATTATGTTTTATTGAAACCTAAACCCTTTGAGAAAACATATTGAAGGAAAAAAGAGTATATAATATGTATAATATGCGTAGATATTACTTCATTAAAAAATTTATTTATAAAAATTCATAGGGATAAAAACTAGAATTAGGAAAAGAGTGCAACATGTATTTCTTCCTCTCAATGTAGCATTCAAAGTAGATTTCTAAGTTTTCGCATGTCGATTTTATGGATGAATTTCTCAAATGAAGTTTTTGGAAGTACCTTTGTAAACAGATCTGCTAGGTTGTCACAAGAACGAATATGACAAATATCAATCTCTCACTATGTATAAAGTTCATGTATAAAGAAGAACTTTGGTGAGATGTGCTTCGACCTCCCGCCTTTTATGTAGCCTCTTTAGATTACTTTTCAAATATACAACTATGTCAACAAGTTCATTAGGTATTTCAATGACATTTAAATGATCAACATAAATCGTGATCGTGATGATAGAAAATTCAGTTTTTGTCGTTTTAATAAAAATATATGGACAAATTGCATTGTTGATGTATCTCTCTTTCAAAAAATATTCGCTTAGACAATTGTAACACATTCGGCGGATTATTTTTAGTTCACACAAAGCTCTTTGTAGCTTTATTAAGTACATTCCTCGTGGTTTTGAGGTACATGCTTCAGATAATTTTGATCATTTGGAAACTTTAATATAATTGACATTGTCAGGTGACCCTTATAAATAGGTTGTCATGAAATCCATTAAATTTATTCGAAGTGTCTCTAAAATGAAAAAAACTGAGTAAAAGTCAGGACACTATTGCATCTATGACCGACAAATATCACTCTTCATAATCAATGTATGGTTTTTGCGAGAAGCGTTGGACTACTAGTCATGTTTTCTATCTTACGACTTCATTTTCTCATTTTGTTTGCGCTCAAATACCCATTTATAATCAATACCTATGACATTTTCGTGTGTTAGAGTAATTTTTCCAAAGACTTGGTGTTTTCAAGTGAATTCACTTATGCCTTGATGACACATTAATAATTTTGCGAATCATTTCTTCATCGGTATCCATCAACCAATCTTGAATCATGATCCTCATTTTCCTTTGTAATAACTAGATCCACATCATATGCAACTATATTACCCACGATAATTTCTTTTCTGTTCCATCTCCTTCTATATAACCATCCTTGTTTTGTTCTGCATCGGCCAATTGTGTTTGCTCCCTTCTAAAAAGCATTGCTCGAGTTGACTTATGACATCTAAAAGAGGCTTAACGTCAGCCTGAATTTTGACATTGATGGAATCCAATTTCTTTACATCTTTGATTTGCATCGGTAGAGGAAAATGAGTGTAGTGATAAAACGACACTCTCAGTGAAAGCGGCAAATGATGCAAACCAAAAGATAGAATTTGAGATTGAGATAAAATGAGATTGGGATAAGAAGAATTTGAATGAGAAATTAGACGAAGTTTGAGATGAGAAGAAACTGAGTTGAGAAATAGGCTATTTTTACTAGTTCATGCTTTCTTTCTTTTTTTCTTTTTTTCTTTTTTTTGATTAGGCCAAACTAGCCTGAACAACAGACAAGAGGACTTAAGAAGACTTAACATTAAAAGGTAATCTAGGCACTGCATCAAGTCTCGTCCACTGGCTTCTGGAGCATCTGAAAGAACGAGCAATGGAGTCAGCGGCAACATTCGCCGAATCAACACAAGAGTCCAATTTTTCTCCTGTAGAAGGATCCTGCTACAGTACGTGAACCATTCCTTGTGCCACACTAAGTCAATAACCTTTGTGTTAAGGCTGGTGACAAGGTGATAGCAGTCAGATTCAAAAATGACATTCGTGAGCTTCATTTCCTGTGCCAATCTGAACGCTTCTTTCAGCGCAGTACCTTCAACATCTATCACATTGTGACACCAGGTGACATGAAAGCCTCTAACCGCAGCGACTACCCCATTATGGTCTCTTGCCAGCAATCCAACACCACCTATCCTAGTCTCATTGCACCAGGAACCATCAATGTTGATTTTGATAACCTGTTGAGGTGGTCTGCTCCACTCCAAAGTATTGGAATTGGCCTCAAAGATGTGACTTGGTCTTTTAGATATAAAATCTGAGAAAAGTGCATGAATTCGGTAATTTGCTAGCCGAGGGTCAACGGTAGGATTGTTTTGGACAGCCAGGTTCCTATTGTACCATGTGTACCAGCATGCAACAATTATTTTCATGAAGTCTGCTATAACCATATATTGGTGACAGAAAAAGAGGAAATCACTGAAGGTAGGAAAATGGTTAATATGTTCAGAGCCTCTAATATTCAGCAATTGCCATAAGGAGACTGTCCACCGGCATTGAGAAAAAAGATGCATTTCATCCTCGAAATGAAATTGACAAACCGGACAACATGTATTGCTTGTAAGATGATGTTTAAGCTTTTGCGCACCTGTGGGGAGTGCTCCATGGAAGCCTTTTCAGACAAATAATTTAATTTTGCGAGGCAAAGGAAGCTTCCAAATAGTCTTCCAGAAGGCCTTTGTTTGGGATTTATCTGATTGTTCTGGGACCTCAGGCCTGCGTCGACCCTCCAGAAATCTCGCAACTACATAAATAGGCGGATTTTAGGGAGAAAATAGAGCAGTTGTTAGTACACCATGAGAGCTCTCTTGTCACTAAATTTCTGTTGGCGCCATAATGAAGAATAGGCAAAGCAGCATGAATGGCACACCAAGCCTTGGAAGGCTTATAGCCCAATCTGGAATCTAGGATATGAGAGTTCAGAAAATACTTTGTTTTGAAAACTTGGCTAACCAATAAGTGTGGATGAGACTGGATACGCCAAGCCTACTTGGCCAAAAAAGCCAAGTTTAGGCATCGCCAGTCAAGAAAGGCTAGCCCGCCTTCTTCTCGAACTTTCTTTAGAGTTTCCTGCTTAACCCAGTGTACACCACGTTTAGTAGGCCCATTATTCCACCATAATGAATGAATAACGCTCTAAAATTTTTGAATAGTCGACTGTGGCAGCAAAAAATGGACAGTCAATACTGTGGAAGGGCATTTAAAACTGCAGAAATGAGTACTTCTTTTCCTCCGATGGATAGCTTACAGTTCTGCCAGCTATGAACTCTATTTTAGAACTTTTCGATGATTGGCTAGTAAGTCTCGGTCTTCTTCCGGTGGCACTGCAGCGGAAGGCCCAAGTATTTAGATAAATGTGGCACAATCGGAACTCCCAAAATATTTGTAAGGTCAGAACGAACACTGGGAGGATAGTTCTTACTGACAGCCACTTCAGATTCTCCGTAATTAACTGTTTGTCCCAAAATCTTTTCATAACATTGCAAGACATCCCTTAGTGCTTTAATAGTTGAGGAATTGATTTTCATGAAAATGAGACAGTCATTAGCAAACATCAGGTCACTGATAGATGGGGATCGCCTACTGATCTTTATGCCCTCAATGAGGCCCAGGTTCGCATAATGTTTAAGCATGGAGGAACGCCATTCAGTGCATAATATGAATTGGTATGGTGACAAGCGATTGCCTTGTCGGAGGCCCCTGCTGAGGAAGAAAAATTCAGATATGTCACCATTCACCCTGATGCAATATCTAGCAGACTTGACATAACTAAGGACTCTTGCGACCCATATTTCACTAAATCCCAGTTGCAGCAAATCATTTCAAGAAAATCCCACTCTATCATATCGTACGCCTTTGCCATATCTAACTTGAGGGATGCATAAACTTGTTGCTGATTGGCAAATTTGTTTATATAGTGCGAAATCTCATGGGCGATCAAGATGTTATCAGTAATCAATCTGTCTTTAATGAACGCGCACTGTTCAAGGCATATGACCTCGTTGATGAAACGCTGCAGCCTATTTGTAATAGCCTTGGACACCACCTTTGCCAATATTCCAGTTAAGCTTATCGGCCTAAACTCAGTCACCTTTGAAGCTCCTTTAATCTTCGGAATAAGAGTTATAAGAGTTGAATTATTTGCAGCATGAAACACGCCATGATTTAAGAACCGGAGGCATTCATAGGTAAAATCATATTGTAGAACCTCCCAATTTTGTTTAAAAAGTCACAGAGAATCCATCAGGACCGGGAGCCTTTTCTGGATTGATCTGAAACAAAGCTTTGGTAATTTCATCAGCCGTGTATGGAGCTAGAAGAATACGATTATGATCAGCTGTTACTTTCCGAGGAACAAGACTAAGGTATGGTTGTAACTCCATTTTGTCAATAGATTGTTTGCTAGTGAATAGAGCTTTGTAAAAGCTGACAATAATCTGCTTAATCTCCTCAGGATGTGAAGTAAGAACACCATCAGGGCCTTGGAGCACTTTAATGTCGGAGTTCCACTTTCGAACAGTGGCATAGGCATTAAAAAATCTTGTGTTGTTATCTCCCTCGGAGAGTCAGACATCTCTCATGTTAAATGGAAGAGAGGAGAGAGAAAAAAACTCCCAAGGGAGAAAAGGGTAAATCCCATTCAAATTCTTAGGGAAAGCTTCTTTAGTATTTTCATTGATAACATTCCAAAAGACAGAGATGAGAAGTGGCTAAGGGAACTCTTCAGCCGAGATGGGCCAACCAGGGATGTGTTTATCCCATCAAAAGGAAGGAGAGCTTCAATGAGCAGGTTTGGTTTTGTGAGGTATAAGTCTTTGGGGGAGGCTGAAGCGACAGTCCAAAGATGGAATGGGTTCCAGGTGGGGAAATCAGGTCTAGAGGTAAAACTTGCGGATGTGGGAGGTAAGCCGCGACCATTCCAGTTTAAAGACTTCCAGGTTATGAAGGATCCTCCAGGGTATTTTCACACATCAAGGAAAGAATCCTCAGTATGCAACCTTATTAAAAATGAAGGAGGATCAAGTAAGAGCTCTGTCAAAAAGAGAAGATTACTGAAGTTGAAAGTTGTCAAAGAACATGAAGAATGGTTTAAAAAATGCGCAGTAGCAGAGTTAAAGATCTACACAACGATTGAAAACCTAGAGCTGGAAATGCATCAAGAAGGAATATACTTTGACAAAGTGATGACTATGGGTGATGGGAAGATATTAATCCACTTCTCAAGTGTGGAGGAGCTGGAGGGATGCTTAACAGAGGACTACAAAACAATCCTTAAGAACTTCAGTATAATCAAAGTATGGTGGGAGGAGAAACAGACAAGGAAAAGATCAGTTTGGCTAAGTTTACTTGGGTTACCTTTTAAGGCTTGGAGTGAGGAAAATTTTGAGCTTGTAGCCGCTGCTCATGGCATATACTTGAGAAGGGATGAAAGGGAGTTTCGGATCACTGGGATAGAGAGAGCAAGAATACTGATTGAAACTACTGCAATGGAGAGAATTTCAGAAGTGGTGGAGGCTGAAATCTCAGGGAAGGTGTACGAGGTGACTGTCCTGGAAGACTATTTTTTAAATGGTTGTGAGAATGATGTTCAGAAGGATGACTCTTTGGAGTGGCTGGGCAACACAATCTCAATCCAATCTTAGAAGAAAGATTCGGTGATGGGTTTGGATGCCAGTGTGAGCTCAACTCACAGCGTCCAGAACACGAGGCTTGATAAGTTGTCAAGGGGGATAAAAATTTGGCAAGGAGATAACAGGGCGATTGACGGAGCCCACCGCACTGTCGTTAAGGTGCGATGTTCTCTGTGCAAAATAAATTTATATCTCCGCTACTCGTACTCTACTAGTGGGTAGTAAAGGGTAAGTAGGGGTCGAAACCAAGGGAGTCAGGTGAATAGTTGTTCTTAAGTAGGACAGTTGGGGGATGGTTGTGATTTTAGTACTGAGAGTAGCGTGGGTTGGTTGTGATTTTAGTACTGAAAGGTAAAGTGACAGTTGATATTACAAATAAAGGAAAGCATTCGGTTTTAGGGGCATTGTATCATAGTCTGTTTATCATTGACCTCTAATGATCATACTAAGTTGTCAAAGATGAATCAAGGCTATTTCTAGCACAAGACTTGCAACATCGTTTAGAACACTTGTTCTATTTAGACTAATTCCTCCTTTCGAAGTATCTTAGCCTTATGTGCATCCATTTGATCTTCAGTTACGAGCAGTCAAATGGTTTTTAAAAGAGGTCGAACTCCTCAGATAAGCTTTGCCCGTTAAAGCATCCACTTACCCGAGTATGTTCACGAACCCCACGGAAGAGCTTTGCCCGTTAAAGCATCCACTCAACCTTGGAAGTTCTAACCTAATATGTGGCACATAGAACAAGTTTTGAACACAGAGAGGCACTAAGCGAAGGGTCTAAAACATTTTATGACACAAGTACACCCCTTCAACCGAATGAAGGGTTTAGCTACGAATATTCATGGAACAGGACATCATAGCTAAGTGCGTTGAAAAGTAAAGGTTTTGTAAGACAGTAAAGTAAAGTTTTCGAAAGTAAAGACAGGAAAATAAAGTACTTTGAAAGACAGTAAAGTAAAAAAGAGAGTACTTACAAAAATTGTTGAAAGTGCTAAAGCTTCGATTCCAAAGTAAAGTGCTTACATGATTGTGCTCTCAATCTAGAGAGATAAGTGAATTGTGATTTTGGAATGAATTACAAAGGCAATGGAGGTCTCTATTTATAGGCCATGAAGAGGAGAAGATGTGGAGGAGATGAGACCACATGGCACAAGATGGATGGAGGAGCAAGGAGCCGCCGGCCCTTAGGTGGAGGAAGCCATAGCCGCCCCCCATGTGGCATGAAAGGAGAGGAGGAGGAGAATGTGAGTGAGGGGAGCCGCCGGCTAGGTGGAATGGAGTGGTTGGATGTGAGTTGAGATCTTTTCCCCCAAAAGCCATCGGTCCTTTCAGCTCCGGTCTGACTCTGGTTGCCCTTCGGTTGGACTTGTTTTGAGTGATTCCACGTCCGGTTCTTGAAAGTCGGAATTTGGTCGTGACCTGGAATGACTCGTAATTCATTTTCAGCTTTAAAACTCCTCCTTAGCCTGTATTCTCTCTAGACTTCAAAATACCCTGTAGATAAATATCGGAACTAACAAGCAAAAGTTAAATAGACAAAGCGTCTAATTTGGTGAGTTTAACTGTGTTTATGATTCATACAATTATGGTCCATCGGCGGTTCAGGGAGGTTTTCCGGCTAGTCTTGGACGCCGTGATGAAATCGGTCAAGGACAGATGGTGGCAGGAGTTGGACCAAAAAGCCCAAGGCAATTAATCAATATAGAGAGAAAAAAGGTCTTGGTTCACGAGTTGAAAGTGACCTCTCATGAAAAGAAGGCTGCTGTGCTGGAAATAGATGGAAAGGAAGCTAGTTGTGCCTCTACAGTACCAGAAATAGACTTGGCGTCAGAGGGGTTTTCAAGGATTTCGTCTTGGGCTTCTATTTTGAAATTTGAAGAGATGGAAGCTAGTAAGGGAAGACAAAAGGCTGAACCCCAATGCCGAAAAGTTGTCCAGAAGCCAATAGAAGGTCAATGTAATGAGGTCTGGAAAGAGAATGATTTCTCTCAGGATGAAGAAGAGCACGGGGGTTTTTATGAAGTTGAGGCAAACAAGGTGAGCAGTTGTGAGGCAGTCTCAGATTGGGAGAATATCAAGCTTTCGTACTTAGTGGGAAAATTCTGAAAGACATCCAAAGTGATGAAAAGAAAAGAATCAAAGGAGAAAGAGATCTTCAAATATCAAAGAAGAAACAAAAGAGCAGTATTGAATCACCTCAAAAAATCATTTATAGAAGATCTCGAGAAACCTATGGAGAGTATCCCAGACGACAAGGAAGAAAAAAAGAGAAAGAAAAAACAAAGAAAGGAAGCCGAACTCACACTCGCTTTTGCAAAGAGGATGGGAGTGGGGTATAAGGGACCTGAAGAGGAAGCTATTCAGCAG
The DNA here is from genome assembly GCA_033675215.1 of Rhodiola kirilowii. Taxonomy (NCBI): domain Eukaryota; kingdom Viridiplantae; phylum Streptophyta; class Magnoliopsida; order Saxifragales; family Crassulaceae; genus Rhodiola; species Rhodiola kirilowii. The sequence goes on from CM066195.1 coordinate 37,571,212, forward strand.
CTCATGAGATTGGAGGAGGAGAGATGGCAAGATAAGAGTCGTGAGGAAAAATTTACATGAAAAATGTTAGAACATAGAAGCGCAAACAAACATCAAAAGATTAAGGGAATCCAGGTCGAGTGAGGAAAAGACTCAAGGGAATGTATGGTTCAGTATGAATGGAGTAAAGGGAGCCTCAAGGTGGTCTCCCAGGTAGAAGAGTTTAGAGAAGCAATCGGTGGGCTTATCCAAGTAGCCGAAATCTGATTTCTTATAAAAAGAATCGGGAAAGGGATCGCTGTTGCAGGAAAGAGTTAGCTTTTCTTTTTTCGTGCAGCCAGAGGTGGTTTTCCAGCGACCGGTGTGGTGGTCGGCGTCAAGAGGATCCAGTAGCCGGTATAGGGGTCGGTGTGGTGGTCGGCGTCAAGAGTGTCACCGTCCGCTAGAGGTCAAATGAATCAGTTTTAGAGTTAATTCGTGGTTAGTAGGGTCAGTTAGTGAGATAAGAGTCTTTGAGTGGACTGAGTTTTTGGGCTGGGCTGTTAGAGTTATTTTGTGTGGCTTACACACTGATCCTTCAAGGGTTGTCCGGTGCTTTTAGAGAGTTTAGTGAAGAGGCGGATCTAGAATGATCTGTATTATTGGGCCGAAAGCCTAATTGACCTATTAAGGTCCTTTTATTATATCAAAAAAAATGTTGAGCAAAAAAAAAATTCTAGACCTTTGCTGCCATAATATCTCCTCTCCGGAGCCATTCATCCATCTCATTTGCTAGAGCAGCTTCTTGATGAACTATTTCTTCAGTGCGGGGACAAGTCTGGAATCTAAGAGATTCATGCTTTCTGAAATCTAAGAGATAGTTGCTTCTTATTGTCTAATTCTACCTCACTAACTCAACTAATTATGATAAAATTCCCTAGTAACATTAACTCTCAATTAAACTTCCAATTAAGGCATTAGATATTGACTCATTCTTAACACAAATATATTAAAATTTATCGCATCAAACTAACGACCGACAAATCATGTCTTAAATATGTCTCCTCTCATTAACATTCATTTCATATATTAAAATGTGTTTAAATTTTAAATTTTAAATTTTGTTATTAGTTATATCCTTACATTTTGGTAAGCCAATGAGCTACAACTATTTTCAAAGTAAAGATCAGCTGCACAGCATATTTTTGGTGCAAAATGCAAAATTCATCAAAATTGAGTTATAATTCGGCGTCAAGAACCAAAAGTACGACATAGCTCGTCACAAATAATTTATAATTTATCACTGAAAAATTAATCATAAACGAAATTTAATATGAAATTTAATCTCATCTGTCCTAATAATCAAATCAATGATTGCGATTGCGATTGATTTGTATTTTTTTTTTACAAAAATCTGACATTTACATTCGATTATTTTTCTTCATTTTCATATAAAGTAAGATTTTTATCTAAACCCAACCTTGATTTTATTATGTATGGTCGACCATTCTCTCTTACCGCGCGTCTATATAAACAGCACACGACGATCACGTGAAAGGAAACTATGCGTCTCGACGGCAAATCCTCTTACGAACGACTTTTGTAAGTCGCTACTTCTCTGTAATCCGAAAGCATCTAGTTTCCCTCTGTTTGGTCTGTTTTACTTGATGATCGTTCATGGATTGGGGCTTTTTATTGATTTTGACTAGTCGTGTGAGACTCGGGAATAGGGTTTTTGTGATTTTCGGTTGATTAATATTTGTGTGTTTATTGTTTTCTACCGGGCAGGATTTGGGGAAGAAGTGATAATGGGGATGATTTTCAAAATTACTCGTCAAGGGAAAGTTTATGCTTGTAAACATTGTCAGACTCACCTTGCTCTTGCTAAAGACCTCATTTCAGAGGTTGGTTGCTTCTCGTGTTTCAATTCCTATTTGTGGCTATGGTAATGTTTGTTGGGTTTGCAGTTATAGTTTTATGATGCCTTGAATCTTTATTATTTGGGGTTTTTTTTAATTGAATAGAAAATCGAGTTAGTTTAAGAAGTTATTTATTGATTTAGATATTTCTAATAAGCATTTTTCGAGTTAGTTTATGTAACCTTTGACTGCTATAAATATACCCTCATAACATAATGTTTTTAGTATGTTAGTCTGTGTCCGTTATAACTTATAAGGCGCAATTCATAATACATCACTGTTGGTGAACCACGTAGATCTTGTGTCGTTTTTTCTTAACTGTTCTAATATCTTTGTTGTTTGAATCACATCACTATGCGCTTTCGTCACAACATAAAGTGTTGGGTCATTTGTGGTCGTCCTGAATATTTACAATCGTTGATCGAATTTTTAAAGCTTCTAAATCCCCTTAAATATTAAACATCCAGTATGGATACCATTTTTTGAGGCGGACACTACTATTAAGCTCTGGTAATGTGATAGTATTTGTTGCAATCCTCTTTTTTTTCAGGCATTTTGGTGCTCTCATGGGATAGCTTACCTAGTGGAGAATGTGTAAGTGCCAAAGTTCCTCCCTAGTATAAATCATCAAATTTGAGAAGCATAATTCGTTTTTCTTTCACATATTCAATCTTGGATGTTTTGGACTCCTGAAACAGCGATAATGTTTGGACTGGGGAGCCAGAAACTCGCAAAATGACGAGTGGATACCACACCGTTGTTGACATATTCTGCGTTGGATGTGGAGATCTCATGGGCTGGAGATATGTATGCAGATATACTAATTCCTATTCTATTTTAAACTTTAATTGTCGGAATTTTTGAACTAACAACTTTTCTTGTCAACCTCAGGAGTCTGTAATGAATGAAGAGAACAATTATAAAATAGGAAGGTTCATTTTAATGAGGTATACACTCAAATTTTATATATGTGTAACTTGTTCAGAATCATGGTTTCTTACAGTTGTTGTCGTGCAGCTGCAAAATCCAATCTGTAGAAATAAAAACAATCACAAGCATCCCTGAAATTCATGCAAACGAAAGCTCTGTAGGTGCTCAAGATCAAGAGTATTGAACAGCCATAATTTGGTGTTTTTATTTGTGAATATACCACTGATCTAATGTCATAGCCTTTGCTAGATGCAATTGCGAATTTCGCCATTCATTACTTTGTCATCATGCCTTGTTGCCTTGTTTGACATGTCATCGTCTTCAAATGAAACTACAACCGTTATAGAATGAAACTAGTACTTTGCACATCCTTTAGTATTTCTGTGATTGCCTGATTGGTATGGATCATCTTCCGTTTGTTTCTGGAAGTGCTAAATTATCCAAGAATGTTGTCGACAAACAAATATTGGAAGGAAATGGTCTCGGCATGTCTATCAGGACAGTTCCTCATTTTCACCATTCTATTACGTTTGTGATCTGGCCATTACCATCATATCCATGTTTTAGTGTAACACATGCCAAAAGGATTCATATTTGTTGAACTTTTGACATTTGCTTCACTTAAAATACGAAAAAAGGTCATGAACTAGCAATTTTTTCCCAATTATGGTTAGAACTACCGAAAATTTCAATTTGATAGCAAAATAAAAATAAATTAATGACATTTTGATCGGCGAGCGATCTGTTGAACTCTTATTGAACTCCACTTATTTTAGTAGATTCTAGGTGAAAAAACTAATTTGATATATAAAAAATTAAGCTCGATTCCATTAGATTGAGTAATGAGGTTAAATCTATTTTTATTTTGTTCTCAAATTGAGACTCGCACCCAAAACGTAAAGATTCAATCATTTTAAGATAAACTTCTTAACCAATAAATCGCCGCCCCTGTTAACGTTTTCTCGTTCTAAACTCAATTTTAAAACCGTTAATAGTTCAGAACCCTTTTTAAACTCGAAAATTCGCATTTGCAATGTGGTCGTTGAAAATACAGTATGTTTTCGCTGTTTACGTTAAACTACGAAAACACCCTCATACACTACTGCAATTCCAACTAAATACTAATGACCGTCTGGCACATTGAACCAATCTCACAAAATTCAAAAAAAAAAAAGTAACTCCAAATCGATTTCGACTCTCCGATCTCCGATCCGAAGTCTCACCCCAGTTGTCTGAAACCCTAAATCTGCTCTCCAGCCACCTCTCTCTCTCTCTATTTGTCTCTCTCTCTCGCTTCGAACTGTTTCCTCGATTCGTCACGAATTGAGGGCATTTCGTTAGAATGGGAGATTTCAACCTAGCTCTGGTAATCGTGGCGATCGTGGTCTGTATAATCGTCTTCATCTTCAATGTCTATCTTCTCGTCAATTACCAGCATCCAGACGACAAGAATCAGGCGTATTTTCCTAAAATCGTCGTCGTTTTGGGGCTCAGCGTCGCTGTCATCTCCATTTTGATGTTACCTGCCGATGTGGCGAATCGACAGGCTTGTACGCACGCGGTGTATAATGGGGCTTGTAACCTCACTTTGCCGATGAAGCAGATGTGGCTGGTGATATATATTGTTGATGCTTTTCTCGTCTTCTTTGTTATTCCCTTCGCCATGTTTTACTACGAGGGTGACCAGGACAAGTAAGTTGACTTTCTGTTACTTTTCCTTTTGAATGATTTGGTTGATTCAGCGTGGAATTGACTGGTACGATTTGGTTGTTTTGGCAGGACTGCTGGAAAGAGGATCAAGAGTGCTTTGATATGGGTAGTAGTGACAGCCATTGTCTGTGCCCTTGTGCTCGGCATTTTATATGGTTAGTGTTTGTGTGTTTTTTTTCATTTGCATACTTGTCTAAATTAATATCTGATGTGAAAGATTCAACTTGCTCTTACATTAAGTATAGTTTACTAGGATTTTTAGCCAGGAGCAAAGAATTGGCTTAATTCTAGATTCAACTCCTAGTTAGTGTTTTTAAATTTCTCTATTTGGTAAAAGTTTATCTTGTGAAAAAACTAGGCCTTGCCTGTAAGTCGCATTTTGAATATGGGGATTGATTCTCTTTCTAATTGTTGTGGCTGAAGAAATACTATGAAGCAAAGAGGATGATCCCTGATAGTTCTTCGTGACATTTACTGACTTAGTATAGCTATCATAGTGATGGTGTGTAATAGTGTGGTAGGCTTATATGAATTTAATATTTCATGATTACACTTAGGTAGTTTTCTATAAGAAAGTTTTGAAGTTCATGTCTGTAATAGCTTTGTTCTGGATAATGAAGTGTTGGGTATGTATCGGGACGTTTTTCTGAACTACCTTTTGTATGATTTTGTCCATTGGGTGATCATTAGGACTTGTTGGAGAGGTAGACTTCACTGTCCGACATCTTTCGTCTGGTGCTACCAACTTTCCAAGCTCATGGGACTTCTCAAGCAGTAAACAGTGTGTAACGAGTGGAAATTCTGAGGTGATAACCTTTTTTGTTACCTCCTCTCTGTGTGCTATTGTCTCGTGTCTACCATCTTGCGGATTGATTATGGCATGCATATCAATATCATGTTAATCCTCGTATCTGTTATGGCCATATACTCCCCCTTACTCACCTCTTCGATTTCCTTGTGATCAGTGTGCCGCATACAATGCAAGTGCAGCTTCAGAGAAGACATGGACCATGCGTGCAACTTTCCCTGAATATGTTGTTGCTCTTGCAACAATAGTGGGATCAGTACTCTTTTCTGTATGTCAACTCCATCTGATATATACTGTTGTTCTTTATATCCGATTTGCTGGAATAGCGCAAGTAAATGTCAAATCATTTATCTGGTCTAGGAAAGTTAGTGTGATGTGGTAGAAACCTATGTACTAGAAACTAAAGCATACATTTAATCCATTTGCATTAGTTGCTTATTAATTTGGCTTAATTTATGTCAGATATTTGGAGGTGTTGGCATTGCCTCTCTACCACTTGGGCTCATATTCTCTTTCATCAGGCGGCCAAAGGCGGTGATCACCCGCTCACAATACATAAAGGTGTGTTTTGCATGATATATTTATATAATGCTATTTTGGCTGGTGATGTTATTATGTTAGAGACTAGGATTTGGTATTCTTTTGCTCTATTGACTATGAATTGTTTGCAGGAAGCAACTGAACTAGGTAAGAAGGCAAAAGAACTGAAGAAAGCTGCTGATGCTTTGCATCAAGAAGAAAGAAGTGGAGCAAAAGGTAGAAAATGGCGTAAAAATGTGAAGGCGGTGGAGAAGGTATTATTCTTTTTTGGGTATGCAAACTTGAGGAGATTTTACTTTTCTGCCATTCTTATGGTAATCTTATTTGGAAAAAATATTCAGCCATGTTTTTAGTTTGTGTTTAGTTTTGAGCCATCTTATGAGTTTCCTAGTAAAATGCTGTTCCTTACATGGTCAACGATGAGTTGACAGTACAGTCAGCGTTTAGACTACTCTTACCTTACAGGCACTGTTATTTTGGTTATTTGTCTATGTTTGGCTAAATGGGGACATGTTACATATCATTACAATTCATTCAACTTTCACTTACTCACAATGTGAGAGTTGTTGCCTTGAATTCGTCAATTTTACTAATATTCTGTGTGTATGTTTGGTAACGCGTGTAGGAATTGCTTCTGTTGGAAGATGATGTAAAGGCCTTGGAAGAAATGTACCCTCAAGGTGAAAAGGTAAGTGTGAATTTTTACATAAAACATATATTAACCTGTGATGATATTCTATATGGAAACCTATGGCTTGCAGTGCTATTTTTTTTATGACTTTTGCAGGCTGAGACTGCCTGGGCGCTGACAGTTCTTGGCTACTTGGCAAAACTTGTTCTAGGGGTTATAGGGTAAGCCTCGGCACAAAAGACTGAATTTGCAACTAAGATGCATATGCCGGTTATTCTAGATTAATATTCACTTTAGAATAACACTTGGCAAGGTACTGTATATGTGCATGTGTGAGAACTTAGAAGTATAGAAGCTGTGCCTTGTACCAGGGACACATGCTGCTCATTTAATATGATATTTGCAGTTATAGAAAATTTTATTCTTAAAGACTTGGACCTAATATCCGCTGCATGGATAGTTAATTTATTTCTATATATGGAGTTTTGTCTGGCTTATTGGAGCAACTACTGACAGCCGTAACTATCATTAGTTCATTTGAAAATTTGAGGTTCCAAATCCTGTACATTTTGGACTTAAAAGTTTGAGAGGAACATTGTGGAAATTATATTACATACGCCATCATGTCTTGTTTGGCTTAATAGTTCCAGGACTTTTCATATCTCACATGTCCTCTTAGTGCGGACGCCGGAGAGGTTATACTATAACATTCTTCTTGGCATGTCGATCAGGCTAATTGTCTCAGTGGCTTGGATTGCTCATATTGTTATATACCTTTTGATCGATCCTCCGCTTTCCCCATTCCTGAATGAGGTCTTCATAAAGCTCGACGACGTATGGGGTACTGAAATTTTGCTTCTGTCAGTTTGTTTTTGTCCCCTTTTCTTTTTGATCAATGAATTCACATTTTTTCAAAAAAAAAAATGTCTACCGTGGAGGTTTGTTTTTTGATTTTTTATTAATTTGTAATGGCTCTTGTCAGGTCTTCTGGGTACTGTAGCATTTGCATTTTTCTGCTTCTACTTGTTGTTGGCTGTGATTGCTGGAGCAATGATGCTTGGTCTCAGATTAGTCTTCATCACAATTCATCCTATGAAGTAATAAACTTGGAGTGATAATCTATTTGATTTGATATTTTTGTTTTATTAGCAGCTTGAAGCTAACACTCGGACCTTAATTTCAGGTGGGGGGCTACTCTAATGAATTCATTTCTCTTCAACGTGGGTCTGATTCTTCTTTCTTCGATCAGGTGAGCACTTTTAAGTTAAAAATAAATAAATCAATTTCGTCTTCCATTTTACGTAGTAATATCGTATTTCGATCAGGATATTAATGTGTTTTTATTTCTGTTGCTCGTTTAGTGTCATCCAATTCTGTGCCACGGCATTTGCATACTATTCTCAAGCAACTGCTGCTCAGGAAATATTTGGGCACACTTTGGAATCGCTGCGTGGAATCCGATATCTATACAAGTTAGTCACCGGACCCCATTTTTTTGTTTTGGCGCATACATTATTACATCATCTAATTGTGACCTTATACATTCCAGGTACAATGTGTTTCAAATTGCATTTATCGTTTTGGCTGGGCTGACCTTTGTTTATTACATTGCATGTGTGAGTTCTCCAACCCTTACTCTCCGTAAACAGAGCATATTAAAAAAATATGTCTAATTTATTAATCGGAAATTCTAGGGATGTCGAAGAAGAAAACCAAGGGGCCGTTTTCAACTATCATCATAAGATTCTAATATCGTTCACCCACGTTCCAAGCCATCAGATTGTATTAAAGAGGAGATGGCAGTTTGAAATCACAAAACGCGCTGAATGTGGCTGGCATTTTTGCTAGTTCCATTTTTTTTAAAAAAACTGGTATGCATGTTGTACGTATGTAATCTTTATTTGTCTTATAGTAGTTTTGTATGTAAAAAGATGTGTCCACAGCACAAATGCAGCTAACATTTTAACCCAACGTGTTCTTCAATTAGTTACTTCTAAGTGCAAGAAGAGCTTTATATTGGTTATTCTGTACAATCTTGTGTCCAGGCTATGATCAAACCAAATAACATCATTCAAAATTCACTAACAACAACTTATATTAACTTTCCTAAATAGTAGTACTTTGTACCCAACAAAGTCTTCAAAGATGAACATGTATTCTTACATTGGAATTTTTTTCACAAGCACAATAAAAATTTATATATAAATATAAATGGGCTGTAAATAATGAGACCCACCCAACTCATTGCTGCACTGTGTGATAAAGCCCACAAAACAGTCAAAAACTTTTGACTCGCCATCCCTACTAAACTACATACTGCAAAAATCAACAAATCGGAGCTCAATTTTCCACCCTCCGGTTAAAGTTACGGAATTCGTTAGTTTCACGATATGGGTCGAGCTTCCAGGGATAAGAGGGTATGCTGATTACTAACTATCGACCATTTTTAAATCTGTAGCCGGTAAAATTATTGGGATTCATTTTTGTGACCAGGATATATATTACCGAAAAGCCAAGGAAGAGGGATGGCGTGCCAGGAGTGCCTTTAAGCTGCTTCAGATCGATGAGGAGTTCAACATTTTTGAAGGTCAATTTTGTTACGCTTTTTTTTGTTTTACTTAAATTTATTCATATCTTGAAAGACGTCATGGTTTGCTTATTTGATAGAAATAATGATGTTTACTGCAGGAGTGAAGCGTGTGGTGGATCTTTGTGCCGCCCCTGGTAGCTGGAGTCAGGTATGTGATTAAAAATACAAACTTTCATATACTGGACTGCCTTGTTGCATTGCAGACTGTCTAATACAGTCTTTTCATGTATAGGTTTTAAGCCGGAAGTTGTACCTCCCAGCAAAGGATTCCGCTGAGTAAGTTGTTTACACACTTTTAGTTTACTTCTGATACCTCACGGAAATGTTCTGCCTGATTGCTCACTATTGTAATATCTCCTCTCATTTGTCTTGTTGAGTTTTTTTTTTTGTATATTTTTTTCATGTCTACATTGAGAATATTAACGTTTCGGTTCAATGTTGTATAAATCTTGCATAGGGATATATTTAGGCATATGATATTATCCTTGTACGCCGAAAAGCATTGGAAAATGAGACACATAGTCCTTGCTGGTAAAATAGTTCCCGTTCGCTATGAAAAACGAATTGATTCAAATGAAAGTGATCTAACTGCCTATGGTTCTGGATGCCTATCCAGTAGGATGCCGATACTTTTTGGATGACTTTTATTGCTTTACAAAGGAATAATAATTTGTTCACAATATATTGCAAGATTAGAAACAGCATCAAAGCTATTTTTTTGCTGTTCAATATTTGCAGGGATAGTGAGTGTCCTCTTATTGTGGCTATTGATCTGCAGCCAATGGCTCCAATTGAAGGAGTGATTCAAGTACAGGGTGATATCACAAATGCTCGAACAGCTGAAGTGGTTAGAACGTCCTTCCATCATGCCCTTCACTGCTTTAATTGTATGTTTGTTAATCTAGTGGCTTCTACGCACGAGCCCGGTATATGTTTTGCTAAACCTAAAGTGTTATTGCTTGCGATCTCTGTTGAGGACATGTCCTATAAAAATCTAGCTTTTTGTTGACATTGTTGATTAGAGCCGGAGTCAATGGAGAATGCATTATTGGGAATCGTGCTCGGTTACTGTATGACAATAATACAGTTATTATGAAATCAGTATACAAAAAATAATTCCTGTGCGGTTCTTGTGCTAAATGGAGAATACAGTCATTACTGTTTGACATAATTATTGTGACTATGTGAACAGAAGGATGTTGTGTCTTAAGAATGATAGCTCTGTGAATGATGATGCTTTACTCGAGCTGTTGCTTGTTTACCTGCATGTTGTTGACATCATTAAATGTATCTAGGTTATCAGACATTTCGATGGGTGTAAAGCTGACTTGGTGGTATGTGATGGTGCTCCTGATGGTGAGATAACATCATATTGCTATCATCCACTTAAATGTTTTTTCCCTTTTATGATTCTTTTGAACACTGTATTTACTATGGGTTTCTCTTTCCCATGCAGTTACTGGACTTCATGATATGGATGAGTTCGTGCAGTCTCAGCTCATTTTAGCCGTTAGTTTTCCCTTTAAGCATCTATTTTCTCTCTTCATTTAGCTGTCACTACAAGTAGATGTTTTATATTGTGTGAAAATACGATGATTATCAAGTAGTGTACGCAGTTAAATTCTTGAATGTTTGTTAGACCCTTTTATGATAGCATTCTATGATTGGCATGTTGCGTGTTTGCAATTTTAGTATATGTTAAGTATATGTTATACACTATTAATCGATAATAATTACACTAGCCACTCCGTTGTTTCTACAGGGATTGACAATTGTCACACACATACTCAAAGTTGGTGGAAAGTTCATTGCCAAAATATTTAGAGGAAAAGACACCAGTCTACTCTATTGTCAGGTTTCAATTTTTACTATATTTATAGCTATGCAACTACAGTTAAATCTGAAATATTTATACAAGCCTCTCCTCTAATGTTCTTCATTTAACATCTCTTGTAGCTCAAGCTATTTTTCCCAATCGTTACCTTTGCAAAACCGAAAAGCAGTAGAAATTCCAGCATAGGTAACGTTACTGATTTCTTTGCTAACGTGATTTATTTGTTTCGGAAGAAAAACGCATCTCAGTTTCTTTGATCATCATGATAATCTGTGTTACATCTCTGTAATCTCAATGTCTATGCTGCATATGCATTACAGAGGCGTTTGCTGTTTGTGAAAATTATTCTCCCCCTGAAGGATTCAATGAGAAAGATCTGCATCGCCTCTTAGAAAAAGTGGGAAGCCCTTCAGGAGCAGAAGACCTGGGTATTTCTAAAGTTTATACACATTTGATTTTCGGGTCTCTATACTTTTTTTATTCTCTTATAATGGTTCCTACTCTCATGCAAACAGATTGCAGTAGTGGATGGCTAGAAGGGCCAAATAAGGTTTACATTCCATTTTTAGCTTGTGGCGATCTTAGCGGCTATGACTCTGATCGTTCATATCCTCTTCCAAAGAACCCTGATGGAACTTATCGGAGTTTAGAGCCTGTACAGCCACCAATCGCCCCTCCTTACAAGAGAGCCCTTGAGATGAAGAAAGCTCATAATAATGGAGCACATGAACTTGACCGGCTTCCGTTGGATTCTTAACGAAACACACATTGTTATTGTTCGACAAGTAATAGAGCAAATGAATGCATATCCATGTATTGCTGCTAGAATATTAATATGTTGTGTTAGCCTTATGTATTATTCATTGACGTCAAGTCTCATGAACTATGATTGGAAGACCTGGAACATGAATCTAAAGATGATTTTGATACCAGCATCCAAATGCATCTATGTATATTTTTTATTTATCTTTAAATTTGTAATTCTGGCTTTCTGGGTGCCTTACGTTGATTCAAATACTTTTATTTTTTTTTTTGATATAACGTTGATTCAAATACTTGGGAAGTAGGAAACGGGCATTTTCATGACTGCCTGCTTTACAGCTCTTTCAAGTTAATGAAAGGCTGAAGGTTGCACAAAGCTCGGTGGATGGTAATACAGTGACTTTGCTGTCTGAATGGAGTCACTTAACTAAGCATGTGTCCGCCTGAAAAGCTGGGGCCTTGTATTTTTTACTTATTTGAAGTACTTGAACCTTTGATAAGGTGCGGCTGTAAGTGTTGAAAAGAAGCACTCGGGTGGGTGGCTATCATGTACACACTACTCACCCTTCTTCCTATGCCATTATGGGACGCTTTTGCTCGGATGACTTTTGTTTCTAAAGCCGCACTGCAGCACCAGGGTGAATATTCATCAATATAGGCTTTCGGTCCTTGAATTGTAGAACGGCTTCTGGAACGAGCCAGTCTCACCAGACCTGTAAAGACATCATCAATTCATCAATCAACTAGAATCTATAGCGGTAAATCAATACAGTCAGTCCCCTGGAGCTAAAGATATTCAGATGAACTCTGGTTCAAAACAAAACAGCCATAAATCACAGATTAATGGAATATTTTTAAACTACTAGACACAAATCACAAAATGGAGCTTATATCCGTCACTTTCATGTTGCTCATACTCATTGAAAAAGAACTGATATTTGTAAGCAGCATGCTAGAAGCATAACAAAGTGAAACTAGTGGACAAAAAAGAGAGACAGGGTGTGGTCTACTTGGAGGCAGTGCATTTTTGAGCTGGAGTTGTCATTGTGTCGTCTCCTTTACTTAAGACACGAAATCAGAATGTAGCACAGGGGTCAGGAATACATACTCTGAGATCCCTTACAATGGCTAAATTATCAGCAACTTTCTGTAACAGGAAAACAAAAGTGAACAAGTGAGAGCCAGCAAACTGTTGAAGACAAACCATAAAACATAATAATTGGAAACCTTGACATTAATAGCAAGAGATGAAGTGATTGAAAAAATAATTATGAAGAAGAGGACAGAGTAATGAAGACAGCAAAACAATGAGAAACACTAGAGATCAGGTGTTTGGAAAAGAGAAAGAAAAAAAAGGTGTTTGAAAAGGAATTATGATAAAGACAAAGCTTAAAGAGTGAGTAAACGGCAATATTAATGGGGATGTTCCATCAACTAAAGAGTGAACTAAGATTCCATGAAACGAAAAGAATCTAAGTGGAAATGAAATAGTGATGTTCAAATCTAGTAGCACATACACCATCAATAGCAGACGCATGCAAATAAATGCTAGTAACGACAAACATAGAGACAGAAATGGCAGGAATCAAATCAAGTAACCAGATTAAAATTGAGGAAGCATGCGGATATATCAGGAAGCAGTTCAGAAGTTTATTAATCAGGTAAACCCACCAATGATACATTAACCATAACCAGTACATAACAAGATGCAAGAAATAGTAAGTAAAAGAGCAAACCAGAGAACTGTCTCCGGTCCTTTTGACTTAATACACTCTTGATCCACTCCTAGCAAAGGCATGGGTATTATTTGGTTTAGCATTTCCAAACCCACCTCTCCTGCTGCCTCTCAACGGTGGCAAGTAAAACTTAAACAAGCTTCTATTGCCGTTGTCATTAGGCGAAAACCTAGCACTTTGATTCCTCTCCAGCATGAACTCACTTTTCTTCTTGCTATGTCCGTGTCCATTCATCTCTACACCAATTTTACTTGCACTACCAAATGCTGCATCCATGTTATAAGAGTTCCTCCAGCTGACGCTACTGTTACTCCTCATTATCTTTCTGTTTAACCCCCCTAATTCCTCTCCATTACGCTTCCCAACCCGCAAGTCTTGCCATGATTCTGAATATGACCTCTCCACCCCATTCACCCTACTAAACCTCTCTTCCTCATCATCCTTGCTCCCGCTACGCCAATGAATTAAACCCCATATGTTAAACGCCTTGATCCACCTCCTGGACTTCTTTATCGAACCTTTACTAACTCCGTTGCCAACGACACTAGCAGTGTCTCTAAAACTTGCATCAAATGTCCCGGAACAACACTCTCTCAGAGAATTTGAATTCAAGCTCAAATCTCTCAGTTCTCTATCTCCCATTACCAACTTTGGCCCATTGACATTATCAGGAGACAACTTGGAGTTGGACACTGATTTTCATCTCCTCAATCTCAGCCACAACTGAAGCTGCAGTCTTGCGCAAAGAAGTTGACCTCTCAAAGCTCTTTCGTCTTCTGGAAGATGAGTCCAAGTAGTAATCCCTAGTTTGAGCAGATCCGCCAGGAACACTCTCATCTCCATTGATCACATTCACTTGCAGAGGTGGAAGTGGAGCTCTCCTCAACCGGAATATGAGCATCTATCCTTGCAACTGGAGGCGGATCCTCGGCGACTGCAACCATAGGAGGCTGCCCGCGGAAACCGTCTTCCCAACCAAATAGCCATCCCATGAAGCCCTAGGCTCATCAAATGAGTACCTTGAATCATCCAACGAAATCCTCCCAATATCCAAAGAAAATCTCGGATCGGTGTCGCAGGATCTCCGGCCATATCCGTAATCAGCAACCTCCGACTGTGTCTCGCGGAACTGACGTCCGATCGGCTTCTCCACCGGCAATGTCGCCGAGCCGCTTCCGTTGTTCCTTTTCTTCATCTTCTGCTTCCTCCTCCACTTCTGCAACTTCTTACTGAAAAACTGACGCCGCCGACCAGAAGCTTCCAGCGATTTCCTTCAAATCGCGGCCTGGAGCCTTCCTGTAGTTCGAATCGAGATCGATGTGGTCCTTAATCGTCTTCACCTCCTTCTCTTCCGCTACCTGCGAGTTCGGTTTTACAGCTACTTCCACCTCCTCCTCGACTATCTCTCCTGATGAGCCGTTACCGACATTGACGTCGTTCGCGACGCTTACTCGTTCTTCGGCGACGACCTGTATCTCATCCTCGTTAGCCGATTCGAAAGCGTGTCCAGAAGAGGACGAAGCTCCAACGTTCTTCCCACCGGTCTTTTTTCTCATCCTCCTGACTAAACAGCGCCCAGAGATTACTCCCTCCCTCTCACATCACACGAATGCCGCTGCGGCTCGAAGACGCCGGAGAATCCCCTCGCCTTTCGAAGCCGAGAACGACTTGGCTCTCCGCAGTTCGGGAAAGAACCGGACAGGAGCTCCTTTTTTCAACCGCTCCGGATTTGAAAATGGACTTGATGGCGGAAGCAGCAGCGGTGGAGGCTGAAGGTCTTTTAACTGGCGATGAGGGTGGGATGTCGAGCGTGGCGAGGCGTTCGCAGAGGCATAGAGGGCAGAAACTGCCGGCGAAAAGCTCGTTAGGGTGGCGGTCGCAGGTGGCTGAGGAGAGGCGGAGATGCGAGGTGGCTGTGGCTGTTCTTGTGCCGCAGCAGGATTCATGGCTGAGGAAAATCAACAACAATGACAATAATCACAATACGAAATCAATTAAGTTTGATAACAATAATGGCGTGAAAAAAGATGATGAAGTGTTGCAGAGTGCAGACATGGTTGCAGAGTGCAGTTGAGCTGAGGGTTAGGGTTAACGGTAGGAAGAAGATTATGACTCATCACACACACACAAAAAATGCGAGAGAGAGAAAGAAAGGAGAATTTTTGAATTTATTTTCTCTCCGCAAAATACTCTCTATCCGCTTTTTCTCAGAAGAGAAAAGACCATGCTGCCCCTGGTATTAATAATTAATATCTCAAAATTGTTTCTTTTATATTGTGGGAGAATTTAATATGTTGAGGATTGTGAATTGTGTATCCTCTGCTCCAACGAATAGTGCTTTAATTTCACTGCGCTCTAAACGATTCGTTTTCCTAGTCGTTAACTGCCAATGTGTCATCTCCACTATATATATATATATTATATATAGGGGCGCGCTCAAATGTTATGGGTTGTTTAAAGTGTTATGTGTTACTCTATTGTGCACCTTTAGATCATTTGAAATCTAATGGTCCCAGATTACATCTTGCACTTTCGTCTTTTAGGTAAAAGACAAAAGTGCAAAATGACAACAACTTTGTCTCTTTTTTGACTTTATTTTGCACCTTTAGATCATTTGATCTAAAGGTTGAGATTGAAGTAACACATAACACATTAAGAAGGCCATAACATTTGAGCGCTCCTATATAATA